>VDFB02193867.1:417990460-418590460 GCA_007258455.2 Sequoia sempervirens
TTCCAACACACCCCGATAGGTATGTTTACACTAGGTATGGTACTCTTTCACACCCAAACACACCGAATCACTCTAATCTACATTCAACCAACTCAATCCCTTATGATGGCATGCAAAACAACCAAAAAAAGAAACATTCACACGACAGTTGAGAAGTTTGAGTTTTCCACACAAAAAACATATGATCATCCTCAAGTCTAGCAAGCGCAAGACATTTTTTAATTATCCTCCTTTCCCTTACAACAATATACAACCAATTGTAAATGTGTACAATGGTGTAACTTGGAAACATTTTATTTTTCCTCAATTAACAACTTTGATTGTGAAGCATTTTGTCATTTTCATTTGAGATGATTTTCTATGCTTGAAAATTGGAGTCTAAGAGAAACAAGTGATGCTCTCACGTACATTTATTATTTGGTGTGATAAATAAAGTTTTCACCCTTGAGTCCATTTCTTATTTGTATTATAAATTATAAAGCTTTCTCCCAAGTCCATTTTGTACACAAAATAAGATTACCAAAAAGTTGGTATATACATCTTTAGAGCATGTTTATATGGTGATGGATCAAAGAACATAACGATTGGCTATAGGGGATTATCTTTGTGAAAATGTTTAAAGACTATTCAAGATAAATGTTTGTATGATAATGTGTCAAATTTAACTACTCATCATCTACTATAGATAATATTATGTTTGCAAATTAATTTGTGAAAGATTATGTATCCTTTGCTTAATTGAGTTGTTCCAATCAAAAGATTAAATATCTGGAATCTTTTTTATGGAAGCATCTCATGGAATACCAATTGAAAATGTGGTTTTAGATAAAGC
Organism: Sequoia sempervirens; assembly: GCA_007258455.2. Classification (NCBI taxonomy): domain Eukaryota; kingdom Viridiplantae; phylum Streptophyta; class Pinopsida; order Cupressales; family Cupressaceae; genus Sequoia; species Sequoia sempervirens. Next base: position 417,991,293 of record VDFB02193867.1, read on the forward strand.
ATTTGATGAAACTCTTTGAATTAAATTGAATTGAGATATGTAAGAACAAGGGAGCAGGAAATACATTGCTTAAGGATATTACATAAGTCTTCTCTCCCATTGAAATTTTGGGTGGATTATTTCTTTCAAAGTATTGGGAATGCTTTGCCTGTTTTCTAGTTGGCAGTTACCATTCTAGAAGGCTCATCTGTTGATATATATTGTAGGCAAAATTGACATCATGCATATTTAATTAAATCATATTCACCCATCAATTAAATAAATCAAGTTTATTTGATTGATCTCCTAAGGTTATCTTTTTACTTAAATAAATCACTTTATTTAATTATCTCCTAAAGTTTCTTCATTTAATTAAATCAAATGTATTTAATTAAATGGATAGCGCATCAATTTCCTCCCTTTTGATTTAAATAAATCCAAGTATTTAAAGTCAAATGTCAAAATCTCTAATGATCATCTTAAATTAATCAAGCCATGATTAATGCTAATTCTAATGCTCTTTTCTCTAGATTTTTAGCTTGTGCACATAAAATCAATTTAATTGATTTATTAATTCATCATTTTCATTCAAAATGTCATCTTTGAGGGAATATTCTTCCAATTTGAATTTTCCCTCCCACATGACTTGTCCATCCAACAAAGCATTTATGAGCTCTTACACATGTCTCTTACACAAGTCAACTTGGCATTTAATTCATCTTTCATCCCCCCTAAACATGTCACTTCATCAAATTCAAATTTCAAACTTGCACATGGATCAAAATGTGCTCAACCTTCATCCTATCACATGTTGACAAGTGGCATCTTGTCATTGGTGGATCTTTAGTCCCACATTCACCCATTTTGCATGTCTCTCCATCATTCTCTCTTATAAATAGAGAGCTCATCCTTTGCATTTGATCATCCACAACATTGAGTATCACTTTCATCACAGAAGCACCAATCACTATGGAATAAGTTATTCATTATGCATTTTAAGATTTCAATTACTTTGTTTTGTTTTGTTTGTAAAGCATAATGGATTATTTCATAAAGAATGTTATTTTATTTGCTTGCTTTAAACTAACATCATGCTGATATATGAGACAAAGTTTTAGCTTTCAAGTTTATGGTGTTACATATGGCACTAGAAGGAGGGCCTCCACATATATTTAAAAATGCATATATGTTGAAACATTCAGGGAAACAAAATACTCTTTATTGGATATGTGTTTGGCTAATCTGCATTTTTTTCTTTTATCTTGAATCTCTATGCTTCCATATTTTATCTGAAAGTACTCTATATTTTTGTTTGAAAACACAATGTGTGCTAACTTGGAAGTTTTTTTTTTTTTTCTATTACAAATCTCGTCTTATTACAATGAATTGGAGTTTACTTTATTCGCAGGCGTTATCTTCTTAGTTATTGTTGTTTCTATCATTAAAGTGTGGCTGCAAAAGAATATCAAAATAAATCTAACAATGACGCGGGCAGAGACTATTGGAAAAGGTTTGAAACATCAGCTTTGCACCTACTAATGGCATTTTTCCTAAAAACGCATTTATAAGTCTAGATGTTGGTCAAAGGTGTATATTGTTGATTGCATTGGTTGGGGAAACTTTCTTCTTTGACATTTATGGCATGGCATTACATTTAGCCTTGAAATATTTTTGAAAGCATATTGTGGTCGCTGGTTCCACAACTACCAATTGCATTTTGGTGGTGATCATTGGTATTATTTCATTGTTCGGTGTTGCTGGTATCATGTCATTCTTTGGTTATGTTTGTATTCAATTTGGTGTACCATAAATTATAATGCATGAATATCTCAAATAAATCACATCATAGCTTGTCAGTTTGTTTTAAATGTCCCCAGATCATAGCAGTGAATAGTAACAAACCGAAAGTAGGCATTATGTTCTTGATTTCTCCTTTGATGTGATTGACAAGAATCGACCAGTGGCATTGAAGCTAAAAGTTTGATCATTTGATTTTTTACTACGCAAGTGGATTATTTAATGCAAAGTGTATTCAAACCCGCTTTTATCATTCTAGATAATTGTCATACATATTGTGCTCCAGCTTGCATATACACAACCCCACATTGTGAGTAGATAAAACATTTTCTTCAATTAAGAAGAGGTGAATCTTAAAGCAACTACATCTACCAGTTTCAAGCTACTTCACCACATGGTATTTATGGCAATGGAAACCCTTTCATTCTAAGGAAATGGAACGATTTTGGGTTTATATCACTATTATTATTTTGATAGAACAAAACATTATATACTGTACTTTTTGCTAATGGATATTTTATTGTTATTTAGATCATTTCTAATAACTAGTGGTGCGTTCATGATGATTAAATGACTGCTCTAAACTTAGCATGTTGATAATGTGTTGAATTTGGTGGAGGAAAAAAACAAAGGGGATAGCCATCAACCACCACTAAGAAAGGAAGGAATCATCACTTTATCTAATGATCTACTGTGCTAATAATCTTAAACACTTTGTCATTAATACTGTTGCTTCCCTCATTAAGTATCGCTACTCTTCTCATCAATATCACTACTTCTCTGATTAATATTATTGTCTCCATCATTAACTAATGGCTGTGCAGGGTGGATGTGTACACAAAGGAAGAAATTGACATTGATAGTATGATCCTCAAGCAAACCACATCTTCATTCTCCTCACTCTCCGTCAGCACAACAATCTTCATGTCACTACCTGCACCATTCAACATTGTTTAATCCGCTTTATTACTTCCATTCCCTTTGGAAAGATAAGTAGTCTTAAAATCTTAGACCAGTCGTTGTAATCCTTGATCTGCCTTTATTTTGAGCTTTCTAATGAACCTAAAATTGTTTAGATTGGTGTTGTATACACATCATTCTGATGCTTTGGGGTTTGATTTAAATGGAGGTAGTATGTTCAAGGCACGTTTTAGACATTTCTAATTACACTTGTCATTAGTAATGACCTTTGAATATTCTTACGCCTCCATAGTTTTGTAAAGAAGTGAGAGATGACCTTTGAATATTCTTACACATCTATAGTATTGTAAAGAAGCAAGACAATTCTATTCCTTTCCATGGTAAGAGGACTTTACAAAGTTCATTCATGTATAAGAAAAGATGTCACACTAGGTAAATACATTCATAAAATTTCAAAGTCGGTGCAAAATATAGTCTATGATAAAAAAAATATAAATTGTGCAATATATAAATCACACCCTCGCGGAATGAGATACCCAAGAGTTTGGTTGCAGAGTCTTTGTGTTCAAGAATTGAATTTGACATGAACGTTGAGGTCTAATAAAAGTAATGATAGCTTAACCACTGTTGCAGGAATACGAACCCCAATGATGTAATCATCTTGTACAGTTGTAAGGCCAAGAGTATCTTATGTGTGCATAGGTCAAGCATAAGAAGCTTTAATGTGGTTGGTCCCATTAGTGTTTTTACGTATTTCTGGTAGGGAAGTGTATCTTTAATAACAAATGCTAAAATATTTTGGAAGTCTGACTGAGATCCCAACCACCACCTTTAATTCCCTACAAATTGCATTAACTTGAAAATTTCTTAGAGGAATTTGGGTGCATTTTTTTTTACACCTGCCAATTGCATTAATTTGAAAGTCTTTCAAATAACATTGGGTGTGGCTTTTCATTCAATGGCTAAGTGCAGTTACTTGAAAGTTTTTAAAAGAAATTTAATTGATGTCCTTTCATACGCTTGCTAATTCGCGTTGCTTACAACTTGGGCACAATTTAATGCAGATTTAACAGAGGGGAATGTTTTCATAAAGGTGAAGGTTGATAACAAAATCAAGCATTGGAGTTGAGCGAAAGAAAGCAAGATTGGAATTGAAGAAAATCGGGCATTAAACTTGAACTTGACAAAAGCATTTTTTAATGCTTATTGTGATAATCTAGAGCTTCCATTTTATGCTATAGTTTTCTGTTCTAGATTAACTCACCTCTTTTTTTATTGGGCTCTTAAAAAGAACATTTTTATTTTTGCGACAAAGGGGCTTAAAAAGAACTTTAGAATAATCCTACTAGAGTTGGTTTTTGGATTTAACAATTGAACAAGGCAATTTTCATATCTCATTTTGGTGCTTAAAAAGAAGTCATTATTGGTTTGTGGGATTAAAATGAACATGTGCTACTTTTTTTTCATGATCACTTACTCAAACTAACACCATTGAAAAGACGTATGCGCTTCTCTTGCTCCTCACAATGATCTTGAGAATCAAAAGGATTTTTGGTGGTCTTAGGTTGGGATAAAGTAATTTCCTCCACACTTCAATTTGGAACTAAAATTGAACAAAATATCTTGTGAGTGTGAGCCAAACCTATCACGTGTATTCTTTCTTTGTTTCTCAACAAAGATTGATCGAGTTACGGATATGTTTGCTCGCTATTGTTTATCTTAGAGGGCCTACCTTGGGGAAAAGTACTCACCCAAGGGAACGACTCAACTGGTAACACTCTAAAGCCAAGAGTATTTCCAGCCGGGATATAAAAGTGGGTACTGGAACAAAGGTTAGTATCACGTGGTTGACTCCGACGAGAAGGGCAGCAATGGTCTCTCACCACGTTGGGTCAACTCCTATGAACGAAAAGTTCAAATTAAAACCCTTCTTGTAGAAAGGCCAAAATCCCTATCTATTTGTTGGTGCAAGAACGGTCGTTCTAAAGCCGCCCCACACTTTTACGGTTTTTAGTAGAAATGGAAAGTATGCTATGGGAGTTTCATGGGTACTGATGCTTGGCTGCCCTGAGAAGTGAGTGGTGTGGAGGGGAGCTAGTGGGGTCAAGCATTTAACTATTCACTAAAAATAAGCGTAGCTAGACTTTTCCAAGTGGGGACTCAACAAATATAGTCTTTCATATCCATAGGATTGTGCTTGTTCTTGAAATCAAAACACATTGGAAAACCAACATTCAACATGAGCATCAAATCTCAAACCCTTTAGGAGAATCAAATATCCTTGAACGAATTCACATGCTATTGCTTTCCCTTGGGATTCTCATCCTTAGAGGCTTCAAAGCATTTGGATTTCATCTCAATTTTCTCCTACTAAGGTCAACATTAGGAAACTTTTTCCTTGATTTTCTAGATTTCCACATAATGTACTTTGTGGGATGAAAGAGAATTAGGACATTTGACATCTAGTTTCAAAAGCTAATCAAGAGTGTGTTTGTGATAAAAAGAACTCATTAAGAAAAGTTAAATCAATTGAACCCCACACATGTGATTGTTATCTTTTGGTCATATGGTTTTCATGCAAACATTGGTATTTTGGTTTTGAACTACTCTTGGAGAAAAGCATGTTCTTCAACATCTTGGTCTAGTAAACAAGTCCTTCCTAGGTTCATTTAGGATCAAAATCAAACACTTCATCCATTCTAAACATTTATCATCTCATCCCACAAGCAACTTTAGAGCTTTTAAAACATCATTGTCTTGACTTGGGTACATCCTTGAATCAAATCAAAATCATTTGTTTAGTTAGGTGTGTTTGGATGAATCCTTCCTCACACACTTAGTTAAATTATCACTTCTTTGAACAAGTGCATCCTAAGATCACATCTAACATCTTAGGGTTTACAAGTTCATTATCCAATCAAGCTAATCAAAATCAAACCATAAGTCTAACATTAATCCAAAGTTCATAAATGTTCAACACCCATATAATTCACCCCTTTCATCCTTCATCGCATTATTGGTCCTAAACACCTTAGGGGTTCACTTTTACAACAAGGTCAAAACACAAGAAGGACATGGAATATAAACTTGATCCATACATCATGAGTAATCCAATTCAACCAAGCTATCAAAGCCTTACAATGTCGATTGATTATCAAAACTTGCATTTATACAATCTGTACATGGGATCATTATCTCCTACAAACCTCAATGGTACAAAAAATGTGAGTATGCCCAATCTAAATTTTGGAACACCTTTTCTGATGGTAGATTTAAATCCAAGTTCAAACTTACAAATATATCAACCAAACACTCAATGCATGAGTCTTCCACAAAACAACATCATCCCACCAAATCCACACATGCCAAGTACAAGTTTTCCAAACATGAACATTTTGAATCCACACTTGGTAAACTTTGGGATAGATATGTTTGTGAATCATACAAATGTTGTTCAAAGTCCAAACAAGATGTTAATGACTCCATGTATTAATCCAAGTCAAGGTAACACCATGCAAAATCAAGGCAATATGACTCCCAACCACAACAATGTTCAATTTCAACCTATCAAGCCAAATTTGAACATTATCCAAAATCAATTTGTCCATGATCCCATACAAACACCACAAGTATGCGTTCTGAATATGCTTGAACAAAATCCAAATCTACTATATCAAGGGTGTCGAGATCAAAATCAAGATCAAATTTACGAGATCAAATTGATTCACTTGCCAAAATAATTGATTCATTTTTCCAAGACACATATTCACTCCAAAATCGATACACTCTACCATTGGTTGAACCATGCCATCAAAGCATTGAGTTGTGTCCACAACCACATGAGGAACAATATCTCCAATGTCAAGAAGTTGGATATCAAGATCAACAACATCAACAACAAATTCAACCTCCAAGTCTCGAAGATCAATCACCACATCTCAAAGATCAATCGCCATATCTCCAAAATCAATCATCACAAGGTCAAATTAAAATACAAGTCTCACAAGGAAACAAAAAAAATACACACCACTTGGGAAACCGATCGAGTTGGTCATGCAACAATTGGTACAAGAAAATATCATCAAACTCCTCGTTTATGTGAACTATCAAGAACTAGACATAAAACTGCCTTGGTATGACGAGAAGCACCTTTGTGAGTATCACAAAATAAAGGGACACACAACATCGAATAGTGTTCGACTCAAAAAAATCGTCCAAGACCTGATTGATCAAATAATAATAACTATTGGGGACAATGATCAAGATTCAACCACTGATGATAGCATTGACAATCTCCCCACCACAATTGTTGAAAACAATGATCAAGATCTATCGATCAATGAGAACCTTGAAGTTGTGTCTACTTCATCCAATGATCAAATCAACATATGTCAAGAGTCACTTTTCAATCATGATCAAGATCCACCAACAATACCCAACAATGATCCAATTCAAGAAATGTCAACATCACTTGACCCTATGGTTGAATACATTCACAATCTCTCTGCCACGATTGTTGAAAACAATGTTCAAGATCTCTCCATTAATGAGCACATTGGGGATGTTTCTACCCCATCCAATGATCAACTCACCATACATCAAGAGCCACTTTTTAGTGATCTATTTCAAGGAGTGTTAGAATTATTTGATCCTATTGACATAATCTATGACCCATCGAACAATGATCATGTTGAAAATGTCTCTACATCACCTAATGAGTTAGAGAACACATCTCAAGAATTTATTCCAAAGCATGATCAACATCTTTCACCAAAGTCTAGCAATGGTCCTTCCCAAGAAATATTGACATGCTTTGACCTCATGGTTACAGATACTGAAGGAATCCTCAACTCAACATTTGATCCAAGTCCACTCAAAGATCAAGAGGATATTGATCCATTCCCCATGCCTAATGATGACATCCAAGAACCCTTTGTAAGCAATCCATTCTTTGAAACTGACCCATGTGAAGAAACTGATCCAAAGCGTGTCAAAAGCAATCCCAAAATTAATCAAGATCAAGAATTCATATCTCCAGGATACTATAATAATCTAATGGACACTCTCATATCTATACAAGATGTCACAAATGATGATCATATCCACATAACACATACTCCTCCATCTACCCATGAGATTCTTTCTTTGGATGGACACATAGATGATCTGCATTTAGAACATGATTCCTTTACTCCTGACATTATTACACAAAAAGAGCAGATAATTAATTCCTACAGTCAAACTAAGTTGTCAACATAAGGATCATATATATCCCAAACTCATACTAAGGAAATAATGAATAAAGATACCCAACATTATCCACCCAAGGAAGCAAATTAGACAGAATAGGATATTTCAGAGTCAACAAAGCAAAAAATTGAAATAGCATCATCTGCAATGGTCATTTATCAGAGAAGGCTTATTGAACAAGACATTTTAAAACAAGTAGAATCAAGGAAAAAAGGTGATACTACCACCATACTGGGGGCAACGTTATCTCAAGCAAACATCAACATAGGGAGCACAAAGAATCCTTATGATGAAACTGATGCCAATACTACAACCAGCCACATCATGAATCTTCATCCACCCATCACCCCATCCATGAATTGGGATCAACATCAAAAGAAAGAGTTAAATCAAAGTACAAAGAATATTATCAAAGAAAAAGAAGCAAAGCATGAAGGACAAATCAAATACAAGTGGATACCAAAAATTACAAAGAAAGATTATCCCTATCAAACTCCATCAGTCAAAAAAACTATGGGGCGAAATAAAAAAGGGAAAAGTATCCATCAAAAATGTCCACAAAGGAAAAATCGGGCTGCTAAAGCAACACACAAAGTATATCAAGCAGTTGGTCCTAATTCTGCACACACTTTCATATCCACCCATCATTGCTCATCTTCCCAAGTTTGGAGAGTCAAAGGTTCCAAACTGTCAACCAATCAATCTTCTATCCCTAAACACACTCCATCCATGCCTCCATGCATGATATCCAATTCTCAAATTGACCATGTATTGGAAACAATCCTTTATCATAAGGATTCATAAGGCATTCTATCACGATGCGTGCACAAAGACAAAGTTAACTCTAGTATCGACAATGCAAATCAAGAATCTAAAAAGTTGCATTCAAGTGCATGTATCTTGGCAAAGTAGCTTCTTCAAGCAGGATATCAATGGAACATTATGACAGAAGCACCTACATCGATAGTACCAGGAGGTTCATCATGAGCTTAAAATCTTTCATAGAAAAATACAAAAAAATCAAACAATATGAAAATTAAAAAAAATCAAAAAAAGGATTGAAAATAGTAAAGAAAATAAAAATTGTCCTCTAGTGAAAACCACTTCGGTGGTGCTTTGGACAAGTACCATGATGAAAACCTGGAAAATAGGCGTCATGTGTAGAATCGAGCATCTACGTGTGTCATTTTAGGTGTAAGCATATCATCCCATCCATAATAAATCCAACATTCTATCCATCTTAGCCATAATAAATCCATTCATCCATAAACCATTGATCCAATCCATTTTTCATCCATCTACATCCATAGTCCAAGTTATCTTGACCTTGATGAAAGTTCGGTACACGCTTTATGATTGCTTATGGTAAACATATTGACACGGGTCATTTTCATTGATCCTATCCTATCTAGCATTATCTGAACCATGAAGCATTATCCAAATGAGCATCCTCTATCCGAAGACCTTATCTTATTGCAAGATAATCCATATATCCTTCCATCCATACACCCATCTAGGCATCCATCCATGACATTTCAAACATTGCTAGACACTGGGGGTAGATATTTACATCTTGCTTCAGGAATAAATCTTGATCTATATCCTCCAACTTAAGTGGTGATCCGAACATTGGAAAATGTAAAATCAAATTGGTCAAAGAATTTGTGAGCCAAAATCCCAAAATAACTAGCCCATGGCACATTTTGACAGTTACATCTAATGTGTTATTCAATTTCATATCAAATCATCCAAAAACCAACTTTTGTTCCAAACCAAGCTTCATCAATCTTGATCAATCAAATCCAATCAATCCATCATCTTGGGATATCCTTCCCACTCCTTGTGTTGCTTAACGCTATCCTTGCATTGTTGTGTATCCTCAACAATGTTATCATCATCAATCAAATCCAATCAATCCCTCATCATGTTGGGATATCCATCCCAATCCTTGTGTTTCTTAACACTATCCTTGCATTGTTGTGTATCCTCAACAATGTTATCACCATCAATCCAGCAATCCGATCAATCAACCATAGCTTGGTTTTAAAAAAAATCCCAAAAAAAAGCTCTGATATCATCATGCATATCCATATCCAAATCGTCAAAATCATGCGAAAATCCAAAAACATCCAAAACATATCAAAAAATCCAAAAACAAGTCAAAAAGTCAGAAAAACATCAAAAACTTGTTATCCGAATTACATCATCTCTGAGCTTAAATGTAGGCAAGGCTAATCTCTGATCAGTCCTCGAGACACAAAAACACGAAAACATTCAAAAAATACCAAAATCCAAAAACATTCATAAAAAATTAGAAAATCCAAAAAAAATCAAAAAACACAAAAATCCAAAAACATTTGAAAACATTTAAAAATTCAAAAAATCAAAACATTGGAAAAAATACCAAAAGAAACCTCAAAACATTTCAAAAAACATCAAAAACATCCAAATATTTAAAAAAATCCATCCTTCCCATTTCGCTTTCACTCGCAATAATCAATCATCCATAATAAATCAATCATCACAGTCACCCTTTGGCAAAACAAATAGAAAGAACCACAATAATCAGCAAAAACAAACTTCAAATGCGAAATCAAAATCGAAGCAACAAACCTTTAAACACAAAAATCAAACTCTTGATCATTTTCAAACATGTTAGTCAACCTTATATCAAAAGCCTATCAAACAACTTATCAACCCATCATCATCCTATACAATGCATGTCCTAGGATATATCGTTCTGACAAACATGTTAGTCAATCTTATATCAAAAGCCTATCAAACAACTTATCAACCCATCATCATCCTATACAATGCATATCCTAGGATATATCGTTCTGACAATGGGCATCATTTTTCGATAAACACTTTGGATAGTTATCCTAAACAAAAAACATCCCTTTGGCTAGAGGTATGAAGAACATTGACTTGTTTGTGTGCTTGATATTTTCTTTTTGATTTATCTTATTGCACTCATCCCAATGACCTCTCAATGATGCCTAATCAAATCGATTTAGAGAGAAAGGAATGGGGCAATGATCATTATCTTTTGTCTGTTGTACTTGTTGGATGTTCTTGTAATATAACTTGGTGAATACTTGCTTTGTTAGGTGCATCCTAGCAAAGTTTTCGTATGTCAAGTGTGAACAAGAATAATCCTATCTATTTGTTGAGTCAAAGTCCATCACACTAGGTACAATGCCATCCTGGTTCTTTATACCTTGATGCATCATGCCTATGTGTGTTATCAAACATAAGGTAAGCAACCCTTTTAAAGTCCCAATTCTTGATAAGCAAACCATCCATCTCTTATCATCATCTCTCATAAAGTTGGCTTGTTGGATCCTCTTGTCATCATCTCATTTCTTCTTTTCCCCACTAACATCACATCATGATCAGTTAATCATCATTGCTAGTGCATCCATCCTGCATCCACAAATCATCAACATACATAAATCTCATAATTATAGCATATCACATTATCCATCTCATCCATCTCACATCCATATCATATAATTTGCATCATCATCATAACCATCCATATGTCCATCTTGAACCTCTTTGTCATGAGATCAACCTTCAAATCAAATCTTTTCACTTGATCTCTCGAGGGGGCAATGTACCAGTATAATTCTTTCCACTACGGCATCCAAAAAAATAAAAATAAAAAATTGAAATTTGATCATGGCAAGTTTATTCTTTGAACCAACACATCAAGTACATTGCCTCAAAGAGGGGAAAAATGTAGACACGTGAAATTGACATCATGCATATTTAATTAAATCATATTTGCCCATCAATTAAATAAATCAAGTTTATTTGATTGATCTCCTAAGGTTATCTTTTTAATTAAATAAATCACTTTATTTAATTATCTCCTAAAGTTTCTTCATTTAATTAAATCAAATGTATTTAATTAAATGGATAGTGCATCAATTTCCTCCCTTTTGAGTTACATAAATCCAAGTATTTAAGTCAAATGTCAAAATCACCTAATGATCATCTTAAATTAATCAAACCATGATTAATGCTAATTCTAATCCTCTTTTCTCTAGATTTTGCAACTTGTGCACATAAATCAATTTATTTGATTTATTAATTCATCATTTTCATTCAAAATGGCATCTTTGAGGGAATATTCTTCCAATTTAAATTTTCCCTCCCACATGAGTTGTCCATTCAACAAAGCATTTATGAGCTCTTACATGTCTCTTACAAAAGTCAACTTAGCATTCAATTCATCTTTCATCCCCCCTAAACATGTCACTTCATCAAATTCAAATTTCAAACTTGCACATGGATCAAAATGTCCTCATCCTTCATCCTATCACATCTTGACAAGTGGCATCTTGTCATTGGCTCAAGATTAGTCTCACATTCACCCATTTTGCATGTCTCTCCATCATTCTCTCTTATAAATAGAGAGCTCATCCTTTGCATTTGATCATCCACAATTTGAGCATTGGCATTATAGTCAAGAATCACATATCTCCATCATCAAGAGCTTATTAGGGATTGGAAAAGGGCTTCTTTCCACAAAAGCACCAATGCACTATGGAATAAGTTATTCATTATGCATTTTAAGAATTCAATTACTTTGTTTTGTTGTTTTGTTTGTAAAGCATAATGGATTATTTCATAAAGAATGCTATTTTATTTGCTTGCTTTAAAATAACATCGTGTTGATATATGAGATAGAGTTTTAGCTTGCAGGTTTATGGTGTTACATATATTATACTCATTCTTAATCAATTATCAAATCAATAATCAGTGCATTTATTTATAGTTAATCTTTTCTTTTCAATTTGTGCAATTTTGTAATTTGTAACTCTACTAGTATTCTTAGAAATATTGAAGTTGTTTAGCATCAATCAATAAATATTCAAGACAAACCATGAAGGACAAAAATGATCAATGTTAGGGCTAACCAATTAATAACTATACACGTGAATAAGTCAAGCATACATGTGAATAAGGGAAGCACAAGTACTCAAAAACATGTAAGCCTTGAAGTATACACACAAATACATAGTATACACAAATTAATACAAAGTATATGCATGAATACAAGGTATACACATGAAAACACGTAAGTCACAAAGTATACATTGGAATACATGTAAGTCACACAGTATACACGTAAGTTGTAAAGTATACACTTGAATACACGTATCTCATATCTATTGAACCATGGATTTATAATGAAAATATGGACATCGTCGATAAAAAATATTTGTATTAACCAAATAGCCATGTAGGCATACATCAATATATGCTGATATAAGTATAAAATATATACAAAATAGCCATATAGGCTTACAAGAATGCCATATAGGCATACAGTGTCAAATATATCCAATACAAAATATGTACAAAAATGTCATATAGCCATACAACAAAGGGCTCTAGAATCAAAAGTCATTGCTTTGCATTCTCTCAAAATAAATTATTGCTCTTTGCTTGTCATTCAGATGGTGATAGGTCTATCACTCATTTATTATGAGGCAAAGGAGTTCTCCCTGTGCTCCTCCTAGGGTTTGGTTCCTAGTCAAGCTTTATTTATTACAAAAAGAAGTAAAAACATTAATATATAGAAATTACATTATAAAAATGATATATTTAACAAAATAATCACTTACCGCCAGTAGAAAATCTCTCTCCTCAAGGGAAATATTTGCATGCCCATGCTGTGGTGTGCTGAAGCCCTACAAAAACCATCCAAAGAGAAATTAAACTACAAATCATTAATGGTTTGATTTTTCACTAACTAACAACTATAACAACAAATGTAAATTGAAATTTAGTAATCTGCCTCATACCTCCTCCGTGAGAGCCATTGAGGATTCTATAGCAGATGAAACACAAAGCTCCATTTCCCTATGAACATTTAGAGGTGTATCCACTTCCAATATCGGAAAATAAAACAACAAATTATTCAATCACGAAAACTACAATAGCGATCCACATCATGGCTTATAATGTATGAGATAATGAGAAAATTTTTGAGTACTTATTAAACTATATGTTTCTAACTATCATGCTTACTATTTTCCCTATCCATAGCTTGTCTGAAAGCATCTATTTTTAGGCTTTTACCCATAGTAGCAAGGCAGTGAACCATTTGATAAAATGATTTCCTAGACATGTATGATAACTGTGGTAGTATAGAGAAGGCAATGAATCATTTGAAAAAATTCCTCAAAGAAATGGGGTCTCATGGTGATGGAATTCCATTACAAACAAATTATGGTTCATGGAATTCCATCACCATAAGACCGCATTTCTTTGAGGCATTTTTGCAAACAGTTCATTCCTTCTCTATGGTATTATGCTGGGATGGGGTCGATGGTATAGTGTGGTCTTGGTTATGAGATGGAGGGCAATCATGACATGAAGAGGGAGGGGTGGGGACATGAACAAGTGGAATAAAAGGTGGAAGGTTCCATGGATTGGTAAATTGAGGATGGGGATGAGGACCTTGAAAAGAATTTGGAGGGGAATTTTCGCTAAAGGGTTGGTTTCTATTCTTCAGGCAGTGAGTTGTTTAAAAAAATGCCTCAGAGAAATGTGGTCTCATGGTGATGGAATGTCATTCCATCACCATGAGACCACATTTCTTCAAGGCATTTTTTCATACTACTCACCGCCTTGACTATGATATTGCTTACTATTATGCTTTGATAGATTTTTTCCAAGCATCCATAGTTTGTTAGAAAGCACCTATTTTAGGCTTTTAGCCATAACAACAAGGAAGTGAGTAGTTTGATAAAATTCTTTGGTACACATGTATGGAAAATGTGGTAGCATAGAAAAGGTGGTGAGTTGTTTGAAAAATCCTCGAAGAAATGTGGTCTCATGGTGATGAAATGGCATTCCATCACCATGAGACCACATTTCTTTGAGGCATTTTTTCAAACTACTCATTGCCTTGTCTATGCTATTGCTTACTATTATGCTTTGATAGATTTTTCCAAGCATCCATAATTTGTTGGAAAACACCTTTTTAGGATTTTAGCCATAAGGAAGGAAATGAACTATTTGATAAAATGCTTTGGTAGACTGTATGGAAAATGTGGTAGCATAGAAAAGGCCGTGAGTTGTTTGAAAAAATGCCTCAAAGAAATTGGTCTCATGGTGATGGACATCACCATGAGATTCTTTGAGACATTTTTTAAAACAACTCTTTTCCTTGTCTATGCTATTGCTTACTATTATTCTTTCATATATTTCTTCCAAGCATCCATAGCATAGACAAGGCAGTGAATTGTTTGAAAAGATGCCTCAATAAAAAGTAGTCTCACAGAATTCCATGAAAAGAAAATGCAATTGGAAGTTGCTCCTACTTATTACTTATGCTATGTGAAGTAATTGCATCACTGCTTATGTTGAATTTCTAAACAACTATATTGTAGTTGAAATTTTGTCATCTATCAACATCTAGTTATTAGTTATGGAACGTGAAGTAATACTTTGAGTTTGAAAGATGTTCAATGCAATGTAATCAATGATATGAATATAAACTACACAAATCTATTAAGTATAATTCATTAGTTAAAATCTTTATTCTATTACCTACGTGTAGGTTTGTCTAAATCCATTGGCACTGGGAGGTGTTCCCATAAAACCTCCAATATTAACCCATTCAACATCCAAAATCAGATATTAGAATACCATTCATATAACAATGCTATTAACATGCAATAAATTTATAATTGTTTACTAGTTACATACCTCAATAGTAGATGCAGTGGAGTAATAAACAGGTGTAGGGTTGGTGTATCCAGTATCAACACTGTGACCCTAAATTTTTATTAAAATAATAAAACTAAATTAGTTAATCTTGCATTTCAAAATTGAAATTTAATAAATTAAATTCAATGAACATGCTAACATTTACTTGAGTATCGATGTCATAAGCCTCATTCAAAATGTTAGCTTCCCTCTCCATCTCCATAGCTACAGACGTATCCTGCATAGCAGCCTCCTGAGTGTCAGTGGGGTTAGATGAACAAGTCACCTCACAAGTCTAACACAAATGGGATTGAAGCCCACCACTCAAAGACTCCCCTAGATGGAACTGTAGTATATGGCTAGCATGTTGGATGACACTTTGGGTCAAAGAGTTGATGGCCTGCAAAGTGTCTACCTCGACACTCTCCTTCGCGATGGAAGGGATAACAATGTGCTCATGAGGTAGCCTAGCGAAAGGTCATCTCGTTTGTTGCCTAGGATCTTGTTATGCACTGAGTCTATCTTGAGCCAACCCCTCACCTCTCCCCTGGAAGTCCCTCATATCAAAATAATTTGGGATTTTGTTCAAGATGAACTCACAGTATAGTTTCCTCAGGAAATATTGTGGGACTTCACAATTGTTGCATGGTGGGTAATCAAAAACCATGTACCTATTGGATGTTGTGGTTGTGTTACTGATATGTGGTTATCATTGATGTCAACACTATTAGCATTAGTGCATTTGAAGTTGTATATGTCGAGGATATTGAGAAAATTGTAATGAAATGAGTTGCAAGTTGTTAGTGGTGAAGTGATATTTTATTTGTTGGTGAGTTCTGTACGTTGTTGATAAGAGGTTGTGGACTAAAGGGTTTCTTGTTGAGTATATCTAGTTTATCCACATTGAGTTTCAGAGATCCACAAGAAGATTTAATTGAGTTATGAAGATTTTTTTTTTGACAGAGTTTTTCTGTTACTTCAGTTTGTGTTCCTGAATAAGATTATGTGATTCTAGTTAGTTCAATTATTGCGGATGCCTCTCTGGTGATTCATGATTCTTGTGGATGTTTCTAGATCATGCTCTATCTATGTTGCACGTCCACGTTGATCATTGTGCTCATGATCCAAGATTTTCTCTTGAGTGTTCATGTTTTTCATGTTCTTGGCCAACAAGGTGTTGAAGCATGTTGTGGATCTTTGAGGAGAAATCAGTTGAAGTGTTTTTGTATTGAAGATGTTGATTTGGGTCTTCAATATGTTGTGGTCAACCTTGGTTGCTTCACATTGAAAATTATCTATTATTTTTGGCTGACAGCTTGTATTTATTTTATTATTTCTTTGTGGCTGACTTGTAGTGATGTAATTTCATGTTGTAGATATATAAGAGTGATTTCTTATTTGAATTGTAGTGTTCCAGAAGGAGTGCTTGTGTATGAGATGTGTGAATAATGTCCAAATCAAGTAGAGAAAACTGTGAAGAAGAGTGAAGAAGTGTTCATGTGCTTAACCAGAACTATAATTAGGCATTAGTAGATGCTATTTTCTTAGTTCAAAATCCAGATGGTTGTAATCTGAATCTTTCTATAAGATAGTGTGTCTTCCTTTGTAATTGAGCAATGAACTCTATGCAATGTGCCTAAATGCATGTGCATTCCCTATTTATTCTTCTTATAATTTTAACAAGGTATAATCTTGTGGACTGACCTCCACCATGGTTTTTCCCCTAACAGGGTTTCCATGTAAAAAATAATCTTGGTGTTATGTGTGTTTCTGATGTACATTGTTGATTCATACTTTCATTGATATTGATCATATTTGAGAATAAGGATTAATAAGTTTAATAAGTTTGAAATTTGGTGACAACTGATTCACCCCCTCTCTCAGTTGTCTTCCCTTGTGTTGCCAACAATACCACCTATCCCAAAAAAAGTTCCTAATTTGTTGGAGGTGGCACCAATGGATAGGAAACCTATTCACATTGAGGCTAAGATTTTGATTTGTGCGTGGGTTGGTGAATAATGAGCACAAATATAATTTTGTAATTTTTAGATCTTTAGATATTTATATAATAATTTATCCTAGTAAAAATTCCTAGTCGCATGCCTCTTATCTTACCAACCTCTTAATTATTTGTTGATTGCATCTACATGTTTTAACATTTCTTAAGTGAATTTTCAAGTGTTTTTCTTTCCATGCTTGAATCGTTTGGATCGTTCAACCTCATGATTAACGCCTCAATTTGTTTTTTATTGTTTTCAATTTCACTCATTAAATTTTGCTGAGTGCCAGGAGGATGTTGAGGGATCGGTGGAGGAGATTGTTGTTGTGGTTATTGAACTTGAGGATTTTTTTCATGTTGTTGTTGCTTTAGTTGTTGAGGATTTTTAGGAGGGTTTCTAGGATCATTATCATCTCCTACAAATTCAACAAATGAATATAAAAAATAACCTAAAACTAACAAATTCACAACAAAAAACAAACAATCCTTACCTCTTCGACCTCCCCATCGACCTGGCAGCATCTTGGCAATGAAATAGCAATAAATTGATGAAAAAATTGCAAGATTGACTCCTCCCAAAACATGAGTGCACAAAAGAAGGGATTTTGGCTGCAGGCAATAGAAAACATAGTCACGACACAAATGAGCTCAATTTCCTTTTTTGTTTTTATTTTAATGGCTCATAACACGAGTGCATTATTCCGCGCTCATGTTTTAATGCGAGTACCAAATAGGATTGGTGTGGTCGAGCATTAGGCTCAACACACCAAGCCATAACACGAGCGTGTTATAACACACTCACGTTATGAGCTATCAAAACATTTTTTAAAATTTGGCCACAATTTTTCCCCCAATATTTTTGCACCTGCCCATTTGAGCTATGAACTAGTCAAAACCTTGTTGAGTGATATTGTGATTCAATTAAAGTAGTTCGTTATAAAAATTTTGGTGCATCACCTCCTAGGAATTAGTTTTTAATTTCAAGAAACCTCTCTATCCCTTTTCCTTGGAGTTTTATGTAGTTTAGGTGATCCATCAAAGGGAACCAATCTGCTCTGGAGATTCATCCTCATTATAAGCAACCCACAACTTAAGGATGTTTCCATGTTACACGGGATGATTGAGTGAAACTCAAATAGGGTGCAATCCTAAGTGATAACAAAACCTTATAGGAATTAAATTTAAATATTTAATTTCCTCCCTCCTATTTTCTCTCACCTAGTCACATCCTCCACAACCCACTTTTAATCCTAATTTGCATGCCAATCCTATCATTAGGATGTGCACACTCTTAATCCTTGATTAGGAGGGTATCACATCCTCCATAAAATGTAATTGGGATCTTAATTTTCATTACCCACCTAATCATTTGCCTAATCCCCTGCCTAATCACCTGCCTAATCCCCTATTTGCACAACCAAAATCCTTGATTAGCCTGACCTAACCTTAATACCATTTATGACACATCCTAAGTCAACTTCCACATTTATGAAATTCTCCTTTTGGAGAAGTCACTCCCACACCTCCTATGAAATTTTAAGTTCCATTTTATTGTCCCAAGACCTTTTGAGGAATTTTTAATTCCTCTCCCATCCCCCAAGGAATATTAAATTCCTTTTTCTCATCCATAAGAGGATTAAAAGGGAATTTTTAATTCCTTTTTATCCTCTCTCCCCATGATTTGGGACAAGTAGACAAGAAAATCCTTTATGAGGAGATCTTTCCCATTCCCCAGGTACTCTTAAGTACCTCTAATGAGCTTAGTTAATAGATAGTTTTCTTTCATTAAGTTTATGTCTTTTAGCATTTCAACCTGCTAAGTTCACAAACAATCCTAAGACTTATACATCTTCTATATCCTGATTGTGTGGATGTATGAATGTTCATGAAATTCAGTATGATTTTATGCTTGATTTATGATGTTTAATAATTTCTATGCTTTAGGATGAAACTAACATTTTGTAGCTAAGAAGAATTGTAAACCGTAGCAACTAGATTTTCAGCCTACGACATAAGGACCACAATTAGTTGTATGGGAGAATCCAAAACACTTGAAACACGACAAATCTAGGAAGGAATGAAGATGGTTATTGAATGGTCAACTATGAGTCACCACTGACACCAAATAAGATGACATGAAGGAGTGTACTCTGAGTAGGGAAGTTTAATGACGTGATAGATTGCATGGAGCACATCTATATCATACCATTAGAGTAGAGTTATAGTTTAAATTCTCTTCTTCAGTCTTTTTCAATTATAGTTATCAGTTTCAAAGTCTACTCCTCTCCCTATTCTTGAGGGAGAGTGGACATATACATTTATGTTATGTTTTTAGTCTTTGTATGAAAAAAATTCCTCCTGAGCCTATATATTGGGATCGGTGGTTGAGGAGAAAATCTAGTTTTTTTATTGTTTTACGAGATAATACTTCATTGCTATTAGTTTTTTGTTATTAAGTTACAATGGATATGCATTTTTGAATGGAAAATATTTTGAAGATTCTTGTTAGGCTGTAAGATGTCCAATTCTTATGCAATAAAGGATTTTAGTTTACTATCATGATTTGTTGATCAGAAGTGCATAGTTGATATCTCTTGTGGGCGCAACAACTCGAGCAAGGGCCACTTGAGGTATTGTGAACCCATCTTATTTTTTGTATTAGATTAGATGTTACATTGATGTATGCATTTATCTAAATTCTCACTCATATGTATGTGAATTCCATGAATGATATTTCGTAACATGAATTGCATTCTATAATATTACATTGAGTTATTCTTTAGAGAAATTAGAAGTTAGAACTTAGTAGTGTTAGTTGCACATTCAGATTCAGTAGTTAGTGGTTCCAACATTAAGTGGAAGGTATCCATAGCAAAGCAATAGATTTATATTATTTCCCCTATTTTACAATTTGACATTTTCTTTTCTTTTCCAGCCTTTATAGTTTTCTATACATGTGTGACCACCTATGTTTCATCAATATAGGGTGTAGTTAGGATCCATGAATGCACATATAATTCCAACACTATCAAAAGCTTATAAGCTAGTTGATAATTAAATGAAACCTTTGTGAGGGTTTGGTGAACTATTCAATTAGGAACCTATTGATTGAATTGTGTGTCCACTCATAAACACCAAGTTGATTGAACATTAGAAAGGCTTTACATTTTTGGTGTTGTTGCCAGCGAAGGTGCTACATTCAATATTCTCCTATATATTTTTCTACTTTCATAGTTTAGTGCTTTTCTTTCAACATTAGGAAAATTAGGTTTTAGTCATAAACACCAATTTTTTTTACTAACAATGTGTAGGAACCGCTTCTCCAAAGAGTCATAATAGTTTTATGCAAAGGAAAGGAGATGCTCTAGGAAGATTTCTCCCCTCAACACATGAAGCTATAGAGGATACTAGTGGACAAAGTGAACAAAGTGAGGGTATTCCTGAAGAAGAATCATCTCTAACACTAGTACCTACACCAAACATAGAGGAGACTTCCCACACACACATAACCATCATGGATGATGTTGCAGTGGAAGACCCACCAAAGAATGTAACCTTTGAGTTCCCCATTTCCAACTAGGAGAGAGAAATTGCTTTGAAGAACATACCTCCAATATTGTTGGTGGTTTTTAATACCCAATCTGATCTCACATATAATCTATGGAATTTCCATTTCCAATGGTTAATTATATGGAGGTATTGGCCAACGAATAGGTAAAAGTTTGTAAAACTTTCCCTCTACACTTTAGGCTCTGCAAAACCTAGGAGGGTCATCCCTTCAATGTAATTTAAGATACTCTTGTGTCAATTATCTCATACATTGTAATATAACAAATATATTCTCCTATATGCTGCTTAATAAATGAAAAACCTCAAAGAGATGGCTAATCCCATACAACATTTAACATTATAAGCATGAGAATATGGTAGAACTTCCCTCCAACATACATTTTTGAACATAAAGTAAATATTTAGTGATTTTGAATGTATTTGTTGTGAAAGACCAAGAAGATGTAACATAGACACAACTTATGATGATCAGTGTCTTATCCTAGGTATGGAGTCTTAACCATTGCAATTGAAAACATATAACAATGTTCCACCTAAACATAACATAGCTACTTAATGGTGCATTACACCAAAATAAAAAATTAAAACCAATAATACTTAAATGATCCATGCATACATTAACATAAATCTGTATCTCTATTAAAGAAAATTTAACTCATTCTTTAAAAAAGTGCATTAACAATAAATAAACATTCAAAGGAGAGACAATGGAGATGAATTGAATGATATTGGATTCATTTCATTCATAATTCACGTGAAATATACAATAGGATAACATTAGCTTTGGAAGTATGCCATTATATTCTAGAAATGATAGTATTGTTATACAACATTAATAATTACAAAGACTTAAAACTCACTTGACCTAGAAAAAGACTTAGACATAAAAGTATTTACGCTCTATGTTACAAAAGCTCTTCAATAAAATCAATCAACAACCTATGTAAATGACCTTGAAATCCCTTTTATAAAACAAGGGGGCAACAAGCTTCAGGCCATTACACATGCCATATTTTCATTTGACATGCTTTTACATTTCAAAATATAGGTGCAACTGCAAGATCGTGGAGGGAATATTTTGAGGACAAAGCAGTTATGAAATTTGTTATGTGCATCATACTTTTGAAAAATATCTGAAGTAGCTAGTTGATGCCTTTGTCGCTTCCTTTCTTCATTCTTCATATTGTGGACCTAGGAAAGCTGAATTGGCATATGAGTAAAAATTGTTGTGCAAGATGACAAAACACATTTGTTGGAACCCTTGAAGACCTTTGAGATTATTGAATATGAAAAATAGACAAAAATTGTTGACACATCGCCATTGAAGAAGGTTACAAATTAGGAATATCATTTTACTTCTTGTCCCAAGAAATATAATCATCTTTTGAGGGCCAATTGAAGGCCATGAATTCATCCAAATTTTTTCTACAAGGACCATACTTCATTATTTGAGTTGCATCCTTATCAAACTCCTCTAAGAATTTGCTAGTGATAGACAATTTGTTTATGCTATCCTTTAACATTGTTGGATAGGACAACTGAGAGGGGGGTGAATCAGTTGTCATAGATTATAACCTTAAATTCAATTACCAAAACTAACACATAAACTGATTAAGTGATTAATCATCAAATGCAAGTGCTCAAACATAATAACACTAGATTTACGTGGAAAACCCAATGAGGGAAAAACCACAGTGAGGGTTAACTCACAGTATATAGAGTATCGAAACTGATTACAAAAAGGCTCATTGCATGAGATAAGGCTCATCACCTAAAATAAGGACTCACTATCTATAGGGCTACAACCTAGAGGGCTCATGGCCACAAAGATACAAAGAAGACAAAGAAGACATGTTACAGAGAGACAACAATCCCAATGCAATGAAGATTCCACCACAATCACTGATCAACTCGCATGAATGATAGAGTTCGCCTTCTGGTCACTACATCAAAAAATTGACATTAAGCTTCACATTGAACAACCACACACTTAACTCACATACCTCAAGAATAAAATAAAAGTTGCATCTTCTCTTTCACTTATCTTCTTTTCTTATGTACAATTTTCATCGCTATCATATTCTGTATTTATACTATCTCCAACCTTGAAAAAATACAAAGTTGGCCATCAAACTTCAACTTTCAAATTAGGTCGATGCCAAACATCCTAGGGTAGACTTAGAATGAGGAAGACCCAAGCACATGCTTCACTAGGATCCATAATAGATCCAACACACTTCACCAACTTCAAAAGTAGTGCTTGACACATAGTCGACCATACTAGTGTAAAACACATAGATCAATTAAGCTTGATACATCCAAATGCCAAAACCAACTTAATAGAACCAGGGCAACACAAATATTGAACCATACGCCATAAGATTTCATCAAAGAGAAATATGGACTAGCAACAATTCTCTCAGACATCAATCAATACACAACAAAACATAGTTTAGAAGCACTAGAACCAACAACCTTCTTTTAATACATTTTTCTCAATATCCTCGACATATACAATCAACATCAACTACTAGATAACCAGCTAACTGGTTGACATAACCAACTGACCAGTTGACACCAATGAAAACACTTCATTCCTTTTCCATTCTTGCAACAATCTCCCCCTTTGTCATTGATGGCAACACATGATGTGAAAAACCATCAAAGACACCATACCTATTCTGAAAATACTTCTCAAGATTTTTTCTTTCTACTTCTCCCCTTTTATAAGACCATCTTCCTCATTACCTGCTTTCTCTTATTAACTTTTCACATGCTCTCTCTCCCCCTTTGACATCAATGGAAAAGGAAAAAGATATGTCCATTGAAACTTCCTTTGATATGAAAATAAAATACTCATAATGACAACACTTGGAAAATATGCTTGCTCCCCCTGAGGGCAGCCACCACCAAACATTAGTCAAAAAGATAGAATCATGAATTCACCAAACTGATGCATCTCCAAATGCATCTTATTTTGTAAAAGGAGGGGAAATAACCCCTAGCTTATCTCAGAGATACTCAAAATTATCTTTAGGAAGATCCTTTGTAAATATATCCGCTAATCTGATCTTTTGTCAAAACATACCCAAGCTTGACTTCATTCTCCATAACCTTCTCTCTTAGGAAATGGTATCTGATAGATATATGCTTTGTTCTTAAGTGCATTACAGGATTCTTCAAAATGTTAATTACACTTTTGTTATCACAAAAGATAGGAATAGGATCATCATGTAGCATTGTGATATCTTTTAATGTTTGTTTCATCCATAAAACTTGTGTATATCACAATGTGGAAGCAATATACTCACCTTCAGTAGTAGAAAAAGAGACCGAATCTTGCTTCTTACTCAACTATGCCACCAATTCACATCCAAGAAAGAATGCACCACCACTTGTACTTTTTTTGTCATTTATACTTCCAGCCCAATCTACATCTATATAAGCACTAAGTTTAAAATTAGTATCTTTAGGATACCATAATCCATAATTCAGAGTGCCTTTCAAATATCTGAATATTTGTTTAACTACACTAACATTTGTTTCCTTCAGATCTTCTTGAAATCTAGCCACAAGACAAACCACATGCATAATATCCAGTCTAGTAGCAGTCAAATACAGTAGTCCACAAATCATAGATCTATACTTGCTCTGATCAGTCTTAGGTGAATCATCATCTTTTCTCAACTTGCATCCAATCACCATAGGAGTACTTATCGGTTTGTAACCCTCCATACCAAATTTTCTCAACATTTCTCTCACATACTTAGATTGTGAAACAAAAATTCCTTTCTCTATTTGATTAATCCGTAGCCCAAGAAAGAAATTCATCTCGCCAAACATAGACATTTCAAATTCTTTTTGTATTTCTTCCACAAACATCTTGTACATCTTTTCATTTCCTCCAAAGATAATGTCATCAACATATACCACTACAATCAATATTTTTTCATTCTTAGTTTTGAAATACAAATTATTGTCTATTATACCTTTGTTAAATCCTTGCTGATTCAAATACCTATCTAACCTTGCATACTAGGCTCTAGGAGCTTGCTTTATTCCATATAAAGCTTCCTTTAATCTGCACACCATATCCAGTTCATCTATTAATTGAAATCCTTCTGGTTGTTCCATGTAAACCTCTTTATCTAGCTCACCATTCAAAAATGCTGACTTGAAATCCATCTGATAGACTTTGAAATCTTTATAAGTAGTTAATGCCAAGAACATCCTTATAGCTTCCATTCTTGCTACCAGGGAAAAGGTTTCCTAAAAATCTATACCTTCCACTTGTGAGTAGACTTTACATACAAGCCTTTCTTTGTTTCTGACAACTTTCCTATTCTCACTTAGCTTGTTTATGAATACCCATTTTGATCCAATGATATTTTTATCTTCCGTTCTTGGAACCAATTTACAATTTGATTCTTTTCAATCTACAAAACTTCTTTCATTGCTTCCTTCCAATGTTCATCGTCACAGGCTTCTCTTACTGACTTTGGCTCAATTTCAGAGAGTAAGCACAAATTTACTTTAGCAGTAGCTTTGCTTCTAGTCAACACACCTTTTGTCTTGTCTCCAATAATTTGACTTTCTAAATGATTCCTTTATACATATTTCGGTGTTCTAGGGGACATTACCAGAGCATATTCTTCTCTTTCATTCTTTTCTTTCTACTCATCTCTATCTTGTTCTTCAATTTCTTCTATTCTTGCACAGTCTTGTTCATCAGACGCATATCCATCAATATGAATAGAATTCTTAACTGTTTCATCAGCCTTCACATTTGAGCTTTCCACAATATTCCTCAATCTTTTGTTGAAACATCTGCATGCATTGCTTTTAGTAGAGTAACCAAGAAATATTCCTTCATCACTTCTTGCATCAAACTTTACCAAAGTTCCCTCATATCTTCTAATGTAGCATTTGCTTCCGGATATCTTAAAATATTTAACTATAGGAATTCTTCCGTGCCATAGCTCATAGGGAGTCTTTGTACTATTTTTTCTTTCTTGAACTCGATTGAATACATACACAACAGTGTGGATAGATTCTTTCTAGTAAACTTATGGTAACTTGGCTTCAGTGATCATTGACCTAGCAACTTCTTGAACTATTCTATTTTTCCTTTCAATAACTCCATTCTACTTAGGAGTTCTCGGAGCAGATAATTGTCTCTTTATTCCTTTCACTTCATAAAAAATATTGAACTCATGGGAGGTGAATTCACCACCTCTGTCAGATCTCAAGCATTTTATCTTCAAATTCACTTCATTTTTAACCATAGCCTTGAACGCTTTGAATCTATCTAATGCTTCTGATTTTTTTCTTAAAAATGTAACCCATGTATATCTAGAATAATCATCAATTAAAAGAATAAATTATCTTTCGTCAACTAGGCTTCACACTCTCATAGGACCACAAATATCTATATGAATCAAATCAAGCAATCCGATAGTATATTGTTCCTTTAATTTGTAACGGTTTCTTGTTTGTTTCCCAAGTTGGCAATTCCTATAGATAGCATTTACAGGCTTTGTAATTCTCGATAGATCTCTCACAACTTGAATAGTACTAATCCTTGCCAAGTTATCAAAATTCATATGACATGTTCTCCTGTGCCATAACTAGCTACCATTTATCTGAGTAATAAAACATCCTCCATTAGCACCTTTAAGTTGATAAATATTCCCCTCATATTTTTGTCTCATAGCAATCAAAGTTTTGGATCCTTTATAGGTCTCATTCTTCTCATCCTTAAACACAAGATCATATCCCTTTCTGCACATTTGACCAACGATCAATAGATTATGTCTTAAACCATTAACATAGTAGACATCGTCAATATGATGCTTGTCATCAAAGCTTACTGAACCTATCCCACAAATTTTAGCACCAGTATCATCTCCAAACATAACCAAACCTCCATAATATTTTTCAAGTTTCACAAAATTAATCTTGTCACCAGTCATGTGATGTGAACAACCACTACCAACTACCCAAAAATCCTTTTCCTATTTAGCATGTAGGGAAAAGATAACTGTACCTTCATTTTTCTCCTTCTCCTTCTCCTTCTCTTTCTCTTTCTTTGGAGGATTTTCCTTTGACTATCTTTTTGAATTAGTAGAAGTAGGTTCATCTTTAATCGCCATGAACAAGAATGCATTGTCACCTAGATCTTCATATTCTGAATCTTCATCTGAAATACTAGCATTCTCATTAAAATAGTAAGCTCTGTTAATCTTCTTTCCTTTCCTTTCTTTCTCATATCTTTGTTTATTCTTTTTAGCTCTTTCTGAACACTTTGCAACGTAGTGACCAATCTCTCCACAACTAAATAATTTAAAAGGAAATTTACCTTCATACTTAACATAGCCTTTTCTCAATCTTCTTACAAAGTTAGCCTCGATTTCTTCAAAGTTCTCTTCATCTGGATCTTCAATTCTCATAGCTTTAAAAATAGTTTTTGTTTTGCCTCCACTTCTTAGATTTGACTTTCTCATTTCATAAGATGTCAAGAATCCTAACAATAGATCCTTAGTACATGTCTTGTAATCTATAGTCTACTCAATAGTACTCACCTTTTTATTGTAAGCATTAGGAAGAGTTCTAAGAATCTTCTTTAAAATTCTAGTTTCATCTATAGTAGCACCAAGAGATCACATTCCAGCCACTACCTCATCCAATCTCTATACATAAGCTTTAACATTCTCATCTTCGATCATATGTAAAAGGTCAAACTGTGTTTCCAAATTTTGTAATTTTTCTTCTTTTACCCTTTCATCACCATCATGTGCTCTTTCTAAAGCATCCTAGACTTCCTTAGCTGTCTTCAAATTCTAAACCTTAAATCAACTCAGAATGTTCCAAACTATTCTTCAAGATGAACTTTGCCTTGTTATTCACTTCATGTACTTTAATTTTCTCAAGTGTACTCAAACCATTTTTAAGAGTGTAGGGATTCTAGTAAGCTTTCTCTACATCAAATCTACAATACTCCAGGTATTCTTCCATTAGTACTTTCCAAATACTATAGTTAGTTCCATCAAACCTCGAATAATTAAAGACTATTTAGTTAGCCATCCCAGACCTTCCTCAAGTGGTTAAGCTCTTCACCAAGGAACCAATCTTTGATACCAATTATTGGATATGACAATTGAGAGGGGGGTGAATAATTTGTCACATATTATAACCTTAAATTCAATTACTGGGACTAACACATAAATTGATTAAGTGATTAACCATCAAATGCAAGTGCTCAAACACAATAACACTATATTTATGTGGAAAACCCAATGAGGGAAAAACCATGGCGAGGATTAACTCACACTAGACAGAGTATCAAAACCAATTACAAAAAGGCTCATTGCCTAAGATAAGGCTTATTTCTTGAAATAAGGACTCACTGTCCATAGGGCTACAACTTGGAGGGCTCACTGCCACAAAGATACAAAGAAGACAAAGAAGACTTGTTATAGAGAGACAACAATCCCAATGCAACAAAGATTCCACCATAATCATTGATCAACTCACATGAATGATAGAGCTCGTCTTCTGATCACTGCATTCAGAAACTCGACGTTAAGATTTGCATTGAACAACCACACACTTAACTCATGTTGGCCTCCTACAATGATTTAACAATTAAGCTCTTACATATGTGTAGTAAAGATTGGACATCTAAACTAAATAGCTATTCAATCATCATGAAGGTGCATTTAACTTGTCAACCTAGGGACATGAACTTGAAATGGGTCAACACAGTATGTGGACTAGGAATTCAAAGTAGCCATTTTCATTCTACTACTAGGAAAGACACAATGATGAAAGTAAATTTCTTGGAAAGGAATAACATAAATGCTGAACATCAACCAACAACTATACTAAGCTGAAATTCATGACAAAAATGAAAATTTGAGCAAACAAACAGGAAAATACTTTGTTTGTTTTGGTTGTAGGAACAGTCATGAAATGGAATTCTAGTGGTTGCAGGAACAGTCAACACTAGATTCTTAACTAATTACTGAAAAAAAGTAATAACTAGGATAAAATAAGCTAAAGGATGGATTTCTCACCAAGTGGGCCCCCTTGGATGAGTATCCTCTACTACTAATTAAAACTCAGATGCACAAACTCAGAACTTCATTTTATTCATCAGGAAACATGAGTACAATAGAGAAATGTAACTGTATCACTAAAAACTAAGAATGCAAGTACAATATCAGATCGCACAACCTCTTGAAAAGGACCATATTATCATTATTTATACTACCAACTAAGCAAGGCCGGCAACTCCATGAACTAGGAGGATGCCAATTTAGGGAAAGCAAAAAAAGCTGAGAGGCAGTTACACGTGCATGGAATCTAGTTAGACATGCTTGCCTCAATGGAGATTTAGCACAATAGTAATGCCTACATTCGCTCAAAAACATCAAAGTCCACTACAAGGCAGTTACATTCGATTTGCATGGGAAATCTCCTACCGTTGACCTCCTTTGACCTTTGAATGATTCCCTTGTTGGACGTTATGGTTCATGTCGACTTGGCGATGTCTTCTTCAATTTAGTATCCTCAAACTATATATGCATGTCAATGTTAGCACACACAATAATTGCATATCTATAACCACCTTAAAGAAATTTCATTAACCACATGCAAAATTAATATAGATAGTCCATATAACATGCCAATGTCATTAAAGATTTGTAGAAATAAGGTTAGGCCCAATGTCTATAGTTCTGAGGAAATATCATAAAAAATATCAACACTTAACATCAAGGTCCATGACAACTTCAGCAAATACCCAAAATTAGACCATAAAATAGGCTCATCAACTCACACACCTCAAGAATAACATCAAAGTTGCATCTACTCTTTCACTTATCTTCCTTCTTTTCTTATGTACAATTTTCATTGCTAGCACATTTTGTATTTATACTATCTCCAACCTTGAAAAGATACAAAGTTGTCCATCCAACTTCAAATTTCAAATTAGGTTAGTGCTAAACATTCTAGGGTGGAATTACAATGAGGGCGACCCAAACACATGCTTTATCGGGATCCATAGTAAATCCAACATGATTCATCAACTTTGAAAGTAGTGCTTGACACACGGTTGGCCATACCAGTGTAAAACACATAGATCAATTAAGCTCAATACATCCAAATGCCAAAACCAACTTCAATAGAACTAGGGCAACACATCTCTTGAACCATACGCCATAAGATTTCATCAAAGAGAAATCTAGACCAACAACATTTCTCCCAGACCTCAATCAATACACAACAAAACATAGTTCACAAGCACCAAAACCAACAACCTTATTTTAATACAATTTTCTCAATATCCTTGACATATACAATCAACAGAAAATAGTAGATAACTAGCTGACCGGTTGACATAACCAGCTAATCGGTTGACATCAATGAAAACACTTCATTCCTTTTCCATTCTTGCAACAAACATATCTATTTTGACATCTCCATGCTCACAAATTAAGGTAGCCTCTGCAACAATGACAACATCCATATGAGCTCTCCACTACTCATATGTCTTAAAAACTCCATTATTATCAAGAATGTCTGGAAAGAGGATAAGATCATTCTCATCAAACTATTGGAGAAATGATCTAATCCTCTTCTCAAGTGGATCCACTAACCCCTAGCAATCAACAATCTCTTTCACCATCTTGTATGTTGGGTCAATATGCAGTGGCTTGTTTTTATTACGTGTTGACCCTATAACCATGCTTTTTAATGCAATCAGCCTTGGAACCCATGTTTGCATTAGTGGAATAGTAACTGATCTATTCCTTTCAAACATTATTATTGAATTGAACATCAAAGAATAATTTGAGTTAACATTATTCACTATTTTTATTGCTTTCCCTAAATAATGTTCTAGGATATTAGAAATAATAAAAATGTTGTTATCATTTTATAATTCAAATAATTCCTCATATGCCTCTAGTTGCTGAATTAATTCCCTTTTGCTTACTTTTCTTTCTGGTGGGGGAGGTGTTGCTGAAGCACTTGAAGTAAAATGTGTAATTGGTACATCTTCCAGATTAAATACCACAGTTTCCATAGAAGGTGGAGAAGGTGAATGGACATGAGGAAATGGTGGAGAAGAAGCAATTGGAACACTTTGTAGTATTGATGGCCCTAATTGTACTGGTTTTTGACTTTTCAACATCCCATTTTCTAATTCTAGCTCAACAATCCTTTGCTTATCTTTTTTATAAGCAATTAATAAATCATTGTACTTTTTAGTCTCCTTATCAATCTTTTCTTCTAGTGACTCCACAATAGCCTTAGTAAAGTGTGCAACATTCACTGCCAATGTAGCTAGCTCTATTGCTGGAGTATTTGAAACCCTTTTAATTATTAGCCCACCTTTTAAATCAATAGTAGGGTCTACAACCTCAGGCTTATTAGTATTGGGGGCCAATGCCCAAATAGCTAAGGTGTCCCATTGAGTTTTGAATGTTGAACCTTGTAATGCAACCAAAGCCTCTTCATCAGATTCATATACCTGTAAACTGTACCTCTCCATGGTATCAAAAGAAATAACAATGGCTAAATCCCATTCAACCAAGAGGAGTATGCCACTCTCTCTCACAAGTCTTCTTCCTTTTCTAGGTGTGAATTCCTTTTTCTTAGACTTCATTTCTACCACTACCCTTTTAGATATGATTGCTTTGGGTAGTTCATGGGATTTGACCATTTCATCTTTCATCATGTTTTCATATTCATCTCTTCTAGTTCTCCACACATAATCATTAAATGCATCATCAACCATGAAATCAATGTAGAAATTTTATCTAATGTCATCTGTATTATCCAATCCAATTAACAATGCCTTTGTGAACTTGCCCTGTGGATGTGACAACTCTACCCCTCTTTTAGGTGATGGAATATTTTGCATTATATCATTAGAGGTCACAAAAACCTCATCATCTGAGTCAAGAGGGTAGTCAACTAACCCTAGTGCTTATCCAAATTTTCTCCTCTTAGGAGAGGGATCTCTTGGTGGTGAATCCAAGTCAATAACTTTGTGAACATGGGATGAAGGTGGTGGATATGGTGGCAAGTGCGGCATAGGGGAAGATGACCTAGACTCCTCATATTGTGTAGGAGTGGAAATTGTCTACTCTTTTCTCACAACATCCTTTTGTCTTCTTCTTGAGAAGACATATTGTGTTTTAGGTGGTTGGTATGAAGGCATCTCATCAACCATGGTGGATTTCCCCTTATCTTGAATTTCAATATTCTCTTAGAGCTATCCCACAACTCTATCAAAATTCTGCAATATAGTCTCAATTCTTAGTATTGGATCTTCAATATCCATATAAGTTCCCTTGAAATTGGGATCCTTTTCTTGTCTTTCTTGCTCCAATTTAGCAAATTCCAACCATTTCACCTTTCTATGATCCACCTTTTTCAAGTCAAACTCATTCCTAATGATATCTTCAAGATAATAAAAAACATGCCAAAACTTACTTGGCTTGATTGTAGTTTTCAAAGCTACAATAGAACCTTTAGGGTCATGGTTTCTTGCTCTACAAGTCTTCATCTTCAAAGGTGAAATCATGTTGAGGATATTCCTCCATCCCTCCTTTACCATTAAAAAAGTTTGAGAATACTATGTATGTAGGGAAAAGAGTTCCCTTTTTCAGTCCTATCAAAAATACATTTTCAACCTATCCAAGTTGCCACATAACTTCTAAGAAACCTATCCTTAGTGGAACAACCCTGGGTAGCACATGAGGAGCTATATTGGTACCATATACTCTTAGAATAGTACAGTTAGCATGAGGAATGACATCCCCTAGTTATGATCAATGTCCAAGTCAGGCCTTCTCTCCTTGGGTCTCAAGAAGTCATGCAATTCTTGGGAGATCCCTCACCAAATAGCTCTTAAAATTTACAAAAAAATATTTGAAAAAGAAACAAAACTAGACTTGTGATCATGCTTATCTAGATGATCAATCCAACATTAGATCGGAAGTGAGTTATTGTTCTCATCTCTCAAATTCAATGGAATATATTTCCCAAACTCCTTCTTTACCCTAGCTAGAAACATGTGGCATAATAATGAGTACCACCAAAATCTTACTCTAGTCTCACCATTCTTGAGGGCTATCAGGGCCTTGTGAATCTCACCAGGCAAGTAAGTAGCAAAGTCATACAATTTTTTTACCATCACATGTTGGATATTGGATGCCATATACATGTAATCCATTGACATTATTTATGGAGGATCAAGCCCTAGAACCTGACACAATGTTTGGAATGTTCTAAAAAAATAGTATTCAAACATATCAGTTGGAAAGGGTTCTTTGTTAGCAAGTGTGAACTTCATCTTGATTCCTCCCTTTCCCTTTATCATGAAGTTTGGCAAGATTGTTAGTCTCAAGGTATTCTTATTTGTTTCATATTACTTTATCAAAGCTTCAATGTTGATTGGTTCAGTTGCATCAGGGTTGAGGTTGAAAATCTCAATAAATCCCTCTCGGCTCAACTTCACCATTTCAACTCTTGCAATTGACCTTACAACCCTAATATTAGGGTCATAGTTTGTAGAAAATGCCTTGAGCAAGTCCATGTCCAAATAGAAATTTGAAATTTGGTACGGTAAGTTTTCTCATGTCTAAACTCAACCCATTGTAAGTAGGAACATTGGCATTTCTCCTCCTGAACTAGTACTTAAAAAATTCCCATCCTGAGACATGTTTCAAATTGACATCCCTTATGGCATATTGCTTATCTTTAATTCCCTTTTCTATTCTCGGGCCTTGGAATATTGGTTTACCCTGAATTTTATCCATGGTTGCACTTGAATCCTTTAATTGGTTCAACACATCCTCATGAAGACCTTTATTAGAGGTAGAACTAGAGGTTTTGGCCTTTGGGGGTGCCATTCTTAATAATTTCACAACCTAGGGATTTCTAAAATGTAGTTTAGTGTTTTTGCAAGGTGGTTTAGGTGTTCTTAAAAAGGAACACACAAACTAAGGTGAATTTTAAAGCAACTTGATAGTATTTCAATGAACATTAAACCTTAAGCAAACCTAGCATACAATTCAGAATGTAGAACAAGCAAATGCACACAATTTCAAAGGAAATTGGACATAAGAGATGAAAATTTCACTTACTAGTGTTCAAATTGTAGAAAACCCTAGTTCTTGGTCACTAAAATCTCATACTTTGCAGGATCAATCTTCAAATCTCTTTAGGATGCTTTGGTAACTTGAATTATGCTTTAAATCCCACTTTTATGGTGAAAAAGTCCTTTAATTCGGTGAGAAAACATCATGTCTGCCATTACTGCTCATTTGTGTGAACCATAACAACTCTATCAACCTAGTTTCATAATTTTAAACCATAGCCATTGATCTTGTGATAGTTTGGATCATCAGACAACTCAGATGGAGTAAATTGAGTTTGGAAACTTTGCTTAATTGAATTCAATGTCATACCAATGAGAAAATGCCATATGGAGAAGCCTTGCATTGTTACCATGGGCTCCACCATCCTTTGAAAGCCTTAAAAATGCTTGTGTTGCTTCCCTGCAATCCCACATGAGTCTACTAGGAAGTAGATCAAGGGTTCCAAGATAGCGAGAAAGGCTCCAAATGATGCCACATGTCAGCTGCCCAATGTCCCACATGCACCTCAAATTTGTTTAAAAAACTCCCGTGGGAAGGTGGGGAATGGTCTAGATTGCATCTGTATATTCCCATCTTAGTCATTAGATGAAGGGCCCACCATTAGCACCCTTTATAAGCTTGCCAATCCTATTATAAAGACTATACATGTGGTACATACCTACTATCCCACATTTCCCTTTTCCTTGAATATTTTATTATTGCAGGATGGTGGGGAACCAATGAGAGTTGAGTATCTAACATATGTGGGGCTAGACTGAGTCCTTAAAATTTTTTTATGCACATGCTTTAAGTTTATAACTTTAAAGCATTGCCATCCTTAGGTTATTTGATTTGGACAAAGACAAAATATTTTGAACCTAGGTCTAAAGTTCAGATATAAGATGAAATTTATTAGCCCACTAAACTTCAGACTTAGGAAAATATTTTGAAATGAATATGAATAGTATTTCTAGGACAAAAGGGCCAATTTTTGAATGACACCAATGGCTCAAGTTGTTTCTTAATGGACTGGGAACCAACTACAACAAGTTAATGAATTATTAGAAGGAAAGACTAGGATTTTTCATTGTTTATGGTTTTAGGAGAGTTTTAGCCCTAAGGATGAACCCTATCAAATGGAGAATGAAACCCTAACTCTCAGACGACCAATTAAAACTCAAAATTTTGAAATGTAACCATAGGTCCACAATGTTTTTTAAAGTCCTATCAAGAACTACCTATATTTTATGGGCTGGTCATGGAGGATCCATACACATTAATTTTTGAGTTTGACATGCTATGCAAGAGTTATGACTATACCATAGATGTACATAAGCTCAAATTTTTTCCAACAACACTAAAGGATGTTTCTCTAAGATGGTTTACAGTTTTGGGAAGAGATGTTCCAAATTGGAATTATATGAAGATAAAGTTCCTGGAAAAGTATCAAGATTACTGTAGAGGCATAGATAGAAAGAGGGATGACATCTTGGAGATGTCATAAAAGGAAGGTGAATCCTTGGAAGACTATATGGAGAGGTTTCAATTATTCTTTAAGAAATCCCACCAAAACAAACTCTGTGATGACTCCTTAAAGTTGATATCTAGATAGGGATTAATGAGGATTGTATGGATGCACTTAACCTCATTGGGTCATGAGATATATTATAGGCACAATTTGAGTAAATCTACAAAGCATGAAGGAACTATTCAAGGTCTTTCACCAACAAGGTTAGAGGAGGCATAACATCTATTGGGATTAAGGTGTCTCAACCTTAGATTCCTAATATTGATTAATTTAATTTATTATTCTATTTATTTATATTATTTAATTGCCTATGGTATCATGTCATCAATTGGGACCCACCGGCTGGGTGGCATCATTGTTGGAAGTGACTGGATGCCACATCATCATCCCAAGTGGACATAGACATCCCACTTTGGAATATTTGACATGATAGATTCTATGATGCATCATAAGGCATCTTTATGCATGAGAAAGTTGGCACCCAAGTTGGGTTATGACAGGTTGTAAGAGAATTGGATTATTTTGTCAGTTATGATGGATTCTCTTATGGATCTTGTGGTAGATTTCATGGAAGATTTAAGAAAAAATTTATGAAAGATGTAAGGTATCTATCATAGGCTATTATGAGCACATTTTGGGTGTCCAAGCTTGGAGAGAGAATATTGCATGTTATGATGGTTGTAAGGGGTGTAAGGGAATATCATACATGTGTCCAAATGCATGTATATGGCATGAGATATTGTGACATGTGTATTTGGATTCCCATCCTCTTCTAGATGCTTCTCTTGGTTTGTATTCTCTATATATTATATTCCTTGCATTGTAGAATGCATAGTTTGTTTGCAAGTAACGATGTGCTACTTGATTCACTCCAAAACAAGTGTTTGTTTCAAAGCACTTGTTGAAGAAGCTTTGTACTTGGAGCTGCATTGTAACCTCTATTTGATTTAATACAATACTAATATGGTTTTGGAGGGTGGGGTTTTTAACCCAAAAGGGTTTTCCCCATGTATATTTGGTGTTTGTTGTTTATGTGTTCTTGCTATTCTATCTCATTCTTTCTATGTGTTTCTCCTTATTGTAACTTCATAAGGTGTTAAAAGGATTTTTTTTGTAACTCTCCCCTACTTACATTAGTGTAGGAAGTTGTTACCACTCACCCAACTTCCTTTCAGTTGGTATGAGTGCTTGACTAGCCTTGATTCCTTTGTTGGGTTAGAAGGATTTTTTAGCTAATCTTTGTTTTAGTGGGAGTTTTGCATAAGTGTATTTTGTGACCTTGTCTTAGGAAAGAGATGGAAAGCACAACTAGGAGGATTGAGATGGAAAAGTTTAACGGTGTTGACTTTAAGCTTTGGAAGCTCAAGATGGAAGATATGCTTGTAGATCGTGATCTATGGGTTGCAATTTCTAGAGCCAAATCATTGGGCATGAAACAAGAAGACTAGGAACTCATGGACCAGAAAGCTAAGGGTCTCATTAGACTCTATTTGGTTGATTCCATTCTCTTGAGTGTTTATGAAGAGAAGACTACTACTTCTTTGTGGAAGAAACTTGGAGATTTTTATTAGGCTAAATCCCTAGTAAACAAGCT
This sequence comes from Sequoia sempervirens, assembly GCA_007258455.2. Lineage (NCBI taxonomy): Eukaryota > Viridiplantae > Streptophyta > Pinopsida > Cupressales > Cupressaceae > Sequoia > Sequoia sempervirens. The sequence continues at coordinate 418,028,813 of VDFB02193867.1, forward strand.
ATTCTTGAGAAAGAAGATGTATTCTTTGAAGATGGAAGATGGAGGATCCATGGAAAACCACCTAAATTTACTTAATATGTTGATTGCTTAATTGGGTTCCGTTGGAGACAAGATTGATGAACAAGACTGTTGCATGCTCCTGTTGTGTTCATTGCCAAACTAATGGGATCACCTGGTGATGGCTATTGGAAATCACACAACCAATTTCAATATGGATGAGGTGGTTGCTTCATTGTTATCTGAAGAGATGTGGATAAAGTCTTCAAAGATGGCCAAGGAGGCTCATGCTGTTCATGGTAGGCCGAAGGAGAAAATAAAAAAGAAGGATAAGAAATCTAAGTCAAAGTCTCCAAGGAGATCTAAGTCTCTTGGTAAGAATTCCAAGGAAAAATGTTGGAACTGTGGGGAAAGCGGTCACTTTTAGAAAGATTGCAAGAAGGACAAGAAGAAGAAAAAACAAGTATTTCTCCAATTCTAAATCCAACAAATCATCCCAAGATGAAGCGGAAGCATTTGTTGCAACCTTGGAAACTCATGGATCAAAAGATGTGTGGTTGATAGATTTAGGTGCATCCTTTCACATGACCTTTGATAGAGGTTGGTTTATGAAGTATGAAGAGTATGATGGTGGGAAGGTGTACCAGGGTGATGAATCTCACCTGAAGATCATTGGACATGGAAGAGTCAAAATTAGATTTCCTAATGGAAGAGTGAAGGGGATTGATGGTGTCTTGCATATCCCAAGTTTGGCTTGAAACCTAATTTTTATAAGTAAATTGAATGATTCAAGAGTGCAAGTTATTTTCTCTAGTGGAGGATGCAAGATGACAAGAGGATCTATGGTGTTGGCTAAGGGTGTTCAAGTTGGCACTCTATACAAGCTAGATGCATGCACAATACAATGTAATAGTTCTTTTGATGTACCAAAAAAGAGACCTTTGGATTCTTCATCCTCACCATTATATCATGCATTGAAGAAGTGTGTTGTAACTACATTTGATGGTCATGCATTTTGGGTATCTTAGGGTACCCATTCCATGGAGATGAAGCTTCCTATAAAGAAGATAATGTTATGGCATCAATGATTTGGTCACATTAGTGAGAAGGGTCTTAGAACCCTAAAAAATAAGAGCCTTGTTGAAGGCCTTGATGATTGTAATCTCAAGTTCAAAATTTGTGAACATTATGTTTATGGAAAACAACACCCTATTGCTTTTTATTCTAGTTCTCATAACTCTTATAGGGTTTTGGACTATATTCATTTAGATATGTTTGGCCCTCTGAATGTTCCTTCATTATCAAAATATGTATATTTTGTTTCTTTCATAGATGATTACAGTAGAAGGATATTCATTTATTTTATCATAAGTAAAGTTGAAGTCTTTAGTCAGTTTAAGGAGTTTAAGGCCTTGGTAGAAAATTAGACTAGCAAAAAGATTAAGTGTTTGAGGATTGATAATGGTGGTGAGTTTTGTTTCATAGAGTTTGACAAGTTCTGTAAAGAGCACATGATTGAAAGACATAAGACAACTCCCTACACTCCACAAAAAAATGGGTTTGTAGAAAGGATGAACAAAAATTTGATCTAGAGGGCTAGGATTATGTTGGGTGGTGCTAGCCTTGAGCAGAAGTTCTAGGCTGAAGCGATAGCCACTCATGTTATTTGATCAATAGATCTTCTACATCAATGATTTTTGGAAAGACACCCATGGAGGCATGGTCTGGTAAAAATCCTTCGATGAGACATCTCAGAGTATTTAGTTGTGAAGCTTATGCTCATGTTCCAATTGAGAAGAGGTCAAAGTTGGAGAAAAAGGAAGTTAAGTGTATCTTTATCAGCTATGGTGTTAGTGTGAAAGGGTACAATATTTGAGATCTAGAACCTCAGAAGGTTCTTTATAATAGAAGTATTATTTTCAAAGAGATGAAACCTTCCACTGTTGAGTTGTAGCTAGAGAAAGAGGAGAAACAAAATAAGGAGGTAGATCATATTCCACTTACTCCAAAGAAATATGAACTACACACTCCTATTGGACCTAATGATGAGGAGAGCTCAAGCAACTTAGAAATTTCTAAAGAAGAAGAAGAACCTCAACCTCACCCGTTGAGGAGGTCTACACGAGTTAGGCAAAAACCTGAAAGCTTATTGGATTCCAGTTCTATTTTTTCTTTGATTGATAGCATTGATGAGCCTAGGACTATTAGAGAGGTTATGAGTATGAGTGATGCAAATTCTTGGATGAAATCCATGGATGAGGAGATGGTTGAATTAAAGAAAAAAAGACTTGGGTTTAGTACCTTTTCTTGTTAGAAATAAACCTATTGGTTGTAAATGGGTTTTCAAGAAAAAGTGTGGTCTTAATGGTAGTGTTGAGAAGCATAAGGCATGGATGGCCACTAAGGGGTTTTCACAAGTGGAGGGAATTGATTATGGGGAGATATTCTCTCCTATTGCAAAGCTAACATCTATCTGATTCTTATTATCACTTGCAACAATGTATGATTTAGAAGTGGAATAGATCAATCTGTGAAGATAACATTCCTTTTTGGTGATTTGGAGGAAGAGATTTACATGTCACAACCAAAGCAATTCATTGAAAAAGGTAAGAAAAAATTGGCTTGCAAACTAAAGAAGTCTCTCTATGGATTGAAATAGTCTCCTAGAATGTGGTACCAAAAGTTTGATACCTATGTCTTGTCATTGGGATTTCAGAGATCTAAATCTAACCATTGTGTGTATTATAAATCTGATAATGGTCACATTCTCATTATTTTTTTATACGTAGATGATATGTTGTTTATTGGGAATGGTAAAAGTATGATTTAAGATTTGAAGTTTCAGCTGTTAGTATAGTTTGAGATGAAATACCTAGGTGTAGCTAGGTACATTTTGGGAATGAAGATCATGAGAGATAGAGATAAAACAATTATTTGGTTAAGCTAGAGAAAGTATGTGAACTCCGTGTTGGAGATATTTGACATGGCAGATTGTAGACATTTAGTTGTTCTTGTTATGTAAGGGATGAAGCTTATTGTGAATGATTGTCAAAAATCTCCTACTAAGATGGATGACATGACCAAAGTACCATATCGAGTGCACTTGGTAGTTTTATGTATGCAATGGTGTGTACAAGACCAAACATTTCCCAAGCAGTGGGAGTCCTTAGCTATTTTTTGGCTAATCCTAGATGGGTGCATTGGGATGCAATTAAGAGAGTGTTCAAATATTTACGGGGTACTACCGAGTATGACTTGTGTTTTCATAGTTATCCTACTAAGCCTCAAAATTTTATGAGTATTCATGGATATGTGGATTCAAATTGGGCAGGTGACATTGACAACAAAAGATCCACTAGTGGTTACATGTTTATGATATTTGGTGGTGCTATCAATTGGATGAGTAAATGACAAACTATAGTCACATTGTCCATGATAGAAGCAAAGTACATGGTAGCCACTCATGCTTGTAAGGAATTCATTTGACTTAAGAGATTGTGTTCTAATATTTTTTATATGCAGGATAGATTACTATTTATTATGATAGTCAAAGTGTGATTTTCTTAGCAAAGAATCCTACCTTCCATGAAAAAACAAAGAACATCGATGTTCAATATCATTTTTTTCATGATATGGTAGAATATGGAAAGGTTGACACTTTGGAAAATGTTGCAAATGCATTGATGAAACCAGTGAGCACAAAGAAGTTTAGATGGTGTTTCGATTCCACAGTCCTTGGGGCCCTTAGTAGGTGATTTTGTATGACTTTTGGCAGGTCTTTGACAAGTGGGAGAATGTTGGGATTAAGTGTCTTGACCTTAGATTCTTAATATTTATTAATTTAATGTATTATTCTATTTATTTGTACTATTTAATTGCCTATGGTGTCATGTCATAAATTGGGACCCACTGGTTGGGTGACATCCCCATTGGAAGTGATTGGATGACACATCATCATCCCAAGTGGACATAGGAATCCCACTTTGGAATCTTTGACTTATGAAATATTCTATGATGTGTCATAAGGCATCTTTATGCATGGAGAAAGTTGGTGCCCAAGTTGGGTTATGACAGGTTGTAAGAGAATCAGATATTTTGGTCAGATATGATGGATTCTCTTATAGATTCTATGACAGATCTTGTGGCAGATTTATGATAGATTTTATGACAATTGTAAGGCATTTTTCATAGGCTATTATGAGCACATTTTGGGAGCCCAAGCTTGGAGAGAGAATATTGAATGTTATGAAGGTTGTAAGGGGTGTAAGGGAATATCATACATGTGTCCAAATGCATGTCTAGGGCATAGGATATTGTGCCATGTGTATTTTGATGCCCATCCTCTTCTAGATGCTTCTCTTGGCTTGTATTCTCTATATATTATATGCTTTGCATTATAGAATGCATAGTTTGTTTGTAGGTAATGAAGTGCCGCCAGATTCACTCTAGAATATGTGTTTGTTTCGAAGCAATTATTGAAGAAGCTTTGTCCTTGGGGATGCATTGTAACCTCTATTTGATTTAATACAGTAGTACTGTTCTTTTGGAGGGTGGGTTTTTTTACTTGAAAGGTTTTTCCCCACGTATATCTAGTGTTTTTTGTTTATATGTTCTTACTATTCTATCTCATTCTTTCTATGTGTTTCTCCTTATTGTAATTCTATAAGGTGTTAAAAGGAAATTTTTTGTAATTCTCTCCTACTTAGATTAGTGTAGGAAGTTGTTTCTACTCACTCGACTTCCTTTCAACATCTCCCATCAAAAAATCATCCACTAGAGTAGAACTAAGAAATATTCAATCAAATATGAAGGATGATATCATCAACCATCTAGATACACAATTAGACACCCTTTGTATCAAAAAGAAGCAAGAGGTAGAAGCAACCCTTACAAAATATTACCCACATTGTAGATAGAGAAAAACTAATCACAAGTGTAAAAAGATGGCAAGTATCTTTGAAGATAATCAAGAGACATCAAACCTTCATGCATTGAAAGGTGAAGATGGACAAGTATTTTACATATCTCAAAGGAAACCATGGAATCCAAGACAAGGTATGCCCCAAGACCCTTTGAATTATAACATATCATTTCCTAGTAACAATGCAATTTTTCCTAGCTGGAACCCTCAATATTGGGCCAATATGCAAAACCAACAATGGTCAATGCCTCAATCCAATTGGAATCAACAAAAAAAAAACATGTCACCACCACAAAATTACTATGGATCTAACTATAATTCTCAATGGCCACCTCAACAAAACCAATGGTAACCTTAGTGGCAAAGAGGGTAGCAGTGGAAAAATCAAAACATGAATTATCAATAGCCACAACAACAAGCCATTATGCCAAACCCAACAAATCCAACACCACAACCATGTAAAGAACCTCAATTGTTAGCACAACCTACACCTAAACCAAATAACAAGCTTGTTCAATAGACTTATGCTAAAAAATCTATTTAATACCCTACTTATGGGGTTGAGGTGAGTGATGTCCACCTCAAATCAAGGAAAATGTTGACTGGGTGTTCATCTCCTCACATCACTGAATTAGTTGATGAGGAACTTATAACAAAGATGTTAGACAAAAAACCTAAGGAACCTGAGTTAAATTAGGTTAACCAATCTAAGTCTAGAGCCCCCATTCCTTGAGAGATTAACAATCCAAAAATATAAAACACAAGTTGAAATTGATTTGCTAGGACAACTTAAGGATGTTTGCATCAAAATACCCCTCATCTAGGCCATTAAGGAAGTCCCTATTTATACTAAAATAGTGAGAGAGCTATGCCTCAAAAAGATAGGAAATAAACAAAAAATACCCTTAAATTGTACATGTCTTAGGACAACTTGCATACATTATGTTGGGAAACACAATTGTCCCCAAGTATTTAGATCTTGGGATCCCTTTAGTGGATGCTAAAATAAATGGCACTCTCATTAAAAACACCTTAAATGAATTAGGAGAAGCTATTAATGCAATGACCAAAGAGACTATGAAACTATTAAAGGTAATAGAACTCAAACCTACACCTGCTATGCTAGTTGACAAATAGGTCCAAAGTTAAAATTGAGGGTATTATTGAAGACTTGGTAATAACATTGAATTCCTGGGAGTAACCTACAGACTTTATTCTATTGTAGCCTAAATTTAATCTTGTAGGCTATCCCCTTATTTTAGGAAAACCTTGGTTGGCAACAACAAATGCCTTCATATGTTGTAGGTCTTGGAATATGATCATTTCTAATGGAAATGTGAATATGAAATTATTCCTTTATCTACTAGGACAACCACATGCAAACCAAGAACAAACTATCTAGCCTACCCTAGACGAGGAAGATTGGTACTCCTTACAAACCCTGTTGACTATTGAATGCAACCCCTTGTTAGAAAACCAAGATGAAGATGACCTGATAGAAAAAATCATGTAGAACAACTATGGTAGGGACCTGGAACATCATGATTGTCTAACATGTTTGTAGGATCTTCTAGAAAATATGATTCTTTCCAATTCATCTAAGTTAGTTTCCCAAATTTTCCATACTTTGTTACCACACCAATATGTTACAAACATAACAGGACTTGACATTTCATCTGTTCAAACAACATCCTTGACTTTAGAGATAATATTGAGTAAAACTTTAAATGTTAATAGTCAATTGAATGATATACATCAAACCCCATTGATGAATGTGTTGCAAGCACACACAACAACCTTTTCATGAGATTATCATGACATAAATGGGATAAATACAACATTATGCATGAATAGGATTTACATTTGTAATGGTTTCAAATGAGTTAGAAAAACCCAAAGGAGAATGTTGTTGAATAGTTCAGATAACTGAGAGGGGGGTGAATCAATTATTATAAAATAATTTTCTTGACTTTAATTAATCCGGAGCAAACTTAAATCAATCAGATAATAATCTAACATATATGAACATGAAGGAATACAATAATATCAAGCACAATGAACACTAGAATTTATGTGGAAACCCAAGAAGGGAAAAACCATGGAAAATGCTAATTATCAATTATAAAACACCAGTTAAGGTGACACCGGTTAAGGTGATTTTTTACAAGGGATCACTTCCAAAATTATCACTACAAGTAAGGCTCACTACCAATGGGATCACTGCCCAACTATTATAGCCAAAGATAAAAATGCTCATTGCCAAAAGAGAAAGGCTCACTGCCTACAAAAAAGGGCTCACTGCTAGAAGAATGATGAAAGGGAATCCACTGCTAAAATAACTGACACCAATAATGACACCAGATTGAATCTCACTGTTTGCTGCCTCCAGTCATATACTTTCGCATACTTCACAATGTTTGAATTTTTAGATTCGCATTCATCACACCTACTTTCATTGAATAGAATCAACTTTTACTTATACCATTCCATGCTTCCATAAACTCCTAAGTTGGCTAAACACAATTTGAATTAGGTAGTCGGCAAAACACAATTTTGAATTAGGTCACCACAAAAAAATTCTCACAGTGGAAAGGATGAAACATGGACCAATCAGAACCTCCTCGCTCAAATCAACATGCTACATATTAACCATGATATATGAAACCAAAGAATAAAATATACATGTTACAATGTAAACAATGTGCCGAAGCATGCTAAGCAACTACTAGATTGGTTTGGACCCATAAGAGTTTATCTCATTATGTTGCAAAATGAATAGAACTAGGACAAGCATGACTAAGGATAGATCATTACAGTACAACATTTGGAACCACAACAATCAGGATCACTAAAGCATTAAAAATGAACCTCTATCAATTAACCAAGATATGTTGACATCAATGACAACCATTAATGACAACAATCACCAACATCACATCTCAACACATTCCAACAAATGAACCCGACAATCTGAGACATAATCGAATTAGAATTACAAAATTGGTGGATGTAGGATTTATCTACTTCATCTTTGATAGCCAGCAGGTGTCACCCCTAATAATTGTCCCTAAGAAAGGAGGGAAATGGAGAGTGTGTGTAGATACAAGTCATGAATTAAATGTTGCAACTAGGAAGGACCACTTTCTCCTTCCCTTCATTGACCAAGTACTTGATTCATTAACAATAAATAAGTACTTTTCCTTTTTGGATGGATTTAGTGGCTAGAATCAAACTAAGATAGCCCCAAAAGACCAAGAAAAGAAAACTTTCACATTCCCTTGGGGTACATATGCTTATTCTATCTTGCCATTTGGGCCATGTAATGCACTGACCACCTTCCAAAGGGTAGTACTAAGCATATTCTTAGACTTTGTACATGATTCTATAGAGGTTTACATGGATAATTTCACAACTTATGGGAATACCTATGATGAAGTACTAGGAAATTTGGAGAAGGTACTAAAGAGGTGTTAAGAACATAACCTATACCTAAGTCATGAGAAATGCTTCATGATGATGACTGAGGGGATTATATTAGGATATTTTGTGTCAAATAAAGGAATTCAAGTAGTTGCTAATAAAATTGAGGTGATATCAACACTCCATGTGCCTCAAAGACAAAAGGATGTTAGAATTGTCCTAGGACATGTTAGGTATTATAGGAGATTCATCCAAGACTTTAGAAAACTTGTAGCTCCACTATTTGTCTTACTATTAAAAGATGTAGAATTTGAATGCATAGGTGCTTGTCAACATCCTTTGAAGAACTCAATGCAACATTAACCAAAACCCCTATCTTAAGAGGACCAAATTGGAAATTACCTTTCCATATCCATACAAATGCTTTTTATTTTTCTATAGGATTTGTGCTTGGACAAAAGGAAGGAAACAAAGAGTATGCCATATATTACATCAAAAAAAATCATCAAGGGGTAGAACTCAACTATATAGTGTTAGAGAAGGAGATGTAGGAATTAGTTTATGCAATAAACAAATTTAGATATTACATTACATAGCATTCAGTGTTCATACACACTAACCATACAACAATAAGCTATCTCATGAACAAACCAATGGTTGGTGGCAGCCTTGTCAGATGGCTATTGTTACTTCAATAATTTGACATTACCATTATGAATAAGCCAAGTAAGGAAAATGTAGTGGAATATTTTGTATCTAGACGACCAACTAATTCAAAAGAATATGTTGTTTATGACTCATTTCTAAACGAGCATTTATTTTCTCTATCCCTGTATACACCTTGGTATGTAGTTATTACCAACTATCTTGTAGCAGGAAAGACACCACCACATTTCTCACCAAGAGAGAAGAGGTAATTAGTTCACAAGAGTTTTCCCTACTCATGGATAACTAGATACTTATTCTACACAGGTATAGACAACATAATGAGATGTATCTGAGAAGATGAAATATATGATATCCTCAGAGCATGCCATGATGAACCCTGTGCGGGACACTTTGCAACAAAGGGGACAACTCTTAAAATTTTGAATACTAGCTATTATTCACCAACTCTTCATAAAGATGTAGTGAAGTACACTAGGAGTTGTGATAGATGTCAAAGAATGGGAATGCCAACAAAAATAGATGAAATACCATTGTAGCCACAATTAGCAATAACACCATTTGACAAATTGGGATTAGAATTTTTTGGACCCATCTCACCAACATCAAACAACAAAGAGTGCATATTGTCCTACACAAAATACCTTACAAAATGGGTAGAGGTTAAGGCTTTACAGTTTGCAAGAGATGGGAATGTGACAAAGTTTTTCTATGAAGACATATTCACAAGATATGGGGTTCAAAGAGATTTTTTCACAGACCAAGGACCCTAGTTTACATTAGAGTTGATCACAAAATGGGTTCAAGAATATGAGATCATAAAAAAAAGTTGACACATTATCAACCTCAAGCACATGGGAAAGTGGAAGTCACTAATAAGGAAATTGAAAACATCCTCACAAAGATAGTTCAAATTCATAGGAAGGATTGGCTAGCCAGATTACCTGAGTTAGTTTGGGTTTATAGAACAACTTGGAAGACCACAATAGGATTTGCACCATATGAACTAGTGTACGGTAAGAAAGTGTGAATGGTGATCCTAGACCTGCACAAACACAAACAACAAACGCAATATTAGTCCATTATGAAAGTTAGAAACTTCATTCCCCATAAGATTCATTTGAAATGCAATGAACAAGAAATAACATGAAGAACACAAATAAAAAAGCTATCAAATCCTATTCAATGCTCAAATTCTCAATCCCATGGGGAATTGGTGTTATTTTGATGTGGAAAATAGCCCTTTCCCAATTCCTATTCAAGCCTGATGATGAATTTTGAAGATTGATGCTCCTTGATGAAATTTCTCCATAACCTAGCTATGAAATGATGAAAAACTATGAAAATGGATGACAATGGATGAAGATTGCTCAAAACAATGAAGATGATAAATTTGCAGAAGTTGTGGATCCAAAATCAAAAGAAGATCCTTCTATTTATAGAAGAGAATGATGGAAGAATAAGCAAAAGGGATGAATGTGGGATCAAACACCAACCAATAGCACAATGCCACTTGTCAACATGTGAGTGGACAAAGGTGGAGCACATTTTGATGAATGTGCACATTAATGCAATTAGGTGGAAATTCAAAATTGGAGAAGTGACATGTTGGAGGGAGATGAAAGATGAATTAAATGCCACTTGGCTCAAGAAAAGGACATGTAAGAGGCCTTTAATGCCTTGTTGGATGGACAAGTCCTTTTTGGGGGGAGATTTTCAAATTTGAGGAATATTCCATCTTTGATTCCTTTTTGAATGAAAATAGAGATTTAATAAATCAATTAAATTGATTTACTTACACAAGTTGCAAAAGCTAGACGATTTGAGTGATTAGTGTTAGCATTAATCATGATTTGGTTTATTTAAATGAAGATTAACTGATTTGACATTTAGATTTAGATTTTAGGATTTAAATAAATCAAGGTGAGAGGAATGATTATTATTGACTTAATTAAATAAAGTTGAATTTATTTAATTAAAGGGGATGGTGTTAGATTTAAATCAAATAAAGATTGATTTATTAAATTTAAAGGGAATGACTTTAAAGTTTAATTAAATAAAATGAATTATTTAATTGAAAGAGGGACTTTAGAAGCTAATTAAATAAAATTGATTTATTTAATTAAAGAGATGACTTAATTAAACAAAATTGATTTATTTAATTAAAGAGAAGAATTTGATGATTTAATCAAACAAAATGATTTATTTAATTAAAAGACGAAATATGATGAATTTAATCAAATAAAGATTATTTGATTAAATGGTTAGTAAAGGGGATGATTCAGGATGAATTGGTGTTAGTAAATCAGGATCAGGTGCACAAGATCAATTAGTATATTTTACGTGTCTACAAAAAGAAATACTTTCTATATAATTTGAGTATAAAACATTAAGGCCAATAGTTAAATTGGGAATAGATTTGACCATAGCACAACAAGAGATTGCACAACCTGAATGTCCTGATGAAATTAGAATGGGTGTCATACACCACACTAAAGTTTTCCAAAATCAAAGGATTTATTGGCATGAATAATTTATTAAGATAAAGGAATTTAGTGTAGGTGATTGGGATCTACTTTATAACTCCAGATACAAAGATTAAAAAGGAAAATTATAAACCAGATGGCTTGGGCCATATGAAATAAAGAAAGTATTTCCAAATAGAGTAGTGCAACTACAAAAAAATGAAGTAATGTCCTCATTTCTAGTTAACAAACATAGATTAAAGCTTTATAAGAAACCATTGTAGAAGGATGACTTTCTTCTTACATTACAACAACAATTTGAACTTGTAATTAAAAATTTAGTAGCAAAGACAAATAGTTCTACAAATGAATCAATATATGAGCTACATATCTCACCCATTGATGTTCCATAGGTATAATTTCATCACATATTTCACGTGTACACACTACACAAGTGACAAATGGAAATATTCAATTTATAAGATAGTCACAGAAGCAATGGGGACCTACAATGTCACACCTCTAGGCAACAAAATTACAGAAGGGACCTGTTACTACATGAGCCTGTAACACTTATCTATAATCATTTCATATTACCATCTACATTAATTACATATTTATCACTTCATAACTTATCCCTTCATACATGCAACCATACATATTCCATTTCATTACATGTAGCTTCTTACATTCATTCACACATAGCAATCCTACCACCTTTATTGATTACAACATACCATGCAATTAATCTCACCTCACCTATTTTGTATACTGCATAGCCTTTTAAATCCATCATTTTCCACATGTCATGCATATGTTGTAATTCATTTGAAATTACCACTACATAAAATTCATTGCAATCAAGGCAAGTCACTTTAAATCACACTATAGGCAGTCATCAGTTACTGAGCAACCCACAAAAGAGGAAAAATAAGAAACTTATGTTCCCAAAAAAACTCAAAAAGGCAAGAAAAGAAAAGGTGAAGCCTCTTCTTCTGCACTTGCAAAGGGGTAGAAGAGGCCCACACAATCAATGAGATAGTCACATCATCTTCAAAAGAAAGGAACAATGAAAGGAACAAGTAGAAAACAAAAAGAATACATTGTTATGATTGAAATAGAATTAGAATCAGAGGGGAATTCCTCTAGAAATATGAAGACATCTATTGCAGTCTTGGTATTATACTAGTACCTCTAAATTTGATTCAAAGGATACTTTTGTGGTGAAGGAAATGAGAAGGAGATGCCCAAAAATACCTATTATAGAAGGTGTGATCATAGTCATAGTATGAACTAAATATACCAGATCCAAATGAATTTAAGACATATAGAACCCTCTAAGCTACAATCCCAATGAGATGTTCGAAAGCATAAAAAACTAAAAAACCATTAAACTAAGCATGAAATGAACATGAAAGCTTAAAATAAATCCATTCTAATACTACAAACCTTATCCAATTGGGGGATTGGTGTCACATTGATGTGGAATGGAAACCCTTTTCCAATCCCTTTGATGAGATGAGCATTTAACCAAACTCCATTGTTGAAAAACTAAGCTAAATGTGATAAAATGATGCTATGGGTGGATGAAAATATGGGAAAAGCTTGAAAATGGTGCAAGTATGAATAGAGATAGTATTCAAACGGGTAGCATAACTTTTATTTTATAGTGGATCCATTTCTCTCCAAAATGGTGATGTATTTATAGGAGAGAAAATGAAGAATCAAGGGTTGAGATCGATTTGATCGATCAATGGTTAATATGGAATCAAGGGTGAAGGCATGGATCAAGGATTCTCATCAATGGATGAGAATAAAAGATCACATGGATCAAAGAAAGCATCAAGGGCTCACAATGATTCAAACAAACACACTTTGTAACAACTTTGAAAGTTTGTTACAAAGTTTGTTTGAAAATAATCATTCCCTTTTTGGAGTCAAATAGGAGAATATTCCTTTGGAATATTCCCTATGCAAGTGGATGGGTGAGGAAAATTAGAAATTAGTAATTAAAACTAAGTTTTAATTATGCAAGATGAGGAATGTGAGGATGTTCATTAAATAATTGATTTATTTAATGAAAAGGGGATGCAATATGACATTTAATTAAATAATTTAGGATTATTTAATTAAATGAGAGGACTTAGGATATTTAAATTAAATGATTTGATTTATTCAATTAAACAAGATGAAAGGTGAATGCAAAAGGGGGTGAATTAACCTAATAAAAACAATGATTGATAGATGACAATGATGCATTTAATTAACTAGGCTTATTTAATCAAACAGTCAAAAAGAAGGTGAAATTCAGGACGAAACAATGTTAGTGATAAAATTCAAGTGTGTAATACCATTTCGAACAATTTTAAGTGTCTGTAGAAGGTTTTGAATACACAAGTGCAATAGGGGATGAACAATTTCTAAAAAGAGATGAAATTTCTATTGAACAAAGGAATATTAGCAAATAATTACAAGAAGCAACAAAAAGAATAAAATAACTGGAAGAATTGTTAAAAGCACATCAAAAAAGGAAGATGAGAGGGATGCAAGAATTAAAGAATTGGAGGAGAAGCTCTATAAGTTTGAGCATTGGTCTAAATTGGAGGTACTTGCACATCTTGCTATGGTTGAAGCATAAAAAAGCACCAGTATCTCAAGGCCCAATTCCTCAGATCATAACCCCCACTAGGCCAACTGTAGTGTCCTTGGGTGTGGAATTGTAGAAAAGAACCCAAGAGTTCTCTCAAAAGAATAAGGATTGGGAGAATGAAAATTTTGAATTAATATCCAATCACACCAAGGAACTCGAACAACAAGAGACAAAAGTGAAAAAGATGAAAGTAAAATTGAGATGATGTTAGTGAAAGTAAATGTTGACCTCGGTGGCATCTTTGGTTGGCATTGTGTCAAATAGGTATATGAAAGGTTTCAAGGTGATTGACATGATCACAGGTGTATGGAACACTTGGTATGGCACAATATACATTTGATCATTGAGCATGTATTTTAGACATATTTACCTATGCACAGTGCAATTGACATCTTGGTAATAGTAAGCTTGATTCAACGACATATATTGCAACATTACTCTCTTGGCACATTGATAATCATATGGCTAGGTTTGTGGCATGATCTTGATGGTATAGACAAGCATATTGATAATCATATGGCATTGATTGTTTCAGATATATCCTTCACATATAGATTTCTGGAAAAGTGAAGATGCTGCAATTTTGTTACTATTGGTTGGCTTTATGATATTTGCTGCATCAAGTGATAGTGTTGTGTCATTTGATAATGCAAGGCATAATGGTTTCACTATTTCCATCTTGTTACAATTGGCACTAATGTGGTTTTTATGGAAAAATAAAAGGAGTATTTTATTGGTTTTAAATGCTAGGCTTTTAGCCATAGCAGTTCTTTAAAAAGGCATAAAAGGGGAGTACTTCACATTTCATACATTTCATATTCAAGAAATTATGACCTTCCTAGAGACCATGGGTTTGATAAATCTTAAATCATTTACATAGTGGTTACAGGTGTTTTCAAGGTAATCATAATGCTTTGTTATCGATAGCAAAGATGTTTCAAAAGGAGACACCAATATTGGAAAGGTAGTGACAAAGGTATCGATACATGTTTTTTATCACATGAAAAATAAGATTAGGGTTCGATGGAAAGCATGTTTAACATGTGAAAAAAAATTTATTGTGTTGGTTATCATTGAGGTGAAAATGCATGAGGAGTTGGGGTTTGTAGTCAATGATGGTATTTTTTGGACAGGACATTGCTCGACTATTTTTCAGTAAATAAGAGATGGTTTTTTAGGTTGCATTTCTCGTAATATTCTCCAATTTTTTTGCTGACAGGTAGTTATTTATTTGATCAAATATTGTAGAGTAAAATAATGGTTGTTAACGACTGTGTGTTAAGATTTGTGGTATCTTTGATTAAACGTCTTTAAGCAAATATGTTTAGTAGTTTGCTCGAGTTTTTCTTGACCATTGTGCTTGCATTCGTTAAGGAAAAGGGTATTTGTTTCCTAAATTGTTGAAACCCTTGTTCATGTAGTTTATTGTTAAGGGAAGTTGTATTTCAAGCATGCAGTTGAAGGCAGTTGGTTTAGGGTTTAAATTATGCACATTATTTATGCTATGTTGAAGAAATTCAAAAGGTTGAGTTGAATAGAAAGAAATATCAAATTTTTTCTATTGTTGATTACAAAGATATGCCGACAGTTGTTGTTTATATACTCTGTTAAGAGTTATTCTTTAGTAATGTTGTATGTGTGTTGAAAATGTAATTCATTTGATGGATCGTACAGTAACAGGGTAACCCCCTGAAGTTATGTTTCTTTCTTTATTGGAGATTGGTTAGTAAGACCATAGAAAGTATGCCAATGAGGCAGATATTTGTATGCTAGTGAGGAAAATGTGTGTATGCTAGTGAGGCATTCTTGTAACCAGTGAGGTTCTTTTGTTAGTAAGACCATTTTAGCCAGTGAGGCATTGTGGTATTACCAGTGAGGCATTTGAAATATATTAGTGAGATAGTATTGCCAGTGATGCATTGTAAATAAAAAGTTTTTAGATTAAGCTAGTGAGGCATCATTTCTGGAGTGGTTTTTTATCCCTAGAGGGTTTTCTACTAGTCAAATTCTGTCTTATGGTCTCATTGTTTTGATGTGATAATGTTTCATGATTGTGATGATCTTTGGTTTGCTTTAATATTTCTTATTTTAGTTCTTTAATGATTGCATTCAATTCATGAATGTATTTATCATTGAAATATTAAGAGCATAAATTATTTGATTCCTTTTAAAGGAAAAAGTTAAAATTTGTCTAAGACACCGATTCACCCCCCCTCTCAGTGTCTTATTCAATCCAACAAGTGGTATTAGAGACAAATCCTTGATTAATCAAGTCTAGTCGACTTAAGGGTTCCTAGTATTGGAGTGTTGTGTCTGATATGGAAAAAAATATAAGGAATAGGAATAAGAAAGAAAAATCATAGCCTGCAAAAGTAGAATGCCTAAAGAAAATCCACAACTTGTAGAAGGAAAACTGTCTAATATAGAACTTGATGAATTTGTGGTGGACATGAATGAAGGTGATTGTGAAGTTGATTTAGAAGGTGAACTTTTGTGTGATTTTGATATGATCAAGAAACTCAGAAAAGAGAATAAGATACTACAAGACCAACTTCAACAAGAAAAAGATTCAAGAGATAAGGTATGTTCAGATTTTAAAAAAATGTCTTTAGAGTTTGATGAGGCAAAAAATCAGCTTGTTAACTTAAAGAGTCAAGTTGTTGATTCTAGCAAACTTATTATTAGTCTAAAGAAAGAAATAAAAGAAGCCAAAAGATAGTTGATGTTACAAAATCTGACCTTGAAGTCAAACTAGTGAATGTCAAAAGCTTGAAAGTGAAATAGTCACTTTGAGGAAAGATATTGAAAAATTCAAGTTTCAAAAATTTGAGAAAGGTGCTAATGCATTAAATAACATGTTGAGTAGTCAAAAGAATCACAAACTATTTTGGCTTGGGATACAAAAAAGGACAATGCTCTAAAGTTAGAAGAACCCCTAAGCAGAAAATAGATCTATATGATTACTTTAGAAGATCAAATGAAGAGAAAGAAGAATCAACTAGTGAATCTACTCAAGATAGTAAAAATATTAATAGTCAAGGACAACATGCTTCAAAAAATGAAGATAGTAAGAAATCATAAGAGAAAGTTTCTGATGTGGGAAAAAGAACTCCATCTATTAGGTAGAATCATTCAATAAGATATTATAATTACTCCCAATTTCATGGTCACTATTATTCATGTCATGCTTATGGTCATAGAGCTAGAGATTGCAAAATTCATATTAGAAATGATTTTGGATGGAATAAGGATAAAAATTCTTATAAGTGGTCAAATAAAAAAAATGGAATTATATGTTACAACTATCACAAAATAGGTCATGCAACAAGTAAATGTTGGTTCTACGAAAGACATGATCATATAAAGAAGGTCAATAAAAGTTATCATAGAATGTTTAAATGAAATTCTTCTTCTTTTGGTCTAGACTACAATACTTTATGTTATAGGTGCAATATGTTTGGGCACAAAACACAATGGTGTAGAAGAAGATTGATGAAAACATTTAGAGAATACATGTTCAAGCAAAAGCAAGAGAATATCTTGAGAAAAGAAAATAAAAATCCTAAGTCAGTGTGTAGAAGAAAATAAAGTCAAGAAGAAGGAGAAACTAATCTTGTGCATACCACATAAGAGACTTCACAAAGTGCTTGAAATATAAACATGAGGTAAGGTGGAGCTATGTAGTGCTTTATTATTTACCCCCTTAGAGAGAACAGTTGAATGTTTGATTATGATATTGTCAAATTATTGTCATGAAGCAACATAAAATGTAGAGAGGACAGTTATTTCCATGCAAATCCTAGAAAGTTGTCTTGTAACAATCAAGGATATGAAACCAATTATTGTCATATGCATGATGAAATTTGTATGAGAGTGTCTACTCTACAATAGCACCTAGATCTGTATGAAGTATATAGTGACAACGTACAGTAAGAGATTGAAATGAAACATCTATTAACAATGAAAGTAATCTATAAGGTTTATGGAGATTACAGTGAGTTTTGCAGTACTCTGTGATGATGCAAGTTGACATATTCTGACCTTTGAAAATTAGCATGATTGATGATTTGCTTGTGTTTAATGTTGGGCAGTTAGTATGAAGCAATGGCATAGTCATGGTAAATTGATTGTGTTTGACATGTTACAAGAAAAAGCAGTGTTATGATATGATATGTTAGTGTTGCTACTTCATCTTTTATCATGCTAATGGTGTTAGTGAATGTCAATGCTAAGTCATTTCAATGCAAAGGAAAATTTTCATTAACGTCACCTAGTTGATGGGTCAACAATTTGCAATGATGGTAATAAGATCTCAAGATCTTCATGGTGGATTGTGTAATGCTTTCATGTTGAGTTGAATCAATGTGTTGGAAGTGTAGCGTTATCATGTAGGGTTACCAAATAGTGGATATGAGGAAATGGATCCTCAGTCATTTGGTGATTTGTCGATAACAAGCTTTGAGATAAGCAGTTTGGCTATACTATTTTATGTTCAGTTGTTATACACATGCTATTACTACTTACACAATGAATATCTTGAATTTCTCTTTTTCTAAGATAGTGGATATGTTTTGTGCATTGCTAATTTTTACTTGACAGTTGGAAAAACAATGAAGTTGCTTTGTGAATTAGGTATATGGTCTGTATGTTCCAGAGTTTACCTACAACAACTTATAATGTGGAAATTAGGAGTACAAGACATTCAACATCTGCATATCCTACAAAGGTAGTAAGTATTACTTTGGCTACTTGGTATTGAAACTTGCTCATTCATCATGGTTTTGAAGTGGTGGCATATATCGATGATAAAGAAGTTTATATTCATTTCAAAGACAGGATTGATTGACTCCTCTCATATACCATGTTTTGATTAGTGCTTGATTGCCTATGTATCCTGTTAAGCATTAGATATTGGTAGCTTATATATGTGCTTGCCTCTAATAAGTTGTTAATGTCTTATCAACTTTCATTGGTAAGTTATTAATGACTTGTTACATGCACTGTATATAAGTTATTAATGATCTATTACATACAAGGTTCATGTGTTTCAAGTACTAAATGGAGAATAAAAAACCCTTCAGGAATAATCATTTCTATTTGGCAGAGATATGGCATTTGATTTGACATTGGTTTCCATTTTTGATAGTACAGTTTTATTTGGTTGAGGATTTATATGGTAGTTTGACATGACTACTTGTTAAAGCTATTGGTCTTGAAATTGGCAGTCATTGATGTTGGCATTTATATATTTGGTTGAAATGATTGATTGGTATATTCCTATATTGACATTGATGGTGGCATTTGTGATATATTCTTGGCCTTGACATATACTTACATATTTGATGCACATATATATAAGTGATATGAATGAAAATGGTTTTAGGACCCTTGTGTATACAAAGCATTCTTTCAGTGACAAGAACTTTCATGACAAAAAGGACAATAAAGTAATCATTGTGGAGAATGAGAACATACTTTCTTATTGGATAGTGTGATGGGATGAAGTATCATATGATAACTTTAAGAGAAATTGTATTGTGGCTCTTGAGGGTGACTTCATGCTTGACAAAGAATAATGGAGACTAATCTCTGTGTCTTTGTGACAACATATTATGTTGCTTTCCATATTATGCATTTTGACAGAGATATTATCCTGTGTAATTCAATGCTCTTACAAGTATGATGATAGTACAACAAGTTTATGGTGTTTGGAATTCATCACAAATGTTCAAAAGATGTTATTATCTAGTTGACATGAATGCAATTATTAATGTGTTTGAAAGTGACAAGTTGATGAGATAATGATACTTGATATAGTGATATTCATAGTTATCCTTTACATAGTGCAGATGATGAATTTATAATGCGCCCATGGTTTTTCTTGCATTCCACGTTCTAGAAAAGGGGAGAATAACTGATCTCTTTGGTTGCATAGGTTTCGGGGGAGCAAGGCTAATTGTATTGTGCTTGAAAGAGCTTTGTAGTGAGATCATAGGTGGTATTTGGTGCATTGACTACATTGCATACAGGCTCAGGGTAGGTGGTAAGATTGGTCACAGTGTGGTAATATTTATTGATAGTATATGCTTTCCTTGGTACATGCATATTATGTTTACTTCTTTTATATATGCTTGGGTAGTGCTATATGGTTTTCCGGACAATATTCTCCTAACTTTGTTGACCCCAGCCTTTGGAATTGTTTTCAAAAGGGGGAGAATATTGATGGTTGCTTTGTTTACAGTTTTGGGTTACTTGAGTTGATGATGATTTTTATATTGCTCATGCTTTGATGCAAATTACTGATTAACTATTATGATGATTATATTTTCTTATTATGGTAGTGGTACTGATGGTTGTGGTTACATATTTAGAAAGGTTGAATTGATAGTGAATTGATGGTTTAAACAGGTACAACTTTGGGTTATTTGACACCAATTCCAAAGGGGAAGTTTGTTGACCGTGGTGGCATCTTTGGTTGGCATTGTGTCAAATAGGTATATGCAAGGTTTCAAGGTGATTGACATGATCACAAGTATATGAAACACTTGGTATGGTACAATATACATTTGATCATTGAACATGTATTTTAGACATATTTACCTATGCATAGTGCAATTGACATCTTGGTAACAATAAGCTTGATTCAATGAAATATATTGCAACATTACTCTCTTGGCACATTGATAATCATATGGAAAGGTTTGTGGCATGATCTTGGTGGTATGGACATACACATTGATAATCATATGGCATTGATTGTTTTAGATATATCCTTGGAATATAGATTTTTGGCAAAGTGAATATGTTGCAATTTTATTACTATTGGTTGGCTTTATGATATTTTCTACATCAGGTGATAGTGTTGTGTCATTTGATAATGCAAGGCATAATACTTTCACTATTTCCATCTTGTTACAATTAGAACTAATGTGGTTTTCATGGAAAAATAAAAGGAGTATTTTATTGGTTTTAAATGCTAGGCTTTTAGCCATAACAATTCTTTATAAGGCATAAAAGGGGAGTACTTAACATTTCATATTCACGACATTATGGAGGACCTTCCTAGAGACCATGGGTTTGATAAATCTTAAATCATTTACATAGTGGTCATGGGTATTTGCAAGGTAATCACAATGTTTTGTTATCTGTAGCAAAGATGTTTCAAAAGGAGACAACAATATTGGAAATGTAGTGACAAAGGTATCGACACATGTTTTTTATCACATGGAAAATAAGATTAGGGTTCGATGGAAAGTAGGTTTAACATGTGAAAACAAAAATTATTGCGTTGGTTATCATTGAGGAGAAAATGAACAAGGAGTTAGGGTTTGCAGTCAATGATGGTATTTTTTGGACAAGACATTGCTCGACTATTTTTCAGTAAAGAAGAGATGGTTTTTCAGGCTGCATTTCCGGTAATATTCTCCAATTTTTTTGCTGAAAGGTAGTTATTTATTTGATCAAATATTGTAGAGGAAAATTATGGTTGTTAATGGCTGTGTGTTAAGATTTATGGTATCTTTGATTAAACATCTTTAAACAAATATTTTTAGCAGTTTGCTAGAGTTTTTCTTGAGCATTGTGCTTGCATTCGTTAAGGAAAAGGGGTATTTGTTTCCTAAATGTCGAAACCCTTGTTCATTTAGTTTATTTCTAAGGGAAGTTGTATTTCAGGTATGCAGTTGAAGGCAGTTGGTTTGCAGTTCAAAAATTATGCACATTATTTATGCTATGTTGAAGACATTCAAAAGGTTGAGTTGAATAGAAAGAAATATCATTTTTTTTTCTATTGTTGATTACAAAGATATGTCGACAGTTGTTGTTTATATAATCTATTAAGAGTTGTTCTTCAATAATGTTGTATGTGTGTTGAAAATGTAATTCATTTGATGGATTGTATAATAACAGGGTGACCCCCTGAAGTTATGTTTCTTCCTTTATTGGAGATTAGTTAGTAATGCCATAGAAAGTATGCCAGTGAGGTAGATGTTTGTATGCTAGTGAGGAAAATGTGTGTATGCCAGTGAGGCATTCTTGTGACCAGTGAAGTTCTTTTGTCAGTAAGACCATTTTAGCCAGTGAGGAATTGTAAGCAAATTTTTTTTAGATTAAGCTAGTGAGGCATCATTTCTAGAGTGGTTTTCCACTCATTAAATTGTTTGTCTTATGGTCTCATTGTTTTGATGTGATAATTTTTCATGATTGTGATGATCTTTGGTTTTATTTAATATTTCTTATTTTAGTTCTTTAATGATTACATTCAGTTCATGAATGTATTTATCATTGAAATATTAAGAGCATAAATTATTTGATTCCTTTTAAAGGAAAAAGTTACAATTTGTCTAAGACACTGATTCACCCCCCTCTTAGTGTCTTCTTCACTCCAATAGGAAAGTAGAGTGCAAAATATGCCTTCCTAATGCTAATCTTTAGGAGAGAGATACAAAAAACCAGTTAAAAATTTGCAATTACAGTTCATTTAAGTGCACATGAATAACAAAATAGACAAAAAAACATCAACATAGAATGAACAAAAAATTCACGTGGGAAAACCATTTCAAGAAAAAACCCACACACCAAAGTAGAGATCACTTATATTATAGTAAAATATGAATTACATACAAGTTACAGAGCTATGCTCTTTCAGGTGTTGATTCACATAATCAGTTCGACAGTGTTACTCTGATCTTCAACCAATAGCCCTCTCCATCCATTACAATGCAATACACTGTACTATTATATTTTTAATAATTCCTTCCAAATTTATCTATCTCCTCATTCAAGTTAGCTTAACCTACATTTTTGTAATACTGCCGCATCGACCAATTGAGTATCAAGATATCACAAGTAGTTACATGGTTATCAGAGAATTTAATTATTGCCTTCAGGCTGAAATCGTCAAGCCAATGAACACATTGATTCACAACAATGATGTGTAATCAACTAATAGCTTCATGCCATGTATCACCATCTAATTCGGCTATCTTTACCTTCATCCTCCAATAAATTCATATCAAAATATTGAGGAGACATAAAACCATGTCCCTCCAAACTCTTACTGTTACCTCGACATGCAGGTTGCTCATTGTTGTTACTACCTCCCATCAGATTATCGAGGAGATGAATTAGCACCTTCCATCGATACATAGAAGTCCCACTGATGAAGCTTATAACATTACCTATGGTCTCCACCAACATAGCATCCATGTCACCATCATTGTACAATTGACACCACCTTCCATGCTGATTTGTCCCACCTTAACAATGCACTAAGGTTCCACTCCATCGACACATCGAGAGGACTACATTCTATGTCCAGATGATGTTCTTCACTTCTACCGACAAGAGTCCCCAGACTCCCATTGGGATGTTGAGGGGACAACATTCAAGGTCCCAATGACAACAAGTCACCTTAATGCAGTCTCACCGGAATATTGAGGGGACTACTTAGAGACTCCCTCTGACATATACATGCCTTGTTGATAATGCTTCTTCTTACCATCAATGCAACTCCAAAAGAATTAAATCCTTTCATGGGTTGATACTTGGGGTTCCTGAATACCCGATACCGCAGACCCCATCAGTAAAGCATATGACAAAAATTTGAAGTTTGATTGCTGAAAGTCTTCAACTTTTCTAAGTCATTTTCAATTGCATCTGGTAAGAAATAATCCCAAAGGTTGATGCCTGACTACTTGCAAAACTTCTAAGGATTTAACCATGTATTTGATAATCAAAAATCCTGAAGCTCAAACATATTAATACGCCAACAAGTTTGAGACATAATTTCTCAACATTCTCCCACTTGACAAAGAACTTACGGGCACCTTCCAACACTTGAAGTCATTGAATTTCATAGGCCCCAAGGCCCATTGAACTAGCACACCATATGAACTTATCCATGCTCATAGGCTTTACCAATGCATCAACAACATTCACCAGAGTATCAACCTTTTCCAGATTAACCTTTCCATCCTCCACCATATCATGAAAAAAGTGGAACTGCACATCAATATGTTTTGTCTTGGCATGGAAAGGATTTTTCACCAAACAAATAACACTCTGACTGATACAAAAAATTACAATTTTCCCTGCATCAAAACCAATGTCAGAACACAAAATTCTAAGCCAAACAGTTTCCTTGTAGGTGTGAGTTGTTTCCATGTACTCCACCTCAATAGTGGATAAAGCGACTGCAACCTGCCACTTGCTCATCTAGCTTATTGCACCACCAAACAACATGAATACATATCCATTGGTGGATCTTTTGCCGTCAATGTCCCTTGCCCAATCAAAATCCACATATCCATGAATGCTAACTGAACTCTATGATCCAATAGAGTGACCATGATAACATAAGGTGTACTTAGAAGTACCCTGCAAATACCTAAAATTTATTTTCATAGCATCCCAATGCAACCTTCCTAGATTAGCCATAAACTGACTAAGCATTCCCACTGCTTGGGAAATGTCTGGCTTAGTATAGACCATTACGTACATTAAATTGCCAACTGCACTTGTATAAGTGTCACGAACCCTATCTTCAGTAAGTAATTTATAAATTCAATAATACTATTTTGATGCATTTAGTATTTAATGTTTATATAAATTAATTTATAGTCAAAATAAAAGGGCAAGGAATCGAAAGAATTAATAAAAGTTAATTAAATATTTCCTTTGGCAATTTATGGGTAATGTTTTGTTATTTAGAATAATTATTTTATTGGCAATGGAATGATATTTATTTACTATTTATTTGGAATGAATATTTAAATTACAATTAAAATGACATTTCTTTATCATTTACAGAGGATAAATATGTTGCATGGAAATAAATCTTATTTTTATTTATTTTCAAGATTCGGTTAATGGAAAATTTGGGGGAAATCTTTTAAAAAGGGGGGAAAAGTAATAACAGGAACAAGCAATAGCCTTCATAAACCTTCTTTATTTCTCAGCAAAAGATAACTAAAAATCAAGAACTTGGATAAGAAATTGCATGTGACGGTTTTACAAATTCAAGAATGAGAGGAAAGGAGGTGTGGACAGAAAGAAGAATAGAATTGAAAGATCCATGTAAGATTTACCCAAAAGATATTGTAGTAGTTTTCCATGGTTTTGTACAGGTATGAATTTTTTTTGTATTTCCTAGTTTTCATCCTCGTTTGCATTTAAATTTTACTATAAATGGCATATTTGTATAGCCATTGGTTCCAATTCTTTCACTACTAGGAAGTCTCTGAACTTCTCTTTTATTGCGGCTTGAATAGGCTGCATAATTTGTTTTGCAATTTGTAATATTTGGGTCTTTATTATTAAACATTTATAACTTGAACTTGCATTAGACCCTTGATTTTGTGACATGCAGTGAGTACCTTAAGTCCGCATATTAAATAGCTTAGTTCTTATCTCATTTCCTGTAGGTGATCTCAAATGACTTTAAAATTTTTGCACACTCGATCTGTGGAAGCCTCATACTCTTTCCTTCAACGAACATAGTCACCTATATTCTGTTTTGGCATGCATAATATAATTTCTTGTGGATGTTACCTGAGTGATGCTTTTATTTAAAAATATAAATTAAATACAAAGGTTTAATACACAATGAGCAAAGTAAACTAAATACCCCCCATTTAAATGTCTTCGATCTTCTTTGTAGCGAATACATATATACCTATTACTCTTATGCAATTTGGTAGATATTGAAGCTGAAGTTTCTCTTGAATCACCAGTGTAGCTCTCTCAACCTTCTTAGACTCTTTCTTTGCTCCAAATATTCTGTGGGATTTAATCACTTGTATTGCATGGTTGGCGTGTTATGAATCCTTGGATCCAAAAGGAAATTCTATTAGCATGAATATCATTAGGGAATTTCAATATTGCAGATAGCGGCTTTAATGCCAACTACATGCAACATTTTCCTGTCAAGCAGAGCTACCCCTCCCTCCTCGAAGAGTTTTCTCTTTCTCATTTTTCCATTCCTTACCATTGTCAAAATAGAATGTAGCCACGAACATGTCCACATGCCACCAACATAATTCAATTAAATATCTTGAGCACTATCATGAATTCCACAAAACTACCATTGAAGTTGTAGTAAGGACAAGCCAACATGATAAAAATGGGCTTTCATGACAGGGCCTCCATTGAGCTCAAATCACGAGAACCTTCTCACATACTGCAATGGTGAAGGCCATTTATGTTAAGTTTAGATGGGGGATTCACCAAACTAGCAAACCACTTCCAAGAGAAACCATAGAGTAAAAATTACCATACAATTGAATCCAGATAGTTCCCTTAAAGCTTTCTAAACCCATCTCAACAACACATTCAACCCTTCATTGCAAATATGTTTTGCTTAAACCAACAAAGGGAGAAAGAACATTGAAATTATCCTTATAAAGAATATCCTCCATCTCGTTGGCTTGTAACACTCTTAATGGCAGCTGCATGAAATGGAACCATGATGCCATATATGGGTACTAGCTCGCACCACCCTCTCTTGTAAAACTAACCTTCTGTTATTGACACAAATTGAAATGCCTATTGTAATACAAGATAGAAATAGATAATGATTTGTTCCTTTGGCCAAAGCACATATACATAATTTGGTTGATATTTGTAATTAAAGCTTTCTTGTACATTATCTATTTCTATCTTTATGTGATTGCAAAGTTTTGTTGTCAGTGTGTAAGGTTTTTGGTCTTTTGGAAAAATAGAAGATCATTTATTTGGTGGATGGAAACAGATTAGTTTCTCTATGCTCACATTCTAGATTCTTTATTGAGGGAACTTGATAAGTATACATTTATTCTATATCTCACCACTTGGAAGGAGAATTAGGAATCTTATTTATTAAATTTTTTTGATAGTGTTACCTTTTATGAAGTATTCTTTTATGAGCGAAAGGTTCTTACTGTCATTGTAGTAATAGTAACCACAATGCCTAATCATCATTCATGTATCATGTTTGTATTTGAGCTAACATTTATGAAGAAAATTTCATGATTCAAGAAGCATTCAAGTCAAGATCTATTACAATCAAGCAAGAGCTTAATGCTAGAGTTTTGGTGAGTTGCAACATCAACATTCTTCATTTGTTTATCTTATTTCATTTCATTTCAAGGTTTGAATACCAAAATGGGGTTTGACCAAGACAAACCCCTATTCACTAACAATCTTTGCAGGTCTAGGTGGTTGACACATGGATGAGTAAACCTCTGATGTAAGCATCATCAGGTTGGTCAAATATGTTGTTCCTGTAATTTACTTACTTTGAATAACCATGCTTCTTATTTATACTGATAAATTGCTTATCTAACCTTGTTTCGATATACCTTGATTCCTTGATGCATGTTATTCCATTTGAATTTAGTGATGAAAGTAATTTAATCATTCCTCTTATTCCACATCTTTTTATAATAATTTTATTTTATTGAAATTATTTTGGCAATTAAGGGTTACAATTAGTAAGTGAAACTTTTTAGACCTTACAATAAGGCACCCTAGTCATGTCCTCTATCTCAATAGGAGATTTTGGACAATCTTCAACATAAAGTTTCATTCCCTGCATCACTGGAACAACTAACTACTTGCAGTTTGTCATATTAAATCTCTCTAGGACAACATTTATATACTTTCTTTGGCTGAGCCAAAGTTTTCTATTTCCTCTATCCCTTCTAATTTCCATCCTTAGAATATACCTAGTTGTACCTAAATCTTTCGTTTCAAACTATGCTAACAATTGAGATTTTAATTCATAAATCATTTCATTACTATTCCAAATGAACATGTCATCCACATACAAGGCAATAGTAAGAAGACAACCATTTTCAATTTTAAAGAACACACAATGATTTGACTTTGATCTCACAAACCCCAATGACAACACAAAAGTATCAAATTTCTGGTACCACATTGTAGGTGACTAATTCAAATCATACATAGATTTCTTTAATTAGCAAACTAGTTTTTCCTTACCTTTTTCAACAAAGTGCTCTGGCTGGGACATACAAATTTCTTCATTCAAATAACCATGAAGAAACACTATCTTCACATCCATCTGCTTGATCACTAAATCATACGCTGTTGCAAGTGACGAGAAATATAATAGATGTGAGCTTAGCTATAGGAGAGAATATTTCTCCATAGTCAATTCCATCCACTTGGGAATATCCTTTTGCGACCAACATAGCTTTATGCTTTTCAAAACTACCATCCAAATGGATTTTCCTTTTAAACACCCATTTGCATCCAATAGGATTTCAACCTTCAAGCAAGGGAACTGGATCCCATGTATCATTTTTCTTCAATGATGCCATTTCTTCATTTATGGCTTCCAACTAGGAATTTGCATTAGACATACCCATAGCCTCTCTAATAGTCCTAGGCTCATTAGTGTTAGCAATCAAAGCATAAGTACAACTGGAATCTAACATAGAATATCAAAACCTTTCAAGTTGCCACTTCACACACATATACCTTCTCATAGGTTGAGGTTGAGGTTCTTCTTGATCAGAGCTGCTTGATCTCTCCTCACTATTAGTTCCACCAAGTACATAGTTCATCCTTATCTGGAGTAAAAGGAATTCCAACTACCTCTTTCTTTTCAGCTTCTTTCACCTTTGGCTGTAGATCAACTGTAGAAGGTTTTAGATCACATAAGATCACACTTCTATTGTACAACACCTTCTCTATAACTAGATTCCAAAGCTTGTACCCTTTCACACCAATTCCATAATCGATGAAGATACATTTTACAACTTTATTTTCCAATTTTGATTTTTTTTCACTAGGAACATAAGCATACGCCTCATAGCCAAAGAATCTAATGCATCTCAAAGAGGGATTCTTTCTAGACCATGCTACCATAGGCATTTTATCCATGAGCACCAAAGTGGGATATCTATTAATTAGATAACATGTTGTAGCTACAACCTCAGCCCAAAACCTCTGTTCTAGACCAACACTAATAAGCATACTTCTTTCCCTTTCCATCAACATTTTATTCATCCTTTCTGTAACTCCAATTTTCTATGGAGTATAAGGAGTGGTTCTATTCCTTTTAATTCTATGATCTTTGCAAAATTTATCAAAATATGCAGAAAAAAATTCACTGCCATTATTTGTCCTCAAGCACTTTATTCTTTTACCAGTCTAATTTTCAACCAAGGTTTCAAATTCCTTAAACTGACTGAATTTTTTTGTTTTACTAATGAGAAAATAGAAAAATTCCCTTCTCGAATAATCATCTATGAAAGAGACAAAATACACAAATTTTGATAACGAAGGAACATTAACTGGACCAAACACATCAACATGAATATAATCTAGAATTTCAGAAGATTTATGAGGGATAGAATAGAATGAAACACCATGTTGCTTTTCATAAATGCAATGTTCATAAAAATTGAACTCAAGATTACAATCATCAATCCCTTCAAATAGGTTTTTATTTTTCAAAGCCTTTAAGCCTTTTTCACCAATGTGGCTGAGCCTTTCAAGCCACAGCATTGTGTTTTCAGCTAAGAGCTTCACCTCTAAGGAATTAACTCTCATAGGAACAACGTCACCCTTCTCTCCTTGGTTAGATTTAGTTAACTTTATAGAAGCACTGTTACATTGCGCTGCACATGCATCCAAATTGTACAAAGTGCAAATTCATGCACCCTTATCCAGCACCATAGAGCCTCTAGTCATCTTGCACATACCATTCGAGAAAGAGACTTTTGCACAAGGATCATTAAGATTACTAAATGAAAGAAAATTTTGAGCCAAACCTGGTATATGCATCACATCATTGATCCCTTTTATTCTTCCATCAGGGAATTGAATTTTGACTCTTCCACAACCCATAATTTCCAAGTGAGAATCATCTTCCCAATACACCCTTCCACTAGCATACTTCTCAAACTTTGAAAACCAATCCCTATGAGAGGTCATATGAAAGGACACACCTAAGTCAATTAGCCAAACATAATTTGATGCCTGAGTGCCAAGGATGCTATGAAGACATTTGCATCACTTTGAGAAGATCCATTATTAGAAGATTTTTTTTCCTTTTTCTTCTTCTTTTCCTCTTTTCAATCTTTTCGGATATGTCTTGTCTGCCCACAGTTCCAACACTTCACCTTGGAATTTTTACCATGAGACTTTGATCTCCCCTCTAAATTGGATCTAGAATTCTTATATTTCTTTTTGCCTCTTTCCTTTGATCTTTCTAGAACAACAAGGGCCTCCTTGGCCATCTCAGAAGACTTCCTTCACATTTCCTCTGGCAATAGCAAAGCAACCACATCTTCTATTTTGAAAGTGGTTATTGTACTCCCAATAGCCATTACCAAGTGATCCCATGTGTTAGGAAATGAACACAATAGGAGAATGCAATGATCCTCGTCATCAATTTTCACATCAACAGACACCAACTAAGAAATAATTATATTCAAAGCATTCAAATGATCTGCAACAGACACTCCTTCCTCCATTTTCAAAGATTACAACTTCTTCCTCAAGAATAACTTAATTACTAGAGATTTTCCTTGATAAATTTCACCAAGCTTCTTCCACAAAAGTTTCACTATTCTCTCTTTATGGACATTCAAAATAATTAAATCAACCAAGAATAGTTGATTAGACCCTTGGATTTCTAGTCCATTGCATCCTAATCATCTTGTGAGGTTGCTAGTGGTTTGTTAGAAGACACTAAAGTCCATAGCTCTTGATCCACAATAAAATCTTCCATTTTGAGTTTCCACAACTAAAAATTTCCACTGTTGAACTTCTCAATCTCTATTCTTCCAGATGTGCTTGCCATCTTAAACTTGTAATAAGTTTACAAATAGATTCAACTATAAAACTCCCACTGAACAAGATCAACACAAAAAAACCTGTCTTACCCACAAGGAATTTTTTTTTGGCCAAGCTCTGATACTAACTGAAAGGAAATAAGAGTATGGAATATGCCTTTCTAATGATAATATTTAGGAGATAGATTCAAAAAATCACTTAAAACTTTACAATTATAGTTCATTAAAGTGCACATGAATAACATAAAAAAAAAAAAACATGAACATAGAATGAACACTAGATCTATGTGGGAAAACCCTTTTGGAAAAAAACCCACCCACCAAAGTAGAGATCACTTGTATTACAATAAATATCAATTACATACAAGTTGTAGATCTATGCTCTTTCAAGTGTCGATTCACAAAATTAGTTAGGTAGCATTACTCTGATCTTCAATGAACCGTCCTCTCCATCTGTTACAATGTAGTACACTATACTATCATGTTTATCTATCTCCTCATTTAGGTCGGCTTAACCTACATTGTCGTAGTATTGCCACATCGACCAATTGAGTATCAAGATATCACAAACAGTTACATAGTTATATGGTTATCAAATAATTCAATTATCGCCTTCAGGTTGAAATCAACTAATAACTTCATGCCATGTTTCACCATCTAGTTCGATCGTCATTACCTTCATCCTCCAATAAAGTCATATTAGAATATCGAGGAGACATAAAACCCTATCCCTTCGAACTCTTACTATTACCCTGAAATGCAAGTTGCTCACTGTTGTTATCACCTCCCATTAGATTATCAAGGAGATGACTTAGCACCTTCCATCGATACATAGAAGACCCACCAACAAAGCTTACAGAATTACGTATGGTATCCATTGTCAACATAACATCCATGTCACCATCATCATACAACTAACACCGCCTTCCACATTGACCAGTCCCACCTTAACAGTGCACTAAGGTTCCACTCCATTGACACATCGAGAGGACTACATTCTATGTCCCAAAGATGTTCTTCACTTCTATGGACAAGAGTCCCTAACCTCCCATTGGGATGTCGAGGGGATAACATTCAAGGTCTCGATAACAACAAGTCACCTCGATCCAGTCTCATCGGAGTATTGGGGAGACTGCTTAGAGATTTCCTCTGACATATACATGTCTTGCCTATGATGCTTCTTCTTACTACCAATGAAACTCTGAAAGAATGAAAACCTTTCGCGGATCAGGACTCGGGGTTCCTCAATACCTGATACTATAGACCCCATCAATAAAGCATATGACGAAACTTGAAAGTCTAGTTGTTGAAAGTCTTCAACTTTTCTAAGTCATTTTCAATTACATCTGATAAGTGATAATCTTGAAGGTTGATGCTTGAATACTTGAAAAACTTGTAAGGCTTTTACCATGTATTTGATAATCAACAAGCCCGAAGCTCGAACATCTTAATACGCTAGTAATTTTGAGACATAATTTCTAAACAGTTAGGTAAAATAACACAATTGTTGAAATGTAGGCCACCTACAAGGGTTTATGCATTGTTTTTGTAGGAAAAATATTTGTGTTTTCAATTCAACTAGTTGATTAGTGATCTACCTTTTTACATGCAAGGAGTGTTAGATTGGAAAAAAAAACAAGAATAAGTTTCAAGGGTAAAGAAAAATATTCTACTAGATTATTGGAATTGGTGCATACACACCTTTGTGGTCCTACAAGAGTGAGAAGTCTTTAAGGTGACAGGTATTTCATGCTTTTGATTGATGGTTACTCTAGAATTACATGGGTTACTTTTCTTAGAGAAAAATCTGAATCCCTAGATAGATTCAAAGCATTTAAAGTTATGATTGAGAATGAAATGGATTTGAAGATCAAATGTTTGAGGTCTGATAGAGGTGGAGAATTCACCTCTAATGAATTTAACAGGTTTTGTGAGAATCATGGCATAAAGAGGCACTTGTCTACCCTTAAGAGTCCTCAGAAAAATGGAGTGATTGAAAGGAAAAATAGGATTTTTCAAGAAGCTGGAAGGAATATGATGAAATAAGCTAATCTATCAGAAGTCTACTGGAGAGAAGTAATTCATACTACTATTTACATACTTAACAAAGTACAAGAAAAAGAAAATAGTACAAAGACTCCCTATGAGTTGTGGTATGGAAGAATCCCTACTATCAAATACTTCAGAGTGTTTGGAAGCAAATGCTATATTAGAAGAGATGATGAAAACTTAGGAAATTTTGATGCATGGTTTGAAGAAGGTATCTTCCTTGGATATTCTACTAAAAGGAAAGCTTATAGATGTTACAATAAAATATTAAGAAATATTGTTGAGAGTGCAAGTGCCAAAGTTGATGAAAATCTGTAGAATTTAGTGGTGATATATGGATATGAATCAGATGAACCTACTTGTAGAGAAGAAGAATAAAAAGCTAAGGAACATGAAGTACAATATGAAGAGGAAGAAGCTCCATAAAAGACCCCTAAAACCCCTAAGTATGTGAAGAGAAATCATTCTGAAGAACATATCATTGGAGACAAAAGAAAGGGTGTGTTGACAAGAAGGAAAGTTTAAGAAGAAGAGGTAAATTTATATCTACTTTCTAAAGTTGAACCTAAAATAGTGATTGATGCATGCAAGGATGAATGTTGGTTGAAATCTATGGAAGAAGAACTTATGTAGATTGAGAAGAATCAGACTTGGGAACTTGTCCCAAGACCTGCAAGAAAAAACATTATTAGTACCAAGTGGGCATTCAGAAAAAAACTAAATGAGAATGGAGAAGTGATAAGAAATAAGGAAAGGCTTGTGTGTAAGGGCTATGCACAAGTTGAAGGAATAGAATTTGAGGAGACATTTTCTCTAGTGGCTAGAATGGAAGCAATCGAGATGTTTTTGGAATTTGCAACAAATACGGATTTTAAAGTTTATCAAATGGATGTGAAGTATGCTTTTTTGAGTGGAGAGTTAGAAGAAGTATACATGGAACAACCAGAAGGATTTCAAATATCAGATAAACCTAATATGGTGTGTAAATTGAAGAAGGCTTTATATGGATTGAAGCAAGCTCTTGGAGCTTGGTATGCAAGGTTGGACAAGTATTTGATATAGAAATGATTCAATAAAGGCACCATAGATAGTAATCTTTACTTTAAGGTTGAAAAAGATAAAATTTTAATTGTAGTTGTGTATGTTGATGAAATATTTTTTGTAGGCAATGTATCTATGTGTAAGAAGTTTGTAGAAGAGATATAGAAAGAGTTTTAAATGTCTATGTTTGGGGAGATGAATTTATTCCTTGAGATGATTATTACTAGATCAAATCTCATTGAGGATGACTTAGAAATAACTATTGTACCTTCATTAGAATAAGAAATCTAAAGTTGATAAAGGAAGATCTACATCTAGACCTACTTATTCTACTAACATACCTATATCTATTATTTTTATTGTCAATCATTTTTTTACCCATCAAAATCTATCAATTGTTACTTGGTTAGAAGTGGGAAACTGCCATTTGGTTATCCCAAGCATTACACCTCATTTAACTAAGAATCTTATGTTGAAAAAATATTATCATTGATGTCAAAGGTGCTCACTGGTGATAGAGGAGCAGATTCGTGAGAAGTAATCTATGTTGGTAATTATATTCTCATATCATTTTGAGTTATTTTGAGTTTTTTCAAAAGTATATATTTCTAGCTATATTGATAAAATAAGTTGAGGATTTTTTGTAGTATCGTACTAAATCTGTTCATAGTAGCAAAGGTGATCTAGAAGTTTGATCTAGAATGTTTCAGTTTTGTTTCTTAGGATAGAGAAATTTCTCTGGCAATACATTTATGCTTAATATTTCTTTCTAAATGAAAATTTGGCTCTATGATTTGAATAGAGAGTATTTATACACATGTCCTATCATATTCTAGAGCTTCTAGAATGGAGGTGCATCAATTGGAAAGTTTGAAGTGATAGAAGGTTCTTTGTGCCTATCTGTTAACCTGTTGGAGTTGTGGAGTTGTGTGGAAATGACTACTAGTGCATTATATTCAAATTTAGCATGTGGTGCTAAGATAAGTCCAAGTAAAGGTTCCTATGCAAGCCCATGACATCATGTTCTTTTGACAATAACAAATTTGTTTATGGATTGACTTGTTACATGTTACATGTAATTTAAATTTAGGTCCACCTTATATCATCCTAATTAATTGTATATCCTTGGAATACATGGGGTAATGTTAATGTAATGTATTGTATATAATTTAATCATATATTTGTGTAGATGCATAGTGTGAAGTATATCAATACTGAAAAGAAGGTGGTGAGTGAATATACAAGTATGTGAGAAAGTGTTATTAGATTTGAAGAATCTCAATCATTGTGTGCCATTATTAGAAGATTTTAAGGAGTGTCGTAGGGTGTTTGAACCAAGTTTAGAATATTTTTAACTTGATTAATTAGTATTGGAGATCCACAAGCTTTATCATTGTAATATTGTAGGACTCGTGTTCTACTCACTGAGTTGGTTCTCAGATCATTGTATTGGGGATTGGTGTCTCCAATAGGTTGGTGCCTACAAATAAATTTAGGGATTGATGTCTCTAATAGGTTGGTTCCTACTTCAAATTGTAAATTCCCTTATTATATTTTTGCTTTGTGAGGCTAGATCTAGACAATACATCCAAGAAGCTATTCTCACTATGGTTTTTTTCATCTTGGGTTTTCACATACATTTGGTGCTATCTTGCATGAACGTGTGCTCATTACTATTGCTTGATTAGTAGTAGTGTTGATTCAAGTTTCACTTTCAGATATATATGTTGAAGTCAAGACTTATAAATATATTTGCTCTACTGATTCAACCCCCCTCTCAATAGATTGTGTTCCCTTCAATTTGTATCAAAGAAAAGTTCTATTGGTGCTCAGATAATTGTATTGGGGATTCATTTCTTTAGTAGGTTGGTACTACAAATACATTTGGAGATTGGTGTCTATGGTAGGTTTGTGCCTACTTAAAATTATAAATTCACTTATTATATTCTTGATTTGTGATGCTAGATTTGGATAGTACATCCAAGAATCTATTATCACTATGGTTTTTCCAATCTTGGGTTTCCACATACATCTGGTGTTATCTTGTGTAAATATGTTCTCATGAATATTGCTTGATTAGAAGTAGTGTTTATTCAAGTTTTATGTTCAAATATATGTGTTGAATTCAAGAGTTTTAAATAGATTTGATCTATTGATTCATCCCCCTCTCAGTAGATTGTGTTCCCTTCAATTTGTATCAAAGAAAGGTTCCTTGAATAATCTTAATAGCTTAAGGTTGATTTGGGATGGCACACTTAGTGTCTCGGGAAGGATTATCTTTGAATAAGGCACCATTATTTGATGGATCAAATTATGATTTTTAGAGAGTGAGGATGGAAGCATACTTGATGGCCCTAGGTCTTAAAATTTGGTAATTATTTACAAATGGATATGAGATTCTTGAAAACCCTCCAAGGGATTAGGCCAAAAAGAAGGCTATTGAAAATAATGCTAAGTATAGGAATGTTATCTATGTGCTTTATCTAACTTTGAATTTGTGAAGGTTATGCATTGCAAGATATCAAAGGAAGTATGAGATAAATTGCACACCATTTATGAAGGTGATGACAAGGTGAAAGAAGCAAAGATTCAAACACATAGAGCTCACTTTGAAAGTTTAAAAATGAAGGAGGAAGAAATCATTGTCACATTCCTGCTCTGGTGGTGCAGGGGCACCTACAACCTTGCTTCCAAATGTGATAGGACAATATGCAATAAGTTGAATTTTTGGATGTATTGAGTCTATTTGTTTTAATAAGGTCTAAATAGATCATCACAAATGTTTCAAATGACTAGTAGAGTCAAATAGTAAAAAGGTGCAAACAAGAATCAAAATATTGTTACCAAAGATATGTAATAAGTGTAATATGGCCTCTAATGGTCATTAGTAGTTTAAAATTCGGTTGAGGAAGCAGTTGGCCATTGTAAATGGTAAGTTATGTTTAAAAATCCTCGATGAGGTCAAAAAAGGGTTGTTGGAGGACTGTATTGAAGTTTCCAAGCATTAAATAAAACATTTTTCTGTTAAAACTCTATTTTTTGAGCATTTCCAGGTTTGTCCCAGTTGTAAATTTTTTGTTATGATCTAAGACTTGTGCCATAATTTGATAGAAATTTTTGATATACATCTCTGATTGTTTTGAGGGTCTCTTGTTGAATCTAGAGGAAGTTTTAAATGAAAATCTTGTGACTGCCTGTACAAACCAGCATGTTTTGAGTTTCAATTTTATTTAGAGATGGAGCCTTTCCTCCTACTGTGGTGACCTATGTTTTAGCGGAAAGATCTTGTTAAACTTTTTTGATGCTTTGGTGAGGCCTAGAAGGCCTTGGAGTTGTGGAATGTAGAAAACCCTAGGTATTTGTGAGCAAATTGGGGGTTTTCAACATTGGAGGTTTATTTGAGGATGTAAGGTCCTAAGACCTGGAAAATATTTTGTTTTGAGACTCAATTAAAGACTTTTTTTTGGTTTGGAAGTCTGGTTTAAAGATCTAGGGGTAGACCCTTTGGAAAAGTGGCCTAATTAGAGGCCTAAAATAGTGAAAAGTCCATTTTTGAGGCAGTCGGTCCAAAGGAAGTGTGTTGGTTTTCTAGTATGTTGAATAAATCAGAAATGGGTATTTGAATCCATGATTTTTTTCTTAGTTGTTTTGGGAAAGTTTTTTCAAAAGCTTGAAAAATAGGTTTTCCACTACTGTAAGGAAAGTTAGTGTTAATGGGTGAGTTTTATTGATTTCAATGAACCTAACTTGGAAGTTTCCTTCAATTAATCTAATTGTCATTATATGCATGTTGAGGGTCTTTGTAAGGGCCTTGGTGAAGACTTGTTGTTTTTGCAAGATTGAAGGGTTGAGACCCTTGAGGGTGAGTTGATGCCTAGCAGGCTAGAAGCATTGTAAGGAAGAATTCTTTGTTTTAAGATTGATATTTACATTATTGTAATTGATCTTCACCTTGGCTCTACATCATAGTGGTATCAGAGCAGGGAGTAGATTTTTTTTGCATTTTGTAGGTTGAAGAAGAAGGAGAAGAGGAAAGGTTGACAAGATACCTCAAAAGAAGAATGATATAGCTAAAGAGATGAAGGAGATGAAAGAAAGGCATGCTAAGGAACTCAGAGAGTTAGAAGAGAGAATCATAGCCTTGGAGACAAACAAAAGAAGAGAAGTGGAAGAAAGTGAGATAAAAGAAGAGGAAGATGATGAGTTTGAAGATGTGGAAGAATAGCTTACTCTAGAGGATCAAAGAATTGCAAAGTTGCTGAAGGCAATGAAGAGTGACAAGCCTGAGGTAAAAATTGATGTTCCTAAGTATGGTGGTAGTTTAAATGATGAAGAATTACTTGAATGGATTGTTGTATTAGATAATAATTTTGAATGTGATGAGGTTCCTAAGGAGCAAAGAGTAAAAATTGCAAAGACTAAGTTGCAAGGCCATGCTTTGGTATGGTGGGACTACTTTCAATCTAAGAGGAGGAAGCAAGGAAAGTCTAAAGTCACCTCATGGGACAGGATGATATCCAAACTCAAAGGTAAATTCTTACCCAAGGATCACCAAGTTCAAATGTTTAAGAAATTGCAAAGATTAAGACAAAAGGAAATGGATATTAAGTCTTATACTGAGGAGTTTTATAAATTGAGTTTAAGATCTGGTCATCATGAGAATGAAGATGAAATTTTTTCAAGATACATGGGTGGTTTAAGGTTAAACATACAAGATGAATTGGTTTTGGCTAACCCTAGAACTCTAGAGGAATGCTATCAAATGGAAATTAGGGTGGAGGAGAAAATGAAGAGAAGGCAAGACAAAGCAGCTAGAGGCAGAGGTAATGCATCAAGAGGAAGAGGATCCATGCCTAATTGAAAGCCAATGAATGATAATCAAGAAGATGCCATGAAAGGTCAAGAGCAATCTGATTCCAGAGGTGGATGGAGAGGCACAAGAGGCAGATTTGGAGGAGGTAGGAATTCTAACAATGTGTTTTCAAGTAGATGTTACACTTGTAATGAATTTGGCCATCCATCCTTCAAATGTCCTGAGAATATTGGTGCTTCATCAAGTGGAAGTAAAGGTGACAAAAGAGTTCAACTTGTGCAAGAGGATGAAGTGGAGAAAACTGGTTCATCAAGTTGTTCTACTGATCCTAAGTTTGGAGAAGCCTTGATGCTGCACAAAAAACTTTTGAAGACTTCCAAAGAAATGGAGCCATTGCATAGGAAGAGGTTATTCAAAACCACTTGCAAGAGTAAGGGAAATGTATGTAAAGTTGTGGTTGATTTTGGTTCAGCTAAAAATATGGTTTCATGTGAAATGGTAAACAAGTTAGGGTTGAAAAGAATTCCTCATGAATGTCCTTATAAAATCTCATGGTTGAATAATGATCAAACTTTATTGGTGAATGGAAAGGCTATTGTGGATTTTCAAATTGGTGGTTATCATGATAGTATTGAGTGTGATGTTCTTCCAATGGACTGTTGCCACATACTCCTTGGAAGACCATGGTAGTATGATAGGTGTGCTATGTATGATGGAAGAGAAAATAGGTATACCATAATGAAAGATGGTCAAAGGTTTGTTTTAAATCCTTGGGTAGAAGATGAGAAAGGTAAGGAACAGGTTATTATGTGTGGGAGCAAGGAGCCTATAAGTGTTATGAAGGAAATAAAAAGTTCTGATGATGCAAATGAAACTAGAAATTATGATGTAGCAGACTATCCTAGGCCTGATAATGTAGGGGCAGTAGGTATGAGGTTTGAAATAAGGGTAAAGAAGGAAATGACAGTGAGTTTGCATGATAGTGTGATGGTAGGAAGCATTGAATGTCCCATGGTTAAGAGTAGAGTTGATAACCAAGTGAAGTTTGCAGGTATAGTAAGTGGAAAGCCTGATATGACAGTGCCAAGGCATCTTGATGGAGTAGACAGTCATGGAAAGAGAACACAGAGTATTAAGGGTAGTGGCAGGCATGTACATGAGAGGCAAGTGAAGTCAAATTAAAGGAATGCTAACACAAGTTTTTTTGCAAGTGTAGCACATGGTAAATACTCAAGTTTTGAGCAAAGGTCTGATAAAAGACCATTGGGAGATCTACACTTGGGAATGAAGTCATATCCTATGACAACCTTAGTTGGAGATGCAAGGAAAAGTGTGAACCTGTGGAAAGTGTTTGAAGATTAGAGGAGGATGCTTAAAGCTTGGGAAGAATGGTATAAGGCCCAATTCATTGGGCATAAAATTCTTTTAGGGGGGTTGTGTTAGCTCTCAAAATGCAGGCTGAATGCCTCAAGAGGCTGCCAATCTCTTGATACGCTTTAGGGTAATAGATAAGGCCAAGAGAACTCAACCTTCTACTCTTTAGGTGCTGCTAAACCCATGCGGGTGTACCTTTTGAATTGAGTAGATTTATCTTATGATTATCCCTCTAAAATGATTTGTCCACAATGGCAGATGATAGTGAACAAATGAAATCAAACTTGATAGCAATCTTCTGATCTAAATCCTAGAATGCTTAATTAACTGATAAAAAGAGATTGAATGAATTCAAGTAATGAAATTGCAGAGACCAGTGCCTTGTTGGGTATGTGGAGTCAAATGAAATAGAAGTGGGCAACTTATTCTGGCAGAAAATCAAATTGCAGGCATATGATCTATTAATAACTTGTATAAACAATGCAAGACAATGACCACTGAGCTCTACTTTAATAATCCAGATGAATCTCCCTGATTACTGTGATCAACGAAAAGGATTTAATCTCTACTTGAGAGAACCAGTCAATTAATCACACAAATACAACAAATGTGCATTGATAAACCAGAAGTAAACTTGTTACATCAATTTAAACAACCAGAAAGAATCAACTTGGAGACAAATTCAACAATACTTTTCAATAATTTCAACATACAATTGACACCAGAAATAACTTGCCACACCAGCTGATTTTCATTGAATTCACCATTTTAAAACATGCACATAGTCTCTGATAAGAGAAAATTATTCTACTGTAGCCATTCCTAACTATTGTATCTATCTATCTGTGATCTAAAATTTGATGATGTTCAATTACAATCTAGGTGCATATAAATGCACCAACATTAGAAATCATATCATTTCAAATTCATGTCGGCCCAACACAAAATTCGGGCTCCAATCGAGTTGGCAAGCAACAGTATTGTAGAAAATCTCACATGTCAGCCCACAACATTTGAATTTTGTTTTTATTCGCCAGTGAACCAGTCACCAAGATAGGCCTAAAGGTATGCTGAAGGTAATTGTATTGCTTATCACTCCCTACCAGTGTTCCCCTGCTTCACATTTGCCATGACCATCTGCTCGTTATGCCAAAATCTAGGAGTAGCCTTTTGTTGTTTTGTGTTTCACCATAACCTTCTGTCATCAGTGAGATATCATATCGAAAACCAAATGTTATATCGATATGCAATTCCTTAATGTGCTTTTCCATTCGCCGAGACATGAACATATCTCTCACTGATGCAATCCTTTCGTTTTGTTCACAGTCACCATAACTCAATAGTATCAGAGAGACCTTATGTAGACCTCATCCTGTTTCACTGAAAGTCATCAATCATCCCCGCATCGCCGAGACCGAGAGAAAGTCTTGCCGAAAGCAACCCATATATTAAGTCGGCAAGACACATTGAACTCGCTGTGACATGATGCTGCTAACCCATACTTATACCGAAAGGTTCCCTTAAATGTCGGTTGGTGTGACAAGATGATATCGCCAAGACCTTTCAACAAAAGGAAAAACTCACGCTGATGCACTACCAAATACCGGTCGGTGAAACAAATGGAAATCATTATGACCCTTCACCGAAGCCACCACAGTCTTACTGAAAACATATTCGAAGCAAATCCAAGAGTAAGGTCGGCGAGACCAAAGGTCACTCGCCAAGACCTTATAGCAAAAACCATGACTCCTCTCGATATGCATCCAAACTCACCGATCGGTGTGACAAAATGAAGTCACCATGACATTGCACCAAAACAATATGTTGGGCCGATAAGAAACCACTATGTTCAAGTCGGTAAGACAAATGATATTCGGTAAGACACCACCCCGAAAGCCATAACACATGCCGATAGGAGCCTCCACGGTCGCGAAACAACATGGATGCAATGCCGATAACTGCCAATAGACAAATGCCAGTCGGCACAACAGAGAACATGTCATGCCGATACACCTGAAACAAAATATTTTAGCAATAAAAACATAATGGGTCTGGGAGATCCAAATAAAACTTATGCCGATAATGACCAAAGTGTGAAAAATGTAGACATGGACGAATCCTATGGGGTAGTATGGGAAGAATGTGGATAAAGCACCATGAAAATGGGGGAAATGTGGAAAAGGTAAACCTTACATGGAGGCTCAAGGGGTATAAAAATATGCAAAAATCATCAGATTTTAATAGTTCCAACAGTGGCTCCTTCTGGGGATGAATGATAGCCAGATCATTGCAAGGATCCAAAATCTTAGGTGAGCAGACCAGACAGAGAATGATGAACCATTGAGCATAATGGAAATGGAAATGAAGCATGAAGGAACACATGCAAAATGAATGCAAGATGGAGATGAACCAAAACCCTAAACTACTGTGCATGGAAAAGAATTTTAAAGAGGACAAGCAAGAGTTGTCCATGCACTGGCAACCCTTAATCCTCTGTGTTGCTTCATCTGTTCTGAGCTGTTACAATCTAAAACTCAAACCAAGCTTTCCCCTGTCAAACACCTAGTTTTGCATCGAGTTCATCAAATTCCTCTTTAAGATACTCATGCAATCTTTCCTATCACTGTTATTGCAAGTTCTTAGAGTATCATCATGCCCAGTTTGGCCCAAAATTCCTACACCAGCCTGTAGTTCAAATTCTTCATTATCGTGCGACAAACCCTCGTTATTTTCAACATTCAAAATGCATGCATATGAAATACGACATTTTATATTATCTCTCTCACTGTTATGTATTATGAAACATTCTCCTAGCTGTATTGAAAATTCACAATCAACATGCTTCTCTTGAGATACAAAAATTTATGTCATACCAACATTATCTAAAACAATCAAATCTGAAATCTTTTGCACCTCTTTAGTATCTCTATTCGGAGACAACATTGGATCATGACTCATATCCTCCATATGTGAACCAATAAAATCTGGACTTCTATCAACCTTGGTATGCAAACAAATGTCTTCTTCACATGAATTAAAAATTTCAAAATCACATACCTCATCCCAAATAGAAGCAAACTTTTGATCAACACCAAAAGTATCACCATCATTCCAAGAAATACACAGGGAATCATAAGAATCTTTACACAAAGATTCTTCACTGTCAAAACAAAAGTAAGCTGGAGACAAAATTTCAAGATCATCTTCATGTGCACATCCTTGGTATTCAGAAGTAAACAAATTTGCAATTTGTTCACAACCAAGTGAACAAGTCTCTATATTTTCATCACTACAATTATACTCCTCACTTTTGTCATCATCAAACAAAAATCCAATACCATCAGAGAATGGGAAATCAGAAACATCATCAGCGCTGTCATTTATGCCATAAATACTTTGTTTATATGGAACTATTTCCTCTTTTTCATAGGATGGATTTGAAAATATCTGAAACTCATTCTTGGACATACCTTGACAAAA
This sequence comes from Sequoia sempervirens, assembly GCA_007258455.2. NCBI lineage: Eukaryota > Viridiplantae > Streptophyta > Pinopsida > Cupressales > Cupressaceae > Sequoia > Sequoia sempervirens. Next base: position 418,072,494 of record VDFB02193867.1, read on the forward strand.
AATCATTTGCTCTTCATTTAACTCTTCATCATACAATGAGTTTGAAAAAGCATGGAAATCATTTTTAGATGTACAAACCTCATCATGATCAAATGAATCTTCATAACTTTCAACTGCAGCCAAAGGTATTGTATACTCACTATCAACATTTCCCATTGCCTCTTCATCCTGATCTTCATAAGAGGTAGAAGAATCCCCTTGCTGCAGATCAAAATCTATAGGTGTATCCTCAAAATCTGAATATTCATTGGATCCCTCATAACACACATTGCTTTCCCTGTCACAATCTGTTACACAAGAGAAATATCTTGTACCTTCATCTTCATTATGAAAACTATCACAAGAATCATACTGACTTGCACATATCTCATCTTCTATTGGAAGCATTGTTTGATCAATTTCTCTATACTCATCAGAAATACAATCATTGGAATCAACCTTGATAATGTTCTCATACCTTATTCCCTGGGACAACACTTGAATGAAGTTAAAAGAGGAGCCCTCTGCCTCAATCCTTTTCTTCTGCTCCAATGTCTCTCCTTTGTTTTCTTCCTTCTGATCAGTAACATTTAGTCTTTTTACCTCTTCTTCAGTAAGTCTCTTCATACTTTATTGAGTAGGCACCTCAATAGAATGTGGCACTGCATAATATTCTTCAAAGTCAGAAAGGACCCGCTGTTCAGGCATATGAACATTGTATTTCTGATTTGAAGCATCATGCTGATAACCTTCATCCTCTGAAGATGAAAACCTTCCCACAACATGGTGAAAATTATCTGAAGTCAAAAATACTGTGTGATCTTCTTCATTGTTTCCCATTAGCATTCCCTCTTCTCACATTCTCTGGGCTACAACACAATAATCTGGGGAATGTGGGATATTACAAACTTCACAAAAATAATTGTTACTTACCATGTAGGTTCCCTTTGTCAATGGATCAGGAGCCTCCTTGTTTCCAGGCCTAGTTGTTATAGGTTTTTCATCCTTCTAGTCTGTATTATAAGGCATGTCATGCAACCTCGACCTTTCATTTCTGTAAGTATTCTCCTGTTGGTACTGATAACTGCTACTTTGCTGACGAACCCTAGGGTTGTCTCTTTTATCCATTATCCCCACAGCCCTCCTATTTTTTTCAATTGTTTGTGCCATCTTTTGTGCTTCAGCCAAACCTCTTGGGAATTTATTTCTCAGCTCATACCCTGTCTTGGGGTCAAATGCATTCAAATAAATACTCAGTGCTACAGAATCCAACAACTTTGATCTAGGAGGTATCTTATTCTTCAACTTATTGAATCTCTGATTGAAATCATAAATTGTATCACTTTGATCTTTTTGAATGTGCATTAATTCAAAAAGAGCAAAATCTGGTACACCTAGATTCCCAAATTGCTCGAGGAATTGATCTTGAAATTCTTGGAGAGAATCAATTGAGATAGCTGGTAGGCTATTGAACCAATCCCTAGCATCTTCAACCAGTGATATCATGAATAGCCTCATGTGTAAATCTTCATATGGCACACCCAAATCTTGGATGAAAGCATTGAAACTTCTTAAATGCTCTTCAGCAGTGATTGCATCACTCCTTGTAAACTTTGGAACAAGACCTCTCCAACTTCCATCCATTGGATAAGGGGATAACTAATCCCTGCCAAATCAAACTGTCTGATCATTGTTGTGTATTGATGAAGGGGGGTTCTAGGTGGGTACTGATGCTGGTATGGTGGACCATTGTATTGTGGATGATAATATGGCATAAACTGCTGACCATGAGGAGCTCCAGCATAACCTCCCTAGAACTGAGATCCTCCTCCAATCATGTTTGAACAAATGCAAAAATTCTTTCAGAGTCGCCACCTACTTTTCCAAAAGTAGGAAAATCATTATTTCTGATCTTTTCCCAGCGGAATCACCTTTTCTGAAACTTCTCAAAATATTTCTTTCTCTTCACTGACTCTATATCTTGGTCTTCAACCGAATTTTCTGATGGAATCCCCAGCAGAGTCGCCAATTTGTTAGCTCTCAAAAACACAGGTTGAATGCCTCAAGAGGCTGCCAATCTCTTGATACGCTTTAGGGTAACAGATAAGGCCAAGATAACTCAACCTTCTACTCTTTAGGTGCTGCTAAAACCAGGTGGGTGTACCTTTTGAATTGAGTAGATTTATCTTATGATTATCCCTCTGAAATGCTTTTTCCACAATGGTAGATGACAGTGAACAAATGAAATCAAACTTGATAGCAATCTTCTGATCTAAATCCTAGAATGCTTAAGTAACTGATAAAAGAGATTGAATGAATTCAAGTAATGAAATTGCAGAGACCAGTGCCTTGTTGGGTATGCAGAGTCAAATGAAATAGAAGTGGGCAACTTATTCTGGCAGAAAATCAAATTACAAGCATATGATCTATTCATAACTTGTATAAACAATGCAAGACAATGACCATTGAGCTCTACTTTAATAATCCAGATGAATCTCCCTGATTACTGTGATCAATGAAAAGGATTTAATCTCTACTTGAGAGAACTAGTCAATTAATCACACAAATACGACAAATGTGCATTGATAAACCAGAAGTAAACTTGTTACATCAATTTAAACAACCAGAAAGAATCAACTTGGAGACAACTTCAACAATACTTTTCAATAAGTTCAACATACAATTGACACCAGAAATAACCTGCTACACTAGCTAATTTTCATTGAATTCGCCATTTTAAAACATGCACATAGTCTCTGATAAGAGAAAATTATTCTACTGTAGCCATTCCTAACTACTGTATCTATCTATCTATGATCTAAAATCTGATGATGTTCAATTACAATCTGGGTGCATATAAATACACCAGCATTAGCAATCATATTGTTTCAAATTCATGTCAGCCTAGCACCAAATTCAGGCTCCAATCGAGCTGGCAAGAAACGGTATCATAGAAAATCTCACATGTCGGCCCACAACATTTGAATTCTATTTTTATTCGCCAGTGAACCAGTCGCCAAGATAAGCCTAAAGGTATTCTGAAGGCAATTGTATCACTTATCACTCCCTACCAGTGTTCCCCTGCTTCACATTCGTCGTGACCATCTACTTGTTATGCTAAAGTCCAGGAGTAGCCTTTTGTTGTTTTGTGTTTTGCCATAGCCTTCTACCGTCAGTGAGATATCATATCGAAAACCAAATGTTATATCGATATGCAATTCCTTAATGTGCTTTTCCATTCATCGAGACACAAACATATCTCTCACCGATGCAATCCTTTCGTTTTGTTCACAGTTGCCATAACTCAATAGTATTGGAGAGACCTCATGTAGACCTCATCCTGTTTCACTGAAAGTCAACAATCATCCCTGTGTCACCGAGACCGAGAGAAAGTCCTGCCGAAAGCAACCCATATATGAAGTCGGTGAGACACATTGAACTCACTGTGACATGATGCTGATAACCCATACTCATACCGAAAGGTTCCCTTAAATGCCGGTCAGTGTGACAAGATGATATCGCTAAGACCTTTCAACGAAAGGAAAAACTCATGCCGATGCACTGCCAAATACCGGTCGGTGAAACAAATGGAAATCTTTATGACCCTTCACCGAAGCCACCACAGTCTTACCGAAAACATATTCGAAGCAAATCCAAGAGTAAGGTCGGTGAGACCAAAGGTCACTCACCAAGACCTTACAATGAAAACCATGACTCCTCTCGATATGCATCCAAACTCGCCGGCTGGTGTGACAAAACGAAGTCGCCATGACATTGCACTGAAACAATATGTTGGGCCGATAAGAAACCACTGTGTTCAAGTCGGTAAGACAAATGATATTCGGTAAGACACCACCCCGAAAGCCATAACACATGCTGATAGGAGCCTCCACAGTCGCTGAAACAACATGGATGCAATGCCATTAACTGCCAACAGACAAATGCCAGTCGCCACAATAGAGAACATGTCATGCCGATACACCTGAAACAAAATATTTTAGCAGTAAAAACATAATAGGCCAGGGAGACCCAAATAAACTTATGCCGATAATGACCAAAGTGTGAAAAATGCAGACATGGATGAATCCTATGGGGCAGTATGGGAAGAATGTGGATAAAGAACCATGAAAATGAGGGAAATGTGGCAAAGGTAAACCTTACATGGAGGCTTAGGGGGTATAAAAATATGCAAAAATCATCAGATTTTAATAGTTCCAACAGGTATGGTGCAGGGGCACCTACAACCTTGTTTCTAAATGTGATAGGACAATATGTAATAAGGTGAATTTTTGGATTTCTTGAGTCTATTTTTTTTAATAAGGTCTAAATAGACTATCACAAATGTTTCAAATGACTAGTAGAGTCAAATATTAAAAAGGTGCAAACAAGAATCAAAATATTGTTACCAAAGATATGTAATAAGTGTAATATGGCCTCTAATGGTCATTAGAAGTTTAAAATTTAGTTGAGGAAGCAATTGGCCATTGGAAATGGTGGATTTATGTTTAAAAATCCTCCATGAGGTCAAAAAAAGGTTGTTGGAGGACTGTATTAAAGTTTCCAAGCATTAAATAAAACATTTTTTTGGTAAAACTCTATTTTTTGAGCATTTCCAGGCTTGTTCTAGCCGTACAACTTTTGTTATGATCTGAGACTTGTGCCATAATGTGTTAGAAAGTTTTTATATACATCTCTGATTGTTTTGAGGGTCTCTTGTTGAATCTAGAGGAAGTTTTAAAATAAAATCTTGTGACTGCTTGTACAAACCAACATGGTCTGAGTTTCACTTTTATTTAGAGATGGAGCCTTTCCTCCTACTATGGTGACCTGTGTTTCGGAGGAAAGACCCCGCTAAACTTTTTTGATGCTTTGGTGAGGCCTGGAAGGCATTGGAGTTGTGGGATGTAGACAACCCTAGGTATTTGTGAGCAAATTGGGGGTTTATTTGAGCATGAAAGGTCCTAAGAGCTGGAAAATGTTTTGTTTTGAGACTCAATTAAAGACTGTTTTTGGGTTTGGAAGTGTAGTGTAAAGATCTAGGGGTAGACCCTTTGGAAAAGTGGCCTAATTGGAGGCCTAAAATAGTGAAAAGTCCATTTTTGAGGCAGTCGGTCCAAAGGAAGTGTGCTTGGTTTTCTAGTATGTTGAATAACTTAGAAATGGGTATTTGAATCCATGATTTTTTTCTCAGGTGTTTTGGGAAAGTTTGTTCAAAAGCTTGAAAAATAGTTTTTCCACTATTATAAGGGAAGTTAGTGTTAATGGGCAAGTTTTATGGATTTCAATGAACCTAACTTGGAGGTTGCCTTCAATTAATCGAATTGTCATTATATGCATGTTGAGGGTCTTTGTAAGGGCCTTGGTGAAGACTTGTTGTTTTGCAAGATTGAAGGGTTGAGACCCTTGAGGGTGAGTTGATGCCTAGTAGGATAGAAGCATTATAAGGAAGAATTCTTTGTTTTAAGATTGGTATTTCCATTATTGTAATTGATCTTCACCTTGGCTTTGCATCATCCGCATTGACGAAGTTTTCAACTCTATCAGAGGTTTTTGTGAGGAATTGAAAGAAAGCATTATTGTGAAAAGGGTACTCATATCTCTTCCTAGAAGGTTTGATTCTAAATTTTTTGGTGTTGAATAATCTAAAAATTTGAATTCTTTAAAAATGGCTGAATTACAGGGAATCTTAACTACCTATGAAATGAGTTTTGATAGTGAAAAATTCAATAAGGAAAGAGGCTTCTTTTAGAGCATCCAAGAAGTAATTTGATCTAGAGTCTGATGTTGGATTTAATTTGGAGGAAGATTTTTTTTTTTAGAAAGTTACAAAGAGGCTAAAAAAAATACAAAGGTAAGTTACCTTTCAAATGTTTTAGTTGTGGTAATGTAAGACATTTTATGGCTAAGTTTCCTTATAAGGACTCTAACAATGTTGAGAAAAAGTATGGAAATAAATCATTTAAAAAAGGGAATAAAGGTTAGAAGAAACACAAGAATTTCTTTGTTAATGAAGAAGACTACTCTTTTGATGAAAAGGATGAAGACATCTTCGAAGATGAAAGAGATAAGGTTGTGTTCATGGCCATGGAAATATTGAGGATACTACAAAATTAAATTCTAGAAATAATGATGAATTAGATCTTGTGGAATAGTTACTCTATGTTAGAAAGGAGATCAAGAGACTAAAGAAAAGGATTGTAGAAGATAAGGCTAAAGATAGTTTATCTCATAAGGTTGAGAGTGTGAAAAAGATGATCATTGATCTGAAGGTTCAAGTAGAAGAAGCAAAGAGGATTGAAGAATTTTTGACTAAAAGGACTCTATCAAAAGATAAGGACTATGAGAATCCTAAAGAAAATTTGTGTCACTAAGGAAATATCTTGACAAAGTAAATGAACAACTAAATATGAATTTTGGAAAGAGCATTGAGATCTTGGATCAGATAATTGATAGTTATAGATCACCACATATCAAAATAGGTATTGGCTTTGATTGAACAAATAACATAGTGACAGAGAAACCAATAAATTCTACTAAGAAGGAACCTAAAAGAGATTGGTTTTGGAAGTTCAAAGTTTGAAGAAAGTGTTGCTACCAATGATAGCAATATACAAATTGATGGTTTTAGTCAAGTGCAAAAGAAGAATAAAAGATCTAGAAGACAAGTTATAAGAGGAAAAATGTATAATGCTAGGTTTAATTATTCTTTCTTTGGTTATTGTTTTAATTGCAATCATTTTGGTCATAAGGTTGTGGATTGTAGAAGAGATATGATAAGAAGAAATAACTTTTTTAGTAGTAAAAAATTTGCACCTTTGTACAATTTTAGTACTATCTTATCACAAATGCAACAATTTTGGACACATTGCTTGAAAATTGTTCAAGCAATTTTATAAGTTCTCCCCTACCAAAAAAAAAGGAAAGAGATCATATAAAGTTTGGAAGGTGAAATTAGAAGAGAAAAGGTCAGAGAAATCCATTATAGCTTAGAATGCTCTACATGCTCAAAAGGAGAAGAATTTGAGTATTATAGAAAATGCATGTTCAAGTCACATAACTAGAGAAAAAATTAAGTTTAAGAATTTCAAAAAATTTGATCGAGGTTTTTTTTACTCTTAGAAACAATTCTATTTCCAAGATTACCAGTAAAGGTACTTTAAGCCTTGATGGTGGTAGGTCAAAAAATCATGATGTTCTATATGTTGAAGGACTAAATCATAATAATTTGAGTGTTAGTCAAATGTGTGATAAGGGTGATCATCATTCATTTAGTGCTAAAGGTTGTGAGATTCAAAAATCTGGTACTAGAGAGTTGATTGTAGAAGGAAGCATGATTGGCAACAATATATATCATCTTAGTGAGTTGAATGGTCAAAACTACCTTACTGTATGTAGAGAAGAGAGTTGGATCTGGCAAAAAATATTGGGACACATCAATTTTGATGAAATTATGAATATTATCTCAAAAGGAATGGCCTGGGATATGCTAAAGATTAAGAAGCCTCAGTCTACAAGTTGTAAACCATGTCATGATGGAAAACATACAAAGTCTAGATTTATTATAAAGGAATATTCCACATCAAATCCATGGGATTTGATCCATACAAATCTATACAGACCAATAAGGACAAAGAGTCTACAAGGTGATATATATTTTATGATGCTTATTGATTATTACACTAGAATGAATTAAACAACTTTTCTAAAAGAGAAATTAGAATCATTTGAGAAGTTTAAATCATTCAAGTCATTAATTGAAAATGAAACTAGAATGACAGTCAAGGTCTTGAGATCAAAAAGAGGTGGATAATTCACTTCTAACTAGTATGATGTATTATGTGAAGAGCATGGGAACCAAGGGAAAATTTTTCTCCTAAGAATCTACAACAAAATGGAGTTGCTGAAAGGAAGAACTAAATGGTACAAGAGATGGCCAGAGCAATTTTGAGTCAAGAAAGCTTACCAAATATGTATTGGAGAGAAGCTATTCAAACTATAGTATATATTCTAACCATAGCTCAAATCAGACCTAAGTTTGATAAAACACCATATGAGATATGGAGAGGAAGGATGACTTCAATCAGATATCTCAAGATATTTAGAAGAAAATGTTACATCAAAAGGGATGAAGAAAACTTGGGTAAGTTTGACTTCTAGATCTGGTGAAGGCATTTTTCTTGGTTATTCTATGACAAGAAAACATATAGATGTTACAAGAGGTTGAGGAGGATTGTGGAAAGTGAAAATGTAAGAGTTGATGAGACAATTTAGTTTACCAACATTCCAAAAGTGGAAGATGATGAGAATCCATTATATAGCAATGATGAAGATTCATAAATTGATTTTGAGAAGACTATTACAAAGAATTTGGAAAGGTATGTGCAAAAATCATTTTGAAGATAAGATTATAGGATACAAGAATAGTAGAGTCTAGACACATAGAATAATTGAAAGACCAAATAAATAGGTACATTTTAACTTTTGTCAAAGATTGAACCAAGTTCATATTTAGAGGAAAGCAAAGAGAAAGGATGGGTAGATGCTATGGAAGAAGAATTATCTCAGATAAAGAAAAGTGAAACTTTGGAATTGGTTCCAAGACCCAAAGGTAAGAATGCCATTGGTACTAAGTGGGTCTTTTGAAACAAGTTGAATGGGGATGGAGAAGTGATCTAGAATAAGGCTAGACTTGTGTGTAGGGGCAATACTCAGGTTGAAGGAATTGAATTTGAGGAGAAATTTTCTTTGGTAGCAAGGATGGAATAAATTAGAGTGTTTTTGGCTCTTTATGTATTCAATAATTTTAAAGTTTATTAGATGGATGTAAAGTTTGCATTCCAGAATGAACAGTTAGAAGAGGAAGTTTAAATTGAGCAATCCAAAGGCATTCAATGCTCAGATAATCTAGATATTGTGTGTAGGTTGAAGAAGGCTATTTATGGACTCAATTAGGCTCATAGAGCTTGGTATTCCAAGTTGGAAAAATATTTGCAGAACCAAGGGTTATGGAGAGGCAATGTGGATAGTAATTTATATATAAAAATTGAATATGATAATTTGTTTATTATTTTTGTCTATGTTGATGAAATTATCCTTGGTGGAAGAAGTGATCACATGTGAAAGGGGTTCCAAAATATAACGTAGAGTGAGTTTGACATGTCAATTCTTGGTGGACTATCTTTCTTTCTTGGTTTACAGATTGCTCAATTAGAAAAAGGAATATTTATTTATTAGAACAGGTATATAAAGGAGATGTTGAGTAATTTAATATGGAAGAATGTAAACCAGTATATACACCTATGGTTACTGAATCTAAGCTGAGTAAATGTGACGAATCCGCTCTGATAGATCAAAAATTGTATAGATCTATGATTTGTAGTCTATTGTATGCGAATGCATCTAGGCTAGACATAATGTAAGCTATTGGGATTGTGGCTATATTTCAGGTGGCATTGAAGGAAACTCATGTCAAAGTATTAAAGAGAGTATTCATATATCTAAAAGCTATAATGAATTTTAGTTTGTGGTATCCTAAGAGTGAAAATTCACTCTAACTACATACATAGATGTAGATTGGGTAGAAAACATAGATGATCAGAAGAGTACAAGTGGTGGAGTGGTTTTCCTTGGTGAAATTCTTGTATTATGGTTAAGCAAGAAACAAGATTGATTTTTTTTATCTACAAAAAAACCATAATACATCGTGATAACTTCTTGTTGCACTCAGGTTTTATGGATGAAGCAAAATTTGAAGGAGATGAAGATTGGGTTTGATGAACCCATTTCTATTCTTTATGATAATACTAGTGCCATAATTTTTTTAAAGAATCTAGTAATACATTCAAAAACATATTGAAATCTATTGTGCCTATAACACACATGCCTCGTTCGGAATGGGGACCCTCCCTTTTCGCTTTTTTGGGTCACTTTTTCTATTGCCTCATTTTGTGTGCCCCCTATTTTGAGTCCTAAGTGGTCAAGGAGTCTTAGAGATGCCATCTTAAGTTGACCAAATTTCACCAACCTCAAAAATTTCAAGCTTTAGCCTCTACGGAGTTCCCTTGGTAGTTTTCCTTCAAACCTTCAAACTGTCATCCTTCATGCTATGCGGGTCCACCCTTGCGGGCTGCCCTATGCTAAACTCCACTTTGTCTTCGTTGTTCCAAATGGACAACCCAACATGTCTGCCCCCTTCGCGAGATCTGCGGCTTCCACCGTTGTTTCTTGCTTTGACTTTCCAAATGACTAACTCATGAATGATGTCTGCCTTGCGAACCCCACCATTCTCGCCACTGTATCTTTTGAACTGTGTGCCGACCAACCTTGGCTACCTTCGTACCCGCATTAATGGTGAGAATTTAATACTAAAAAGTCTATAAATATCAATTTTGATGGGTCATTTTCATCATCATACTTTTAGAAAATTTGTTAGAAACCTCCAGTCGTCGTCACCTCCACGCCCACAAATTCTTGCCACCACTCGTGCATTGCTAGCATTAGATTCTTCAACGATTTCTTTTGGGTCCACTAGATAGAAGCTCCACCACTGTTCATTTTATGTTTTTCCTTCATTCCTGTAAATTTGTTAAGATCTTAAGAAGGAAAACTTTAAAAATTAGGAAGAGCATTGAACGACGAACAAAACCCATATTTTAGAATTAAAAAACCCATTGAAAATCCGCTTGTTAAAGGCCTACAGAACTTGAAACCATCGCCACTATTCTTGAACTAGAGCCATCATATCCTATGGGTTTGCAAAGAGCCCACTGTCATTTCCTTGATCCTCAAGTAGAAAGCTTCAAACGACCAGCCTTCACCTCCCTCGGGCCCGTATATGCAAGAAGAAGCTTCTTCATTGACGTCACCATTTGGACTTAAACAAAAACATGAGACTAAATGAAGATCTTTTCATCCATGCGGGCCCATGAATGTAGGTTTCTGCATGTAAATTGCCTCATGTATTTCACCATCCCAAAATGGCTAGCCTACATCAGCCTCCCACCCTCTGGGTCCCGCTACATTTCCATCTTCCGATTCAACTTAGCACATAAATTTCCTTGCGGGCCATCCAATGTGGGCTTCTGCCATCAATCCACCACTGCTTAATGATCATTCCCTAAATGATAAAGCTCTAGCTTCCTCTCGTCAAGTGGGCCCTATGTTGGAAAATTCCGCTTAACTCTTTAGGCCCACAAAGTGCCTAAGTGTCATACCTTCATGAACCACCCTCCACAGACTTCTGTCTGCGAACTGTTGTCAGACATTCACTATCCCAAATGGCCAAGGTATCTCACCCGTCCGCCCAATGGACCCCGTACACACCCACTCCATTCTAGCCTAAAGAACTAAACTTACCACTTGCAGGCCCTTTGATGCATGTCCACTATTTCATATGGCCGACGACCTTTTCCTTCCCGCTATGCAGAACCCGAATTTGCGAGCACCATCCAATACACGACAAATGAATAAATCATGCCAAGGGTCTTCGCGGTCTTGATGGTGTGAACCAAAATCCATGGGCTGTCATCCTGTCCTCGCTGTTCTAGACGTCTGACGTCAAGTGCCTTTTTGTAATTCGCTGCTAGCCTTGCCTTGAATAGATTGAATTTTGAAGATGAACTAAAATCGCCCTCTCTGTCCACAGGTCCCAAATTACGCGATGTCACCTGCGAGATTCCACCCCACCAATGTCGTTTCAAATGGTAGAGCTCTTAAATGGCCAAGGCAGCCCCTGCTCCCGCATTCCTTAGGCCCGCATGTCTGAATGATCAATTTAACACTTCCAAAACCTCATAATCAATCCAACCCGTGTGCTAAAATGGCTTAACCTCCTTAGTAGGCCTCACCTCATGAAGGAAATCCCAATGTGGGTAGAAGCATGTGAGCAATCGTGCCCTGTTGCCATCTATTTGCAATTTCCCTCAAAATGACTGTCAGCCCAGGGAAGTCCACACCCCTGGGTCCGCATTGTCATAACTCCCTCCAATGAAAGGAAAATGATGATCAATGAAGAATATTGTGATCTTTAAATGATGAATTACTTGATCTAACATGGATTTTGTAGGGTCTTCTAACATTTCTCATGTTTTACACATGAATATGCTTACTGCTCGATTGCTTGTAGGATATATGGAATCAGTTGCAGGACCTTCTGGGGCATCCACAGAGAAAGAAAATGGAAATAACACTACCAAAGCACTAAGGGGAAAAGAAGACAAGGATCAAATGGAGTACAAATTCCAAGGTGTGGAAATAAACACCAAGGTCACCACAGAATGGGGCACTATCTCAGACACAAACCTGGGGTACATTGATATTAATGAATTCAAGCAATGAGTCATTACCAACCCTATCATGGAGAATTCCAAGAAGATAAGGAAAAGTGGATTAGCTAGGGAAGCAGGTTTCTTGCCTACCCTTGTGGCTCCTAAGCTAGTAATGGCCTATAGAGATGCCTACCAAGAGCAAACCAAGAGAATTGTAGATCGAGATGGCAAGGTATTGGTTGAATTGTCCTCCAAGTCTATAGGACAAACTTTCCACATCCCCACCTTTGATGAGATGGAGGAGACATCAAAGGAGTATGCCGAAAGCACATGGAAGGCTAATTCCCTCAAATGCAAGAAGTTGATCAATCAATACTGGTTGAAGGAGAAGAGGGGTAGTGCAAACAAGGTCCCTCAAGAGCTTTTTAGGAGTGATTTCCACAAGGATTACCATGATTTGGTAACCTTATTGAGCAAAGTCATAGGCCTCACAACTATGGCATATTTATAGGAATGGATGCTTTACTTTATAGAAGAAATCATTAGAGGGAAGACCAAATTTCACTAGGAAGGAATGATTAGCAACTTCCTGCATGAGTAGTTTGTGGCCGTTAAAAAGAGCTCCCAATTCTACATGATCTCATACTTGGTCTATTTGTTGGATGATTGTGCTTAATACAAAGGCTTATTTGTGGCACCTAGCTAGACTCTAGGGAGAGAGCTAAAGGTTTATGATAGATACCTGTAACTCTAGTACAATAATTTCAAGAAAGACTACCGTAGAGTGAATGATGCCTTTATCGGGCACATTATCAGATTACTTGGAGGTCACTTCGAAAGGAGAGTCACTCATCTTGCTAATGCTTTCATCTACCGGTTCTAATTCTTATTTATCCAATTTCCCAAATTCACATACATCAGAACTGAGGGCTTCTCCAAGAGGCCATATAAGCTTCCCTAGGTTCCAAATGATTGACTTATATTGCTTAAAATCTCCAGGAAGCTACAACATGCACATACTCTTCTGAGCGACAAGCATAGGCTAGGGATTCCTTATCCTCTCACATTTGGCTAGGGTATGTATGCAATCCCCACATCCTAGTTTGCACAGTACTCATTGAAAGAAATCATTGAATACAACTTGGATCTCCACATTTCCCAACCATAGATGGATTCGTATGGCAAGCTAAAGAAGATGGTTGGAAAGGAATATGCCCATTTGAACAATGTGGAGGACTTTTGGGAAAATTGTGGAGATGACAAAGAAGTGTGAATGAGGCACTATATGCACATGGTTACATATTTTGTTAAAATGATTAACTTGTTATCGGTGCTAGATCAAGTTTTGGAGGAAGAGAACAATGTAATAGATCCAAGATTAAATGTCATTGCCAACTTGCTGCTGCCACTAATTGACTAGGATGAGGAAGAGGTCAATGACCTTGATATTTTGACAAAGCCAACTGAAGTCCGAACAAAGCAATGGATTGGTGGGCAGATTGCTTAGTTGAAACTACAAGGAGCCATTTTGACATATAGAGAGCTCGAGGATGAGCTCGAAAGCAAGACATAGAGTGGAACTGCTGCTGCCCCATCTAGGGAAACCTTAAAGTCCCCTCCAAATACTAGGACAAGGAAGAGAAAAGAGATGGCAGAATGCCAACCAAAGCACAAGGTTTATTCTAGGAAAGCATCAGAGGGTGAGCCCTCTAAGAAAGCAAAGAAATCAGGTGGATTCATAGAGATTCCCACCATTCAGGAGGACCCCCTCCATGAGGGAGAAGAAGAAGAGGCTGAGAAACCCAAATACCCACCTATTTCCACTACTCTCGCTGCCACTACCATTACTCCTCCACCAAAATCTCAAGTGTTACTTGCTTCTCCTCTGCCTACAATGGACACTTTGGTTCACCTTGCCTCTACCTCACCTACTCCACAAATTATGGTGATAGATTCCTCCTCTGCCACCACTTCTCCACTCTCTTCTTCCTCCATGTCTCCATCAACCACTATTCCTTTGACCTTTGCAACAACATTTCCCACCCTTACTCTCCTAGAAGCTTTCACCAAGCATATGTAAAACATACCATTGGAGCTTTCTGGAGTATTGATGAATCCTGTAGTGTAGGTTTCCCTAGCCCAAGTCATCATGAGCCTACCTATCCATCCTCCTCCAATTGAACCACCTACGATGTAGGCAACAATGTAGATTTATGAAGAGTTGGACAGGAAAGAAAGGGAATCAACTAAAGAAATGGAAGAGGAAGCTAATGACTACCATGAGCATCCCAACCATCAACATCTAGTTATTGATGAAGTAGTGCATGAGGAAGAGGAAACACAATCCTCTAAAGAAGATATTGAGGACCTTGGCACAAAATATATTGAAGAAACCTTTGACCAGGAGATTGAAGAAGAGTTGGCCAAGCAACTCAAAGATGTTAGGGAGGAAGTTTAGAGGCAATCTTTGAAGAGAAAAGAGATTCAGATGAAGAAATGGAGGTAGCCAACCAACCTCCAACTGGGGAATAGGATAAGGGCCCTAATTGTGATGAAGAGATGCCTCCCTCAGGAGGAGAAGAAGAACAAAAAGAGGAAAAGAAAGAAAACAACCTTGAAGAAGAGGCTCAAATGAGAAGAAGCCTAGAAGTAGAACATCATGAAGAACATGGGTAGGAAGAAGAAGATAAAGGATTTGAAGGGGAAGATAGCCCCAAGGAAAATATAGCCACCATAGAATCACCAGAGGGAAAGGCTATATTCATTCGAGATTTAGATGAAGAAGAAGAAGAGAAGACAGAGTGAGAGGCTCCAAGCCATGAAGAACTGGAAAATCAACACATTCAAGAAGAGGAAGGTAATTGTGAATCAACAAAAGAAGAATCACATATGCCTTAGTGGATGGATAAGCAATTTTCGAAGAAGGCCTCCATCCTCAGGGATCCTAAGAAGAGATTAGAAGCCATCTTGGCTTGAGCACAAATAGGGAAAAAGAAGGAGAAGAAACTGAGGGTCAGATCCCATCTGACAATGGATGTATTAGGATCACAGACCATGCAAATATCTACTCTAGTGGTGGAAGGAGAAGGATTTAGCTATAATATCTCCACCATTGACTTAGGAATGACTACTAGAGAGTAGGAAAATTATCATCTCCAAGGATCCATTGCCACCATTGTGCATCGAATAAGGAAAAATCCTCTAAGGAGGAATTAAAAGCACAAGTGGCAGATTTGAAAGCCTACATCCAACAATGGTCCTCTACTGAAGCATTTCCAATGACCTCATCGGCCCCACCTTAGCTACTGTCCAAGGATCATATCAACAAGCTTGAGAGAAGGAAGAATTGGACTAAGGCCATAGAGGAATGGTTCTGATGGGTGATTTACAATGGGGATATGGGCATTGGCCATGCTTCTTGAACAACAAATAATTTCAAAGAGGTGCAAAAATAGCTTGAAGGCATAAGGAAATTCTATACTGACTTCCCGGAGTTGTATAGAATTACATATCCCAAGCTCAAGGCTATCCTCAAGATGCTCAAGAGAATGTGGGAAAAGGAGATCGAACTGGTAAAGGATGATCATTGGCTCATTGAGAACTGGAAATTAGGCCTCAACCACTAGAGAGAAATCTTGGAGTAGGTGCTCCATGAATTGGAGCTTGATATAGATTGGGTCAAAGAACATCTAGTGGCCTATGAAGAATATTTGAACCTGATGAAAAATTAGGACATGCCTTCCATCGAGCTTGATCCTCAAAAGATAAGGCCTTATTTCCATAAGAAGATGGAGAACAGAGCCACATACACACTCACGCTAGATTTTATGGACTTTTCTACTTGAGCCTTCGTCCAATCAGAGCAAGTAATCAAGAACACATCAAAATGTGACAAGGATTGGGATGTCATTACTAGTAGGTCCAAAAAATTGAGCTTCCAGGTGCTCCAATCTGTAGAGTATGCTACTATAAAGAAGAGTGAAGGAAATCTAGTCATTGATGATGAGTTCCTCACAAAGTAGTTGCAACAAAAGGGAAATCAGCTAAAAGAGAAAGTGCTACAGTGCTGGCCACTAGAAGAAAAATTAGGCTAAAAGACAAAGATGTATTTTAAATTGTAAAATATTAAGGGGTAGGTGAAACCCTAGTTTGTAGTGAATCTTGGCCACAAAATGAGATTGAATCTTGGCCATTCATTTTTCTTTTTGGACACTATAAATAGGGGGTATCCTCTCATTTTCAAGGGAGATTTGAGTTGTTATAAAGACATGCAGCTGAAATTCTTATAGAAATTCATTGCTTTTGGGTGGATTCTTGAGTTTCATCTCATGTTTCATGATTATTTTCTTCATAGTTAATAGATTTGAGTAGATTTACTTTTTTGTTCTATGTGTTTAGCATGTTGTTAGTAGATTAGTTTATGTTGTTCATTAGTATTGAAGAATTCTACTATGTTGATGCCCTTCCTTGTTCATGCTTTTTGTTGTTTATTGAAGATAAATAGTAGTGTAAAGCTAGTTTGAACATTAATTGAATGTTGTACTTAAATTCTATCTTTTATTCATGCTTTATGGTGAATGAATGGTTGAAAATATGTAGACCTTAGAAGATTGCACTAGTTTCATGAGACTGTGAGTTGATTTGGTTAAGTGGAACTTAGTTCTGGGAAGGATGTCTGCTATAGCATCCTCCATTATCACTATTCATTGATAGCTTTAGGTCTAGGAACTTACCCTCTTCCCTACCCTTTTGACTTTTCTTTTAAATAATAATTTAGGAAAATTTCAAGCATTATTGTACATTGTAAAGCCAAATTTAATGACATAAATGGAGTTTTAGACTGATGTTCTAAACTTGCAGCAATAGAACATAACTTCAGAATCTTATAAACTCCATTCAAAGAGTCAATTCCCCCTCCAACTTAACTTATGTAAGGCTGCCCTATGATTACCAGAAAAATAACATCAAACCATTGAGACATTCCAAGCATTTTCATGACCTGACACTCGAGAGACCTTGGGGTAATTTTTAGCAACTTGTTTATAGGCGATTGCCTTTCAAGAGGGGTGATGCACCTAGGTGAATTAACACTACAAGGAGGGACCTTTGAGTTAAGTTGGATCAAATCAGTTCATTCTCCAATGAAAGGTTTCATAGAATCTTAAGATCTACTCCAAACAAAGGGGAATTCCAAGAACTAAAACCCCCTACTAAGGCTAAGAGAGCCAAAAAAGGGGAATCCACTTCATCTTCCTCATCCACTCCATCTGCTTCACCTCCCCCTCCTTCCATTCAACCCACACTCATCCATCCTTTCCCACTTTCACTTCCTCCACTCAGCTATCCCAAGCTTCCTTCCAACATCCTACTTCCCAAGGCTAGGGTGCTACACCTATCCCTACCTTCCAAGTCCAAGGCATAGTCCCAACTATTGCTGCCCCTGCGTAGCCCCAAGTTCCTATTCAACAACAAATACAACCCCCGCCTCCCTTCATGGATTGGCTGTGTAACAACCCTTCTCCACTATCCTTCAATGCTCACCATGACATGCCAAAGAATCTAGAGGCTTTTGCATAAAGTTTCATCTGTGAGATCCTCAAAGGACAACAAAAGAACACATAAAGATATTCCAAACAACACTAAAGGATATGAAAATTGATCATGAGGACATGGCATGTAGAATTTTCCCTTATTCTTTGGGAGAGGAGGCTTTCTATTGGTATATCAACTTTCCTACGGGATCAATTACCATTTGGGATCTCTTGAAGAATTTCTTCTTGAGGAAATACAAGATTCCAATCAGCCCTTCAAAACTATATCAACAATTCATGTCTATACATAGAGAGGTCAGCGAAGCAATAAGCTCCTTCAATGACCAATTTCATCAAGAATACATGAGATTACAAACTCCATATGTGCTTAATGATGTTGCTGTCTTGCCTGTCTACTATGCCACTCTAGACAACCTCACTGCCACATTGGTGAAAAGAATGAACCCACCACCTGCTCAATTGGTAGATGCTGATGCTGAGGTAGTCATAGCCAACACTAATTTGGGACAAATTTTTTTTTGGTTTGTTGCCTTCCATGGGATAGGTTTCTCATCCCATGAAAATTCAAGGGTTGACTCAAGCTCTACAACATCAGATGCCTCTTATAAACCAAGTCCCGCAGCTGCCCATAGTTCCTCACCCAGGACAACCGTTGAGTCAGGTGCCCCTTGTGCCTCATTACTTGCAACCTCAGTAGTAATAGGTCTATCCATAGCAGTCTAAAATACCTACATATCTACAAGGACTAGAATTCCCCCAGCACAACAAAACCAACCAGCCATGCAACCAGTTCTCCTTTAGAACTAAGCATCATAGCCAAGTAACGTGGACAAGGATCAGTTGGATGAGTTGACATAAATGATCAAAAAAATTTCCACGGAGATGACACAGTTGCAGAATAAAAATAATGAGCTACAAGCCTTTCAACACAACATTTAGGCAAACCTCAATCGAGAGAATAGAGATAACTGTGATGCAGGTAGAATTATGAGAGAGGGAAAAAATCCGACCATAATTTCAAAATAATACCTTCACAAAGGTATAATCGAATGTGGAATACAAGGCCAAACAATGGAGGTCTTCCAACTCCTCTTGATTGACTACCAATATGGAGAAGACAACTAGTGGGGTGTACCTTGTCAGGGCAACTTTGTCTGGATGGTGTTGGATCCATAAAATGAATAGGTACTCTAAGTTGGATTGCTCCAAGTTCCTCATGACAGTGGAGATCTTTCAAGTAGAGGTTCAAAATGCTATGGATAACGCTGGTTGCCGAGATCTAGTCCCATCTGAACCTTATGATTCCTTAGTGCTCATGGTCAATCAAGCCTCATTCCCATGAAGTGAGAGAAATGCACCAAAAACCGAGATTGCTTCCCCAAAGAATGAAGAAGTGAAAGAGGTAAGTGATGAAGAAAATTTGTCTCAGCTCTTTGCTTTGGTAGATAATGGTCCAGTAGATGAGGAATATTTTCATGAAGATGAGGTCCAAATGTTTCATCAAAGGGAAACTCCATATAATTTAAGGAATGGGCAAGTAGGAGGACCTTTCACAATTTCCACTCTGCTTAATAACTTTAGCACCCCAGCTGATCCAAATGTTAGAAATAATCTAGGCTACCCCTATGTGCCCACTCAATATTTTAACAAGAACAAATAGCTGAATCAAATGAAAAATCAGTCAGCTGACTCTTCCCAAAGCAAGTCCTTTGAGGAAAAAATTGAACAAATAGGTGAATACATTGCTGATGATTTCAAGAAGGTCAAGATAAGCTTGTTTGCCTTCAAGTTGCTTAAATTCCCTGTAGTTAGGAATTCCTTCTTTAGGGTGATTAATGGGACTGCCTCTTCTAAGTCAACCCAAGAAATACCAGCCAAGAGAGTCTCTTTTGAAGAGCCACAACATGAGCCTATAATTCAAGAAATCATAGGCAGAAAAAAAGATGTCCCTTCAAATCAGCAAACTAGAAAACAACCCGCTAAAGAGAAGAATCAAGTGAAAGCTAAGGAAAGGACCAATGAAAAGGATAAAAATCAAGGAGCCCAAGTGGATACGCCCATGGGATTATTTTAGGGAAAGTTAGAAATGCCACCTTTTCTCACTACTATCAGAATATTTGGAAAAAACTTGCATAATTGCTTGCTTGTTTTAGGGGCATCAACTAATGTTATGCCCCTCACCATATGCAAAGCATTAGGAATAGTCCCCACCCCTTCTAGGAGAAAGGTGACCCAATTGGAAAAAACAAAGGTGAACATAGTTGGAGAGATTAATCGGATCCCAATGTAGATTGTTGCGGATCCAAGGGTGCAACAAGTTATTGATATTAAAGTGGTTGATATCTGAGACACATACAAAATAATTCTGGGGTAAGAATTCACCCGAGAATTGAACGAGTATGCTACAACTAACTTCTCTCATGTGTGGCTACCATGGAAGGGACTTCCAAATTAGATTTGCATAGACCAGGAGTCATGCATGAAATTCATGATTACAGAATACAACACCAATGAAGTGCTATTTGCTAAAACTAAGCTGGGTAATTATTCTCCCATGGAAGATCAGGAAGAATTGGAGCCTCAAGAAGAGGAGATGACTCAAGAAGTCCTTCTTGTATTATGGAGCCCTCCAACCAATTTAGCCTATTCACCTCAGAGCACAAAGATGTTGGTAGAATCAAATGATGATGAATCCTATGATGATGAGAATTTGGGACTACTAGATAGATTCCAAGATTTCATGGAAAAGTGTATACAAGATTAGCTTAGCCTAGGGGAGAGAATGGGTTTCCAAGAGATCTTGCTGCCTAGTTGGTGTAGGGTGCATAATGCTACCCAATTAGAATTTGAGTGCTGCTTATGTTAGACAGTAGTGGAACACATCAAAGGAGAAGTTACACCTCAAAAGGAGCTATCGATCGAGCAACCTACCAACAATCATGCTGAGCTAGTGTCCATTCTAGAGATGGTAGATGCAGACATGCAACCGAGGAGGAATGAATGCATGATCGGCCCTAGAGTTAAGGAACCCTCCAAGTACTGGATGCTGCACTTTGATGGATCCAAATCCAAGCAAGGAGTGGGAGCCAAATTTGAGCTCATCATCCCTATGGGTAAGACCTACTTCACTGCTCATAGGCTTCAGTTCTATTGTACCAGTAATGTAGCAGAATACAAAGTACTAGTTCATGGTCTCTTGATGGCCCTAAGGAAGAAGGTTAAAATGTTGCAAGTCTTTGGCGACTCAGAGTTGGTAGTGAAACAAGTTAGAAAATTATATTCCTTCCATGATAGGAGGCTAGAAAACTATAGGCATAGGGTTTGGGACCTGTTATAAATCCTAGATTCCTTTAATATTTAGTTGATCCCTCATTCCCAAAACCACATTGCTGACGCCTTGGCTCAAGCAGCCAACACCCTTCAACCATTATCATTGTCCAACCTCAAAAGGTTCATTGTTGAACTTACCTCCACACCATCAGTGCTGGACAATGTTACCAATTTTTTAGGTGTTTAATGACGACAAGCACATCTTGGATTTCATCACCAGTTCCAATGTGTTTGTAACTCAGATAATTGATGAGGCTGAGCCCAAAGAGGCTGAATTAGATAGAGAAGGGCTCATCAATCTCAAGACTAATACTATTCCCAGAGGCATGGTCCAACTTGAATGAATATTTAACCTAGATCAGATCAGAGACCATGAACAATAGGAAAAGAGGGACTCCATCAACAATCAGTGCGACACTCACAACCTCAGAATAGCTGGGGAGGTTAAAAATATATTCATTGGAAAAGTGTGCACGTTAGAAGAGAAGAAAGGGATCATTGATGCTTTGCAAAAGTATCATGATGTAGTTGCTTGGAGCTATGAAGATTTACAAATGTATGACACCTCAATCATCACACACACTATCCCTCTCAAGCCAAATGTAAGACCATTCTGACAATAACATCGTCCCATCAATGCATTGTTGGAGCCCATCATTTATAAGGAGGTGCAAAAGCTACTTTAAGCCAGAATCATATTTCCAGTCAGGCACTCCACATGGGTGGCCAACTTGGTCCTGGTTAGGAATAAGAATGGAGAAATCAGATTATGTGTGGACTTTTGCAATTTGAATAAAGCTTTGGAGAAAGAAAACTACCTAGTGCTCTCATTGGATGAGGTGCTACAGACTGTCAATGGTTCTTAGATGATGTCTTTCCTAAATGGGTAATCCAAGTACAACCAAGTAATGGTGCAATATGAGGATAGGAACAAGACAACATTCACCACCAAGTGGGGAACCTTTTCTTACAGAAGAATGCCATTTGGGATCATCAACGTTGACACCATTTTCTAGCATGTAATGGACCTAGCCTTCAAAGATATGATTGGAAAGTGCATAATCATCTACATGGATGATCTTATCATGTTCTCAAAGAAATGATGTGATCATGCTTCAAATTTATGTAAAGTCTTTTAGAAGTGCAGAGAATTTGGGATTTCCCTTAATATGAAGAAGTGCATCTTTGGAGTTACATAGGGCAAGCTGCTCAAGCACGTTATTTCAAAGTGAGGAATCTCAATAGACCCCAAGCGTACTCAGCCCCTCTTGAAGATTCAATTGCTAGGAAGCAAGAAAGAGCTGAAATATTTCTTTGAAAAGATAAATTTCATCAGAAAATTTATTACTGGCTTTGCTGAAATTGTTAAGCCACTCAATGCCATGCTGAAGCAAGATGGCAAAATTGAGTGGACTCTAGAGGGAAAAAAATCCCTTCAAGGAAATAAAGAAATAAATTTCTCACGCACCCGTGCTAGTCAATCCTGATTACCTGAAGCCGTTCTACATTTAATTTTTTTCTTTAGATCATTCATGTGCCAACATATTGACTCAAAAGGATGACGAGGGGAATTAGCACCCAATTTCCTTCATGAGTGCTCCCTTAAAGGATGTTGAATTGAGATATCACAATGTAGAAAAGTATATGTATGCCTTAGTTAGGGGAGTTAAGAAATTTAGATATTACATCTTGAGGAACAAAGTATTTGCCATCATGCTTGACCCAACAGTGAAGACATTGCTAATGTAGAGTGAGTTAGGAGAAAGAAGAGAAAAATGGGTTACCCTGCTGCAAGAATACGACATGGAAATTTAGCCAATGAAATTAGTAAGAGGAAATTCCCTCACCCAAACAATAGTAGAGATAGTGACTGAAGCAAGACCCGAGCTTAAGATTCAACAATATCAACTTGAAGATGTATCTCCCAGAGAATGGTATGACAATATCGTCTACTATCTATTGCATAATAATGCCCATCTCATCTATAGGGAGTTCAAAAGCATGCTATCCAACTAAAAACAATAGTTACATGCTGTGAGGGTCTATACTTTATAAGAAGAATCACGAAGGGATCTACCTTAGATGCCTTATAAAAGAAGAAGCAACACAAGTGTTAAAATAATTCCATGATAAGTTTGGTATTGGTCATGGATCTGGCCCTTCCACTGCTCATCAAATCTTACGGGCTGGATATTATTGGCCAACAATCATCAAGGATGTGCATATCCATGTCCAAATGTGCCACGTTTGCTAGATTTCCACAATTAGAGAAAGAAATGTTGTTGTCCCGCTACAACTAGTCTTGGAGGTAAGACTGTTCGCATAGTGGGGTCTTGACTTCATCAATCCGGTAAGCCACCATCTTCTACGGGTCACAAGTACATCCTAACCACCTTTGATTATTGTACTAGATGGACAAAAGTGATTGCATGTAGGCAATGTACCATAGAGGTAATTACAGATTTTCTTGAAAGTTTCATTTTAAACCATTTTGGTTGCCCATACATTTTAGTTTTTGATAATGGCCCCACTTTCTCCTTGCTCAAATTCTTCATTTGGAATTTTTACTACAACATTTCCCTCAAATTCTCATCCAATTATTATCCCCAAGGTAATGGCCTAGCTGAATCCATAAAAAAAACCTAATCACCATAATCAAGAAACTACTTGATAGGAATCATAAAGACTGGCACACCCAACTTTGTTTTTCCCTTGGGCAGATCATACACGCCACAAGGCTTCCCTGGGCGATTCCTTGTTCCACCTCATTTATGGTTTAGAGCCTGTGTTTCTTGTCCACCTTAAGATCCCTACCCTCCAATTCATCAACACCTTTAATGAATAAGGGGATCGACAAGAAGCCTACTTAGCTGAATTGCTCCACCTAGATGAGGTGCATGAATGAGCCATTGAAAATTTCACCAAACACTAGGCTGTGGTCAAGAGATGGTTTGATCGACTAGCCAAAGTTAAGGCCTTTAGAATCACTGATCTGGTCCTATGTTGAGACAAGGCCCATGAAAATAAAGGGTGACATGACAAATTCAACAAGCTCTGGCTTGGCCCCTTTCAAATTTTTGAAATCTTAGGAGATAATGCTTTCCACCTCAAGACTTTAATTGGTGAAGATTTCCTATTACCTATCAACGGGCAGCACCTCAAGCATTATTTCCTCACCTGAGCTCTTTTTAGTCAACTCTCTGTAAATACTTGTACATAGTTTAGGTTTCCGTGCTTTGCTGTTTTGCTATCTTTCCTTACTTTGTTTCACCTATCTCCTAGCCATCTTGTTTTGTTTAGGGTGTCCTTTGGTCCCTGATGTGGTGGTCGTGCTCAGTTTGATGAATAGTTCACTTTGCTGATTGCTTTTAGTGTTCTTTGGATAAGTATTTACTCTCAACTATTGGTCTTTGATCGCTGCTATGGAATGGTCTCCTTGTCTGAACTACTAACTTGACCTAGAACATGACCCTTAGTTGTATCCTTTCACACTCATCTTAGATCTTGCACAAAACATACACTAATTGTTTCTAAAGAGTTATGTGGTGGTTGTTATGATGGCCTAGCAAGCAAAATATCTTAAGTTTTCTTTAGTGACCAATGTGATTCCAAATCCATTGTAAGCTTCGATGCTTACATAGTTGAACAAAAGAAAGAATATTAAAAGAGATATCAAAATAAGGAAAAAGAATGGAAAATGTTAAAATCAAGAAACTATGTGGGAGTGCAGATAACTCTATCGGGGCTATGAATGCTCGGTTGGTAGTAGAGGAATGTTCATGGGATCACAATGACAACTCCGTTGGGGCTATGGATGCCTAACTAGCAATGGGGAAATGTATAGGTTACTTTTGGAGTTAAATGATTCATGTGGCTTTCCTAGTCTGATTAATGGTCATTTGTTACAGTATCTAAGGAAAGGGAATGAATTCACCATATGCACAAACTTCTAAGATGTTTTGTGATTTGATTTAGCTAAATATCTTGTTCTCCTTTGAGTCCCATAGTTCATGTTTGGAAACTGGCCCTTGGTCTGCGAAACCAGATATTTTGGGTTCTGAATGAGTCTTTATCCTCAGAATGCTCAAGAGCATTTCCCAGTAGAGTCATCATTTTTTGTGCCTATAGCACACATGCTTTGTTCAGAATGGGGACCCTCTCTTTTTGCCTTTTCAGGTCACTTTTTCCATTGCCTCATTTTGTATGGCCCCTGTTTTGAGTCCTAAGTGGTCAAGGAATCTTAGAGATGTCATCTTAAGTTGACCAAATTTCACCACCCTCAAATATTTCAAGCTTTAGCCTCTACGAAGTTCCCTTGGTAGTTTTCCTTCAAGCCTTCAAACTGTTGTCCCTCACACTATATAGGTCCACCCTATGCAAAACTCTGCCTTGTCTTCACCATTCCAAATGATTGACTTAACACGTCCACCCACTTCGCGAGATTTGTGACTTCCATCGCTATTTCCTACACTGACTCACCAAATGACTAACGCATGAACTCCATCTGCCCTATGGACCCTGCCGTTCCTGCCATCGTCTCTTTTAAACTGCGTGCCGACCAACCCTGGCTACCTCTAAACCCACATTAATGGTGAGCATTTAATACTGGAAAGTCTATAAATACCAATTTTGATGGGTCATTTTCAGCATTAGACTTTCAAAAAAAAATTTAGAAACCTCCAGCCACCGTCGCCTCCACACCCACGAAGTCCTGCCACCACTCGTGCATTGCTAACATCAGATTCTTTGACGATTTCTTGTGGGTCTGCCAGGTAGAAACTCCACCACTGCCCATTTTATGTTTTTCCTTCATTCTTGTAAATTTTTTAAGATCTTAAGAAGGAAAACTTTAAAAATTAGGAAGAGCATTGAATGGCGAACAAAACCCATATTTTAGAATTTAAAAACCCTTTGAAAATCCACTTGTTAAAGGCCTGCAGAACTTGAAACCCTTGCAACCATTCTTGAACCAGAGCCATCATGTCCTACTAGTCTATAAAGAGCCTGTCGTCATTGCCCTGATCCTCAAGTAGCAATCTTCAAATGACTGACCTTTTCCTCCCTCAGGCCCGCATATGTGAGAAGATCCTTCATTGACGTCACCGTTCAGACTTAAACGAAAACATGAGACTAAATGAATATCTTTTGATCCATTCAGGTCCGTGAATGTAGGTTTCCACATGTGGATTGCCTCCTGTATTTGGCCATCCCAAAATGGCTAGCCTACCTCAGCCTCCTGCCCTCCAGGTCCCGCTACATTTCTGTCTGCCAATTCAACTTAGCACATAAATCTCCTTGCGGGCCATCCAACGCGGGCTTTGGGAACAAAAAATGCCTAAGTGTCAGATCTTCATGGACTTCCCTCCGTGGATTTCTGTTCGCAGACTGCGGTCGGATATTCACCATCCCAAATGGCCAAGTTATCTGACCCATCCAGCCAACGAACCTGAAACACACCAACTCCATTCTAGCCTAAAGAACTAAACTTACCACTTATGGGCCCTTTGATGTGGGTTGCCTTTGCCACATGTTCATTGTTTCACACGACCGATGACCACCGCCTTCCCGCTATGCAGAACTCAGCTTTATAGCCATCATCCAATCAACGATGAATGAATAACTTGTGCTAAGGGTCTTTGCAAGCCTGATGGTGTGGACCACCATCCTAGATGGTCGACGTCAAGCGCCTTTCTATAGTTCCCTACCCACCTTGCCCTGAACAAATTGAATTTCGAAGATGAACTGAAACCGCCCTCTTTGTCTGTGGGCCCTGCACTACAGGATGCTATGTATGGGATTCCACACCACCAGTGCCATTTCAAATGACAGAGCTCCCAAACAGCCAAGGAAGCCCCTACTCTCACATTCCTTAGGCTTGCATGCTTGAATGATTAATTAACACTTCTAAAACCTCAAAATCAATCCAACCCACATGCTAAAATGGCTTGACCTCCTTAGAAGACCCCACCTTATGATGGATATCTTAATGTAGGTAGAACCATGCAGGTCGCCATTCACTATTTTTCATTTGTTTGCATTTTTTCTCAAAACGGCTACTAGCCTAGGGAAGTCCACACCCCTGGGCCCGTATTGCCATAACTCCCTCCAATGAAAAACAAATATGATCAATGAAGAATACCGTGATCTTTAAATTATGAATTACTCAATCTAACATGGATTTTGTAGGGTCTTGCTAGTGTTTCTCATGTTTTACTCATGAATATGCTTGCTGCTACTTTGCCTGCAGGATATATAGAATCAGTTGTAGGACCTTCAGGGGTGTCCACAAAGAAAGAAAAGGGAAAGAAGGCTGCCAAAGTACGAAGGGGAAAAGAAGACAATGATCCAATGAAGTAAAAAATTCCAAGGTGTGGAAATCAATACCAAGGTCACCACATAATGGGACACTATCTCAGACACAAACCTGGGGCACATTGATATTGATGAATTTAGACAATGAGTCATTGCCAACCCTGTCATGGAGAATGCCAAGAAGATAAGGAAAAGTGGATTAGCTAAGGTAGAAAGTTTCCTTCCTGCTCTTGTGGCTCCTGAGCTAGTAATGGCTTGCAAAGAGGCCTACCAAGAGTAGACCAAGAGAGTTGTACATCGAGATGGCAACATATTGGCAGACTTTTCCTCCAAGTCTATAGCACAAAATTTCCACATCCCCACCTTTGATGAGATGGAGGAGACATGAAAGGAGTATGCCAAAAGCACATGGAAGATTGACCCCCTCAAATGCAAGAAGTTGATCAATCAATACTGGCTGAAGGAGAAGAAGGGAAACGTGAACGAGGTCCCTTCAGAGCTTTTTAGGAGTGATTTCCATGAGGATTACTATGATTTGCTAACTTTACTAAGCAGAGTCATGGGCTTCCCAACTATGACATATTTCTAGGAATGGATGCTTTACTTTATAGAAGAAATCATTAGAGGGAAGACCAATTTTCACTAGACATGAATGATCAACAACTTCCTACATGAGCAATTTGTGGCCTTTAAAAAGAGCTCCCAATTCTACATAACCTCATACTTGGTCTATCTGCTGGCTGACCGTGCTCAATATAGAGGCCTATTTGTGGCACCTAGCCAAACTTCAGGGAGAGAGCTAAAGTTTTATGACAGATACTCACAACTCTAGTACAAAAATTTCAAGCCTGATGGTGTGGACCACCATCTTGTCCCCCCATCCTAGATGGTCGACATCAAGCACCTTTCTATAGTTCCCTGCCCACCTTGCCCTGAACAGATTGAATTTCGAAGATGAACTGAAACCGCCATCTTTGTCTGCGGGCCCTGCACTACGGGATGCTACGTATGGGATTCCACACCACCAGCACCATTTAAAATGACAGAGTTCCCAAACATCCAAGGCAGCCCCTACTCTCGCATTCCTTAGGCTTGCATGCTTGAATGATCAATTAACACTTCTAAAACCTCAAAATCAATCCAACCCAATGCTAAAATGGCTTGACCTCCTTAGAAGACCCCACCTCATGATGGATATCTTAATGTAGGTAGAACCATTCGGGTCGCTGTTCACTATTTGTCATTTGTTTGCAATTTTTCTCAAAACGGCTACCAGCCTAGGGAAGTCCACACCCCTGGGCCCGTATTGCCATAACTCCCTCCAATGAAAAAAAAATGATGATCAATGAAGAATACCGTGATCTTTAAATTATGAATTACTCAATCTAACATGGATTTTGTAGGGTCTTGCTAGTGT
Source organism: Sequoia sempervirens (assembly GCA_007258455.2). Taxonomy (NCBI): domain Eukaryota; kingdom Viridiplantae; phylum Streptophyta; class Pinopsida; order Cupressales; family Cupressaceae; genus Sequoia; species Sequoia sempervirens. The sequence goes on from VDFB02193867.1 coordinate 418,101,350, forward strand.
TTCTCATGTTTTACTCATGAATATGCTTGCTGCTACTTTTCCTGCAGGATATATAGAATCAGTTGTAGGACCTTCGGGGGCGTCCACAAAGAAAGAAAAGGGAAAGATGGCTGCCAAAGTACAAAGGGGAAAAGAAGACAAGGATCCAATGAAGTAAAAATTCCAAGGTGTGGAAATCAATACCAAGGTCACCACATAATGGGACACTATCTCAGACACAAACCTGGGGCACATTGATATTGATGAATTTAGACAATGAGTCATTGCCAACCCTGTCATGGAGAATGCCAAGAAGATAAGGAAAAGTGGATTAGCTAAGGTAGCAAGTTTCCTTCCTGCTCTTGTGGCTCCTGAGCTAGTAATGGCCTACAAAGAGGCCTACCAAGAGCAGACCAAGAGAGTTGTACATCGAGATGGCAACATATTGGCAGACTTGTCCTCCAAGTCTATAGCACAAAATTTCCACATCCCCACCTTTTATGAGATGGAGGAGACATGAAAGGAGTATGCCAAAAGCACATGGAAGATTGACCCCCTCAAATGCAAGAAGTTGATCAATCAATACTGGATAAAGGAGAAGAAGGGCAACATGAACGAGGTCCCTTCAGAGCTTTTTAGGAGTCATTTCCATGAGGATTACTATGATTTGCTAACTTTACTAAGCAGAGTCATGGGCTTCCCAACTATGACATATTTCTAGGAATGGATGCTTTACTTTATAGAATAAATCATTAGAGGGAAGACCAATTTTCACTAGACATGAATGATCAACAACTGCCTGCATGAGCAGTTTGTGGCCTTTAAAAAGATCTCCCAATTCTACATAACCTCATACTTGGTCTATCTGCTGGCTGACCGTGCTCAATATAGAGGCCTATTTGTGGCACCTAGCCAAACTTCAGGGAGAGAGCTAAAGTTTTATGACAGATACCCACAACTCTAGTACAAAAATTTCAAGAAAGACTACTGTAGAGTGAATGATTCTTTTATCGAGCACATTATTAGATTACTCAGAGGTGACTTCGAAAGGAGAGTCACTCATAGTGCCAATACTTTCATCCACCGGTTCAGATTCTTATTTCTCCAATTTCCAAAATTCACATACATCAGAACTGAGGGCTTCTCTGAGAGGCCATATAAGTAGCCCCGATATCCAAATGATCAACTTATATTGCTTGAAATATCTAGGTAGCTACAACACACATATACTCTTCTGAGTGACAAACATAGGCCAGGGATTCCTTATCCTCTCACATTCGGCCAGGGTATGCATGCAATCCTTGCATCCCATTGTGTAGAGTATTTAGAGAAAGAAATCATTGAATACAACTTGGAGCTCCACATTGCCCAGCCACAGATGGATCCATATGGAAAGCTAAAGAAGATGGTTGGAAAGGAATATGCCCATTTACACAATGTGGAGGACTTTTGGGAAAATTTTAGGGATGACAAAGAAGTTTCTCAAGAGGCACTATATGCGCATGACAACATATTTTGTTAAAATGATTAACTTGTTCCTGGTGCCAGATCAAGTTGTGGAGGAAGAGAAGACCATAATAGATCCAATATTCGATGTTTTTGCCAACTTGCCACTACCCCTAATTGACTGAGATGAGGAAGAGGTCAATGACCTTGATATTTTTACAAAGCCAATTGAAGCCCAAACAAAGCAATGGATTGATGGGTAGATTGCTTATTTGAAACTACAAAGACATGTTCAAAAGTGAGATAAATTATGGAAATGTTGCTGCCCCATTTGGGGAAACCTCAAAGTCCCCTCCAACTCTCAGGTCAAGGAAGAGAAAAGAGGTGGCAGAACACCAGCTGAAGCACAAGGTTTATTCTAGGAAAGTGTCAGAGGGCGATCCCTCTAAGAAAGAAAAGAAATCAGGTGGATTCACAGTGATTCCTACCATTTAGGATGACCTACTCCATGAGGGAGAAGAAGAAGAGGCCAAGCAACCCAAATCCCCACCTGCTGCCTTTGCTCTCACTGCCACTACCATTACTCCTCTGCAGACATCTCAAGAATTGCTTGCTTCTTCTCCATCCACGATGGACATTTTAGTTCACCTTGCCTCTACCTCACCTACTCCTCAAATTATGGTGAAAGATTCCTCCTCTTCTGCCACTTCTCCACTCTCTTCTTACTCCATGTCTCCATCAACCACTATTCCTTCGGCCTCTACAAAAAAAATTCCCACCCTTACTCTCCCAGAAGCTTTCCCCAACATATGCAAAACATACCAATGGAGCTTTCTGGAGTATTGATGAATCCTATAATGTAGGCTACCCTCACCCAAGTCATCATGATCCTCCCTCTCCCTCCTCCAACTGAACCACCTACGATGGAGGAAAAAATGTAAATTTCTGAAGAGTTGGAAAGGAAAGAAAGCGAAGCAACTAAAGAAATGGAAGAGGAATCTGAGGACTACCATGATCAGCCCAAGCATCAACATCTAATTATTGATGAATTAGTGCATGAGGAAGAGGAAACACAATCCTATTAAGAAGATATTGAGGACCGTAGCACAAAATATATTGAAGAAAACTTTGACCAGGAGATTGAAGAAGAGTTGGACAAGCAACTCAAAGATGTTGGGGAGGAAGTTGAGAGGAAATCCTCCAAAGAGAAAAGAGATTAAGATGAAGAAATGGAGGTAGCCAAAGAACCTCCAATTGGGGAATAGGATAAGGACCCTGATTATGATGAAGAGATGCCTCACTCAAGAGGAGAAGAAGAACAAAAAGAAGAAAAGAAAGAAGAAGAGAAGCCTAAAGAAGAGGCTGAAATGAGAAGAAGCCCAGAAGTAGAACATCACGAAGAACATGGGAAAGAAGAAGAAGATATGGGATCCAAAGGTGAAGATAGCCCCAAGGAAAATATGGCCACCAAAAAATCACTAGAGGGAAAGGCTATATTCATTCAGGATTTAGACAAAAAAGAGGAAGAAAAGATAGAGCGATAGGCTATGAGCCATCAAGAATTAGAAATTTAGCACACTCAACAAGAGGAAGGTAATCATGAATCACCAAAAGAAGAATCCCAAATGCCTAAGTGGCTTGATAAGCAATTATAGAAGAAGGTCCCCGTCCTCATGGATCCTAAGAAGATATTAGAAGCCATCTTGGCTCAAGCATAGATGGGATCAAAGAAGGAGAAGAAACCGAGGGTTAGATCCCATCTGACAATGGATGTATTGGGATCACGGATCATGCAAATAGCTACTGCAGTGGTGGAAGGAGGAGTCAACTATAATATCTCCACCATTGACTTAGGAATGGCTACCAAAGAGCAAAAAATTGATCATCTCCAAGGATCCATCACCACCATTGTGCATCAAATGAAGAAGGGAAAATCCTTTGAGGAATTAAAAGCACAAGTGGCAGATTTGACAGCCTACATCCAAAAATGGTCCTCCACTGAAGAACTGCCAACGACTTCATCGGCCCCACCTCAGCTACTTTCCAAGGATCCTATCAGCATGTTTGAGATAAGGAAGAATTGGACTAAGGCCATAGAGGAATGGTTTCGACTGGTGATTTACAATGGGGATGTGGGCATTAGCCATGCTGCCCAAACAACAAATAAGTTCGGAGAGGTGCAAAAGTAGCTCAAAGGCACAAGGAAATTTTGTACTGACTTCTCGGAGTTGTATAAAATTACATATATCAAGCTTGAGGCTATCCTCAAGATGCTTGAGAGAACGTGGGAAAAGGAGCTGGCACTGGTAAAGGATGATTATTGGCTTGTTGAGACCTAGAAATTGGGCCTCGACCATAGGAGAGAAATCTTGGAGCGAGTGCTCCATGAAGTGGAGCTTGATATAGATTGGGTCAAATAAAATCTAGCGGCCTGTGGAGAATATTTGAAGCTCATGAAAAATTATGACATGCCTTCCGTCAAGCTTGATCCTCAAAAGATAAGGCCTTATTTCCGTAAGAAGATGGGGAATGGATCCACGAACGCACTCACGCCATATATTTATGGATTTTGCTACTCGAACCTTCACCAAATGAGATCAAATAATCAAGAACACATCAAAATGTGACAAGGATTGGGATGCAATTACTAGCAGGTCTAGAAAATTGAGCTTCCAGGTGCTCCAATCTGGTATAATGGAGTGGAGCACGCTTCAGGTGCTAATTTACAAGTTCGTAGAGTATGCTACTGTGAAGAAGAATGAAGTAAATTTGGTCATTGATGATCATTTCCTCACAAAGTAGTTGCAACAAAAGGGAAATCAGCTAAATGACAAAGTGCTACAGTGCTGGCCACTGGAAGGAAAATTAAGCTAAAAGACAAAGATGTATTTTAAATTGTAAAATATTAAGGGGTAGGTGAAACCCTAGTTTGTAGTGAATCTTGGCCATTCATTTTAATTTTTGGAAACTATAAATTGGGGGTATCCTCTCATTTTCAAGAGAGAGTTGAGTTGTTGTAAGGACATGCTGCTGAAATTCTAATAGAAATTCTTTTCTTTTGGGTGGATTCTTGAGTTTCAGCTCATGTTTCATGATTCTTCTCTTCATAGTTAATATATTTGAGTAGATTTACTTTATTTTTCTGTGTTTAGCATGTTGTTAGTAGATTAGTTAATGCTGTTCACTGGTATTGAAGAATTATGTTGTGTTGATGCCCTTCCTTTTTCATGTTGTTTATTGAAGATAAATAGCAATGTAAAGCTAGTCTGAACACTAATTGAATGTTGCACTTAAATTATATCTTTTATTTATGCTTTATGGTGAATGAATGGTTGAAAATATGCATACCTTAGAAGATTGCACTAGTTCCATGAGACTGTAAGTTGGTTTGGTTAAGTGGAACTTAGGTTTGGGAAGGTTGTCCACTATAGCATCCTCCATTATTACTGTTCATTGATAGCTTTAGGTCTAGGAACTTACCCTCTTCCCTACCCTTTTGAATTTTCTTTTAAATAGTAATTTAGGCAAAGTTCAAGCATCATTGCACATTGTAAAGCCAAATCTGATGACATAGATGGAGTTTCTGACTGTTGTTCTAAACTTGCAGAAATAGAATATAACTTCAAAATATTATAAAATCCATTCGAAGAGCCAATTCCCCCTCCAACTTAACTTACGTAAGGCTTCCCTGTGATTACCAGAAAAATTGCATCAAACCACTGAGACATTCCAAGCAGTCATGACCTGACACCCTAGAGACCTTGGGGTAATTTTCAGCCACTTGTTTGTAGGAGATTTCCTTTCAAGAGAGGTGATGCACCTATGCATTACCTTTGTTGAGAAGTGCTAAAACACCCATCAACAAAATCAAGTATCATTTTCTAAGGGAGAAGATTGTAGAAAAGGAGGTGAAGTTGGAGTATGTTGAAACTAAAGAGCAAGTAGTAGATATTTTCACAAAACGCTTCCTAAGGAGACTTTAAATGAGTTTCTTCGGAAGAAGTTGAGAGTTGTTGCTCCCTCCTCTTGAATTAAGAGGAAGTACAAGTTGAGGGGGAGCTTGGTCTCCCTACCACAAAAAGTCTTGGTGGTCTTGACTTTTTTTTTTCAAAAGTAGTATGGACTTAGGGGGAGTCTCTTTGGAAAACAAGTTTTTGAATTGTACAAAGTGTAAAAAATATTGATGGAGATTCCAGGAAATAGGTTTCAGTTGACCTCTTCCATTTATGTTAAAGGGGGAGAAGTAGAAATCAAAATTCTATATTTTCTAAGGGGGAGAAATATAAGATATGTTTTTGTGTGTGGCTAGCATTTTGTTGTTTTCCGTCAATGAAAAAGGGGAGGTTGTTGAACAAATGTTGTCATTGATGTCAAAGGTGCTCATTGATATCAGAGGAGTAGATTAGTGAGAAGTATTATGTGTTGGTAATTGTACTAACATATCATTTTGAGTTATAATCATTCAATATGCACAAAAATGGAGTGGAGGAGAGCGTGAAGTGGGAAACATAGCAGGGGTAGAAATTTGAATTCCCTTATTGTAGAGGGCGAGGGTGATGTAGATTCTGAGGATGAGATAGATGGATTCTGTCCCTTGACTGTCTTTGGGATTTGGTGGTTGTGGTTGGAGTTTTGTAGTGGCCAGATTGATGGTTTTGGAAAGGAAACATATGGTACTTCTTTTGTTGTTGTCAATGATGGTTGTCTTGTTTCAACTATTTTGGCTTCTTTCTTGCTTGGGGAAGGTTCATGTGGTTGCAATTTTTTTTATTTGTAGTGATTAGAGATTTTCCTCTACTATTTGGTGTACCCTGTGATGGCTTGGTTGTGGATCTATCCACTTCTTAGTGGTGCATGTTCCTTCTATGGGAAATATTTGCTAGTTTGGCTATTTTTTTGTTGTCAAGATCAAGATTATGAGCTTGGTCATATACCCTAGTTGGTTTGTGAAGTTTCCAAAGTTGTTGGGGTTTGTGTTCTTTCATTTATAGATGCTCTTATGCTTGATGGGTCATCTGGTGAGACCCATGTAAATTTTTTAGGGGAGTTTGTGCTCACCTTGTTTGGTTTCAAGTGATCCTACCCATTTTACAAGCAACCTTGAACCCCTTATGGATGTTGAAAATTCTTAAGCTGAAGGGGTTGCGTCTTTGGTTTTTTGTAGATGGTCTTCTACTGACTAGTTTTCTAATAGATTTCTATTTTATGGCATCCTTGGTGTTTTGGGTCATTAATGAGGGAGCTATCCTATTTACTACCCTTGTTATGGAATTTATTCAGAATTCTGGGTGCCTCCTAAAGTTCTATTTTTTGACCCAAAAGCTTGTGTTAGGTGAGGATTTGAGCCCCCATTGGTTTGTGATGTTTCTACTGAAGTTGGGGTTAGTTTTCTTTATGCATGGATTCTATTTTATTTCCTTATGGATGGTGTTCAAGGGAGTTTTGGCTGGCCAAGTTTTAGAGTTTTTGAAAATGGTTGGGTTCTAAAACATATTTTGAAGGCCCAATTATCTTTGCTTCTTGTGCTATTGACTGGGATGCACTCCAAGTTTTTCTTGATGTTCCTGATGTCCATGGCTCCACATGATGTTGGGACTACCCTCTCTTCTAGAGCGTTGGATTTCTTCTAGGTTCTACAGCCAATGCCTTCTATAGAGGTGAAGCCTGCTCCTATAGAGGTGGAGTCCTCTCCTACTGAGGCAAAGAAGAGTGATATGAATGTGATTGGAAGCTCAATTTTTTGGTATCCTCTTTTTTTGTTCCTTTTGAGGTGGAAGCCACTCTTATTGATGTGGGGTGTGAGGTTGTTGGAGATTTGTGGCTTGGTGGAAGGGGTGTCCTTGGCATCCTCTCTATTAGAGGGGAACTCTCTCCTTTGGAGGTGGAGATTGAGTTGATCTATCGGGTTGGAAGGTGTTTCAAGGATTTTTTATTTCTTGATGTTTTGATTTGCATTTCAACTCTCTTATAGAGGGTTTGGTTTGGATGGTTGGTCTTAGAGGGAGCTTGTGCTTTCTTTGTGTGTCCTCTAGGAACTTAGTTTGGTTGATGTAGGGGTTCTACATCATCAAGATTGTTTTTCTTGGCTCAGTTCTGGATTTTTTGAGCGGTTGGTTTGTTGTGGCCTTGTTGTTGTAGGATGTGTTGTTTCCTAACTAAATCAAGTGGTGTTTGTGTTGTTTGGGTTCAAGGTCCTTGTTAAAACCTAGTTGTTAAAGGGTTTTAGGTTACCTTCAAAACCTGTTCATTATAACATGGATAGTTTGGCCTTTCTTTTAATGACTATTGATGTTAGGCTACTGTTAGTATGATCTATATCTATTAGCAACAATGTTTTGGGTCCCTTCAAAACTTGTCCATTAAAGGGTTTTGGGTCTTTTCAAAACCTATCTATTAGAGGGTTTTGGGTTGTTAGATTCTGTGAAAAGTGAGAACTAAGCCAAGATCTGATGTCAATCATAGATCACATGCAACTTCACTATATAGATGAACGAAGATCAAAATAGCAGAATGAAGAGAGATCTAAAATGAGAGAAAAATAGAGACACGACAAGAGAAATTGTAGAATACTCTCAATAGTCCCACCAAGCGATCACTAAACTAGCCAAACTAATGGAGGTGAGAGGAGAGTGCTCAATATATAGAAAAATAGGGGCATGTACATCTAAGAGGTGCATTAACTCCTACTACCCATAAAAGGTGGGAGGTTTTACCTACTTGGGAAATGCCAAAACATGTGGCATAACCTCCTCAAGTGAAGACAAGAGAGAGGTGGCACATAAAGACAAAAGAGGGTGAGAAACCCAACTACCCCATAAACTACTCAGGTAAATACAAAATAGTTGTTATGAGAGGTGGCACAACAAACCAAAAAAGAGTATGTAACTCAACTACCCATGTGTGGGAGAGAGTGACACATGTATCTGTTGTATTTTGCCACATGTCCTCATATTACCACATCTAATAAACCTAAGCAAGCTTAAATAATAATGTGTAGGAAAAATAAATACTCCCTAACATAAGGAAAATTAGAAACCTACACTAACATGGGTCCCTTTAAAACCTATTTGTAGGGGTTTCAGGTGCCCCCAAAACCCTTTTTTCCCCATTAATCAAAACACATCATTTTGAGTTATTTTGAGTTTTTTCAAATGTGTATATTGCTAGCTATATTGATAAAAGAAGTTGAGGTTTTTTTGTAGTATCACACTACATTAGTTCATGGGCACAAAGGTGATCTATAAGTCTAGTATAAAATGTTCCAGTCCAGTTTCTCAAGGTAGAGATATTTCTCAGGCAATACATTTATTCTCAGTATTTCTTTTTGAAGGCGAATTTGGCTTTGTGGTTTGAATGGAGAGTATGTATACACATGTTCTATCATATTCTAGAGTTTTTGGAATGAAGGTTCATTAGGAATAAGAAGTGACAAAATGTTCTTTTTTCCCATTTGTCAACTTGTTGGAGTTATGAAGCAATGCAAAAATTATTAGTAGTGTCTGACCTTCAAAGTTAGCATGTGGTACTAAGATAGGTCTAGGCTAAGGTTCATGTGGAAGCACACATCATGTTCTTTTGGAAAAAATATTTTTTTATGGATTGACCTATTACATGTTTCACATAATTTTAATTTAGGTCCACCTTATGTCATCCTAGTTAATTGTGGATCCTTGGCTGACATGGAGTAATGTTAATGTAATGTATTGTATATAGTCATCATACATTTGCGTAGATGCATAATGTGAAGTATATAAATAATTAAAGAGAATGTGGTGAGTGAATATACAAGTGTGTGAGAAAGTTTTATTTGATGTGAAGCATCTCAATCATTGTGCATCATTATCAAAAGATATTGAGGAGTCTAGTAGGGTAATTGAGTCGAGTTTAGAATATTTGAAAGATAAGTAATTATCATTGCAGATCCACAAGCTTTATCATTGTAATTTTGTAGGACTGGTGTTCTATTCACTGATTTGGTTCTTAGATCATTGTATTGGGGATTGGTGTATCCAATAATTTTGTGACCATAAATACATTTAGGGATTGGTGTCTCAAGTAGGTTAGTGCCTACTTCACATTATAAATTTCCTCATTATATTCCTACTTTGTGAGACTGGATTTGGATAGTACATCTAAGCAGCTATTCTCACCATGGTTTTTACCATCTTTGGTTTCCACATACATCTGGTGTTATCATGTGTGGATGTCTTCTCATGACTATTACTTGATTAGTAGTAGTGTTGATTCAGGTTTCATGTTAAAATATATGTACTGAAGTCAAGAGTTTTAAATAGATTCGATCTATTGATTAAACCCCCTCTCAGTAGATTGTGTGTCCTTCAATTGGTATCAAAGCAAGGTTCCTTGAAGAAGCTTAAAATCTCTAGGTTGATTTGGGATGGCACACTTGGTGGATCAAGAAGGATTATCTTTGAATAAGGCATTCTTTTTTTGATGGATGAAATTATTATTTTTGGAGAGTAAGGATGGAATCATACTTGATGGCCCTAGGTCTTGAAATTTGGTAATCAATTATAGATGGATATGAGATTCTTGAAAACCATCCAAGGGATCAAGCCAGAAAGAAGGCTTGTGAAAATAAGTCTAAGGATAGGAATGCTATCTATGTGGTTTATCTAAAGTTTCAAATTTATGAAGGTTATGCAATGCAAGATATCAAAGGAAGTATGGGATAAATTATACACCATTTATGAAGGTGATGGTGAGGTGAAATAAGAAAAGCTTCAAACTCATAGAGCTCACTTTGAAATTTTAAAAATGGAGGAAGAAAGCATTGTCACATTCCTACTATGGCTCAATGAAGTTGTCAACTATATCAAAGGTATTGGTGAGGAAATGAAATAAATCATGATTGTGGAAAACGTACTCATATCTCTTCCTAAGAGGTTTGATTCTAAAGTTTCTATTGTTGAAGAAGCTGAAGATCTAAATTCTTTAAAAATGGTTGAATTACATGGAATCTTGATTTCCTATGAAATGAGGTTTGATATTGAAAATTCAATAAGGAAAGAGGCTTCTTTCAGAGCATCCAAGAAGTAATTTGATCTAGATTTTGATGTTGGATTTGATTTGGAGGAAGAAAATATTTTTAGAAATTTTTAGAGAGGTTCTAGAAAATACAAAGGTAAGTTACCTTTCAAATTTTTTAATTGTGGTTATATAAGACATTTTTTGGCTAAGTGTCCTTATAAGGACTCTAACAATGTTGAGAAAAAGTATGGAAAGAAATCATTTCATAAAGGGAATAAAGGTTAGAAGAAACAAAAGAGTTTCTTTATTAATGAGGAAGGTTGATCTACTAATGAAGAGGATGAAGACATCTTTGGAGATGAAAGAGAGAAGGTTGTGTTCATGGCCATGGAAACTAATTAGGATACTAAAAAAATGATTTCTAGAAATTTAATGATGAAGAAGTATATCTTGTGGAAGAGTTTCTCTGTGTCAGAAAGGAGATCAAGAAATTGAAGAAAAGGATTGTAGAAGAAGAGAAGGATAAAGATAGGTTGTCTCAGAAGCTTGAGAGTTCCAAAAAAATGATCATTGATCTAAAGGTTCATGAAGAAGAAGAAAGGAGGATTGAAGAAGTTTTGATTGAGAGGATTCTATAGAAAGATAAGGACTATGAGAAGCTTGAGGAAAAAAATGTGTCACTAAAGAAAGATCTTGAAAAAGTGAATGTATAACTAAAGATAAAATTTGGGAAGAGCATTGAGATGTTGGATCAGATAGTTGATAGTCAAAGATCACCGCATATCAAAATTGGTATTGGATTTTATGAACCAAAGAACATTGTGACAAAGAAACCAATGAAGTCTACCAAAACGAATTTAGAAGGGATTGGTTTTAGAAGTTCAAAGTTGAATAAAGTATTGCAAGAAATGATAGAAATATGCAGAGTGATGGTTTTATTCAAGTACAAAAGAAGAATAGAAGATTTGGAAGACAAGTTGCAAGAGGAAAAATGTATAATGTTGAATGCACAAGAAAAATAAGAGGGGGGGTGAACCAATTGTACCTTAAACCTTCAAAACCATCATACACATTCAAATCCACATTAAGATAATTATCCCTCAATCTATTATGATTATTTAGCATGAAAAAAAAATAACAAAAATTGAAACAAATCAACACCATGCACAAGAGAATATTTAATTTACGTGGAAAACCCAATATGGGAAAAACCATGGTGAGGATCAACTCACAATATAAAGTAATATCAACACCAAATACAATAGGTCTCACTATTGGAGGGCTCACTTCCCAAAAAAGAAAGGCCCACTACTAAAAGTCTCACTACCAAAATAGAAATAAGATAGAGAAGAATGTTACATAGAGAAATTCATCTCAATGCAATATAGAAATCCACCACAATATAATCAATAAATTTACAACATGATTGACTAATTGTAGACACTTTTTGCTCACTACATCTAGTAATCTAACACATGAAAGCTCACACTGCACTTCTCAAATTCACACTCTAACACTCTACACTTTGCATCATTCACATGTTACTTGTCTATCTTCACATCCCTCAACAACTCAACTCATATTTATATCACCCTCAACCTTGAAAACATTCTCCAAGGTTAGATATGCACCTTAATCATGAAAATTCAAATTAGGTCATGTTGGTGTAGCTTTTTATTTTCCTAGTGGGTTAATTTATTTTCCCTTAGTCCTAGGTTTTTCCTACACTTAATTAATCTTGCTTAGGATAATAAACTAATTTTATTACTAGGAGATAAGTGTGTGGTGTCCCCTTCCTTAAAGGGTGAAACCAATTTCCACTCTTGGTGGCATCTATTAAATGAACAAGATAATTGAGAGGGGGGTGAAATAGTTGTATCAACTTAAAACATTAAAACCCTCAACAGTAATCAGATCCACATGCATTCATTAAACCCTTAATATGTTATATTTTTTAAACATGAATTGCAGATAATAGAAATTGAAACAACAACCCATACACAAGAGAACACCAAATTTATGTGGAAAACCCTAGGAGGGAAAAACCATGGTGAGTATAAGCTACAATATAAGTAATTGCAAAATTGGTACAAAGAGGCTCACTACCAGAATAGGACACACTGGCCAGAAAGGCTCACTGCCAAAATATGACACACTATCCAAAAAGGCTCAAAGCCTAGGCTCGCTACCAAAATAGAAAGAAGAAAGAAGATAGAATGTTACATAGAGAACATGATCTCAATGCAATAGAAAATTCACCACAATAGCTTCACTAACATTCACAACCTTTAAGAGATCAAGATACCTTAGCTCACTGCATTCAACAATTTCGCATTATAGCTCTCACTCCATTTCATAACTCTACACTTAATTTTGCATCATAAAACTCAACTCTATTCCACACTTCATATCACATCAACTCACCTTACATTTATACCATCCACAACTTGAAAAATATCTTCAAGTTAGCTACACTCATCTTACACTTTACAAATTCAAAATAGGTTGGCATTAAGTATTCCTACAGTGGATAGGAATGAAACTGGACCAATAAAAAACTTAATTGGGACCCAAATCAACTCTTACATGTCATTCCTTCATTAATACTTGAACATCTTCAAATCTAGTGAAAACACCAAGTTGGTTGTTACTCATGCAAACACAATTAAACATTAAAGTACACACTTCCTCAAATCCAAAGATGACTTGTGAACCACACATCATGCGTCATCATGATCTAGAATATTCCTCTAACATATTGAGATCCATCAAACTCCTTTGCAAAAACTCACAATTTTATAATGTACATAACTTGTACACTTAGACTACACTTCCAAACACTGCAACTCTAAAATCCATTCTTCAAAGCACTAAACCATGAATCATCTTGATGTTGGTAAGAGATCAACACCATCAATGCACCTTTAGAATCACAATGCTTGAAGAACAACTGTAAAGAAATGTAGAGAAATTTTTTTTCTCCCAAACATCTCTGTAAGCAACACTACAAAACCAGTTCACATACTTGTGAACATAACTTCTTTTGTATATCAATCTAGAAACCCAAATTCTAGATATAGAAACTCTAAACACTTCTGGAAAACATATCCAAACCACACAAACAAATATTCAACCTAGAAGAAATGCAAAGTAAAAACCAAAACACCTCTACAACACCTTGTTTCCTCTTTTTATCAATTTTCTCAATATCCTTGACATCTTTATCAATAACACAACCATAATTAGAAGCTTATAAAATCAACACTAGAGGTTAACACCAACAACTTAACTGATTACAACATAATGCAACTAATCAAAGAAACAATATTTCTTAACCATTACACAACTGACACCAATGACAACACAATCTTGTTGACATCAATGACAACACCTTCATACGTGCAACAATCTCTCCCTTTATCATTGATGGAAAAAAAGATGTGAAAAACCATCAAAGAAACATACACAACATTTGTAACATGATTTTCTCTATCTCTCCCCCTTTCAACTTTTTTTTTTCTCATGACTTCTCTCTCTCCTTCTGTATAAGTAGAATTTTTCACATAAATTCTCTCTCCCCCCCTTTGACATCGATGGAAAATAATAAAATGTTTTGCATTATTCTCCCCTTTGATATAGAACCAAGATACTTGATACTTTACTAAATACTCCACCTTTCCAAAATGACAACACACACTGCATACTACAACAATTTCACCACCTAATCCCCTAAGAGGTAGCCACCAACATTAGTCGAGACAAAGAATGAATCCATAGATCCACTAGATTGATGCATCTCCATGTGCATCTAGTTCAAAGGAGGGTAAATAACCCCCAATTTCTCCCGAAGATACTCAAAAGTATCCTTAAGAAGAGCCTTAGTGAATATGTCAACAATCTAATCCTTTGTAGGTACATATTCAAGCTTCACTTCATTCTCCACAACCTTCTCTCTTAGCAAGTGTTATTTGATTGAAATATGCTTTATCCTTGAATGCATCATAGGGTTCTTTGAAATATTGATTGCAATTGTATTATCACAAAAGATATAAATATGATCATCATACACCACTCTAATATCCTTTAATGTTTGCCTCATCCACAATACTTGTGTGCAACAAGATAATGCTGCAATATACTCAACCTCTATAGTTTATAAAGAAAAAAGTATTATTTCTTACTTATCCATGACACCAATCTGCATCCAAGAAAGAATGCACCACTAATTGTACTTTTCATTTCATCCACACAACCAACCCAATCAACATTTGTGTAAGAACTCAATGTGAAATCAGTATCTTTAGGATACCACAATCCATAATCCAAAGTGCCCTTCAAATATCTAAAGATTCTCTTCACTACTACAACATGTGACTCTTTAGGATCTTCTTAAAATCTAGCCACAAGACAAACTACATGCATGATATATGTTCTAGTAGAAATTAGGTATAGCAGTCCACCAATCATAGATCTACACTTGCTCTGATCAACGTTAGGGGAATCATCATCCTTACTCATTTTGCAATAGTAAGCATAGGAGTACATACTGGTTTGGAGTCTTCCATTCCAAACTTCTTCAAAATTTATTTAACTTACTGTGATTGTGAAATGAATATGCCTTTATCTATTTGACTGATTTGTAGCCCAACGAAGGAATTCATCTCCTTAAAAATAGACATCTCAAACTCTTTTTTCATATCTTCTAAAAACTTCTTGCACATAGCTTCATTTCCTCCAAAAATTATGTTATCAACATACAAAACCACTATCAAGATTTGATCTTTCTCAACCTTAAAGTAAAGGTTACTATCTCACCACCTTTATTGAATCCTTGTTGTATCAAATATCTATCCAACCTTGCATACCAAGCTCTATGCTCTTGCATCAATTTGTACAATGCCTTCTATAATCTACAAACCATATTAGGTTTATCTGATAACTGCAATCCTTTCAATTGTTCCATGTAAACTTCTTCTTCCGATTCTCCATTCAAGAAAGAAGACTTCACATCCATCTGATAAAGTTTAAAATCCTTGTGCTAAAAATGCCAAAAACATCCCAATTTCTTCAACTGGGGAAAATATATCCTCAAATTCTATTCCTTCAACTTGTACATAGCCCTTACACACAAGCCTTACCTTGTTTCTTACCACTACTCCATTATCATTCAGTTTATTTTTGAATACCCACTTAGTACCAATTTGTAATGTTGTAAAATTGCACCCCCTTGCAATTTCACATACATTCTTGCATTTTCTTTAGTGTCCACTCCCTTAGCACTTGTGTAGGATCATTTTAGCCCTTACATCAACCTTTTTCCCTTCTCAAGATGCTCAAGACCCCTTTTCAGCAACTACCTTCGCACGCTAGCTTTGCATCAAACCTTGTGATTTTCCCATTCTCACCATTTTGTAGCATGATGTGTCTAGACAATAGCACACCACACAAATGTCTACATGTCGTGCTAGCATCCTGTGTCATTTTAAAATTCAAATAATTGTTTCTGAGCATTTTTTCCACTTGTAATATTCTTTTGTCAGTGGTAACAACCTAAGATGCCTTATAACGGCCTGAGAAGCTTCTTTTCCTTCCTTAAATGCTATATTTTCAATCCATTTGGCTCTCCTTGGGTTTTACCTTGAACTCTCCTTCTTGGCTCCTGTCTCAAACATTCTCCCATCTTACGCTTGCTTGCACATCTCTCTTATTTGTTACAACAACCTCAAACACTCTCATGTTCTTACAATGCTCTACATTGCTCTCTTAGCTCTCATAGCTTTGTCTTTGATCTCTTTGACTTCCTTAAGCCTTGTAGTTGAAATCTCCCTTATCTTACGCTTGTGATCATCTTGGGATCACATCCTTGTGATATAGGTTCTCCTCCTTGAGTGGAGATTTCTTTTATCACTCTTGCATTCATTTCATTCATATTATCTCTATTTATCTATTTGGCTATTTTTGGAGGTGGGAACACCAAAACGAGGGTTTGAATGAGGCAAACCCTTATATAGCTCCAAAATTTTCTCCCAATCTTATGCATGCAGGTATTGAAGATATTCATGTGTTGGAGGCTTTAGTACTTGGCTTGTTCTGAGAAGTTTCTATCTTTTATTCTCTTACTTTATCATTTATATTTAACTCTATTTCAGTTTTGTTACATTCTGTGACTTTCGCACATTCTAGAAGCTCTTAGTAATTTGATTGTTAGAAGCCACTTTGTTATTTTCTATGATAAGCTCAATTTTTGGTCCATATGAGATTCCAACATGCCTCTTGGACTCTAGCACACCATGTTGTCATCCTTGTTCCGTGCTGTCATCCTTTGGCTGAGAGCTCATCATTTTTTCCAGAAAACCTTTATGATTTACTCCTTCGGATTCTAGAACTCTCCCTCTATTCCTTGAGGCAGTTTAGGGTAGTTCACCCATTGGTAATCTCTTGAGAATAAAGTGACTCATGATTAGAAAATCCCCCTTCTCTACATTTTGGTGAACCCGGTGTGAAACATAGTATTTTTCAAAAAGCTAGGAATTTATTTACCCCAACTTGGTGGGGTCATAACTTTTGACTAGGTGGTCAAAATTCAGAACTGTTTACACCATTGGAAAGATCTCCAAGGGGACTAATTCAATCCCTAAAATATAGTGCCTTCAACAGCCAAATTTTAGGGATTGACACAAGTTTTGAGCCCAAATTTTGCTTTGAAAATGCAAATTACTAGAAACTAGAAAATACCAAAAAATTCAAAAATATGGATTTTCAATTTTTCTTAGTTTTCTCACCCCTATATTGCTCTGGATCAATTAAATTTTTTATACATTTTTTATTATATTTAACTTATTACTTTCAAAATGAATTTAATATCCTCTTTGATGAGTTCAGTATGCAATTATATTCAAAATGTTAATGATGTTCCATTTCATGCATGTGATATTGACTCGGCTTTTCCCATGTCACTTTGTATCTTTGATCCTTCTCATGAGATTCCTCTTGCTTTGAAGGATATCTTGTTGCAAGAATATGAAATCATTGATACCTTTCTTAACATTACTCTACCTTCTCTTCATTCCCATGCACTCTCTTTTAGAGATGATGCATTAGTGAATGATGAATCTCTTCTTTATTCCAATGCACTCTGTTCTAGAGATGATGCCTTAGTGAATAATGAAGCTCCATTCACATTGGATCCTCCAAGGATAGATTCTTAGCATATTTCTTCAAATAATTATTCCACTAGTTGTGATTATTCTATAAATGTAATCTATGTCTCTACTGCCCCTCAAAGGCCTAAGAGGCCGGTCATTTATCTGACTCCATCTAGTCCATCTCCTAAAAGGATTTGTTCCATTGATTGTGTCCCATTTGATAGTGATTCTCTTGATCTTTCTATGGATCCCTCTTATAGAGTGGTAGCCCATACTTATAATAATAGAAGGAATAAAAAAAATGTTGATCAACCTACTTCTTTACCACCTTCTCAACCAAGCCTTCCCCAAGCACCTAAACCTATAACTAAAGCACCCAGTGATTATGATCTTGTCGAGCAACTTTGAGTTACTCTGGATAAGATCTCACTATGGGACTTGCTTTAGTCTACTCTGATTTATCAAGGTATGCTTCAGGAAGCCTTGCAAAATATCCTCTTGCCTTCTACTAGGTCATCAGATGTTAATGCATCGATAGCTCATATTCATGTAGATTTTCCAAATATTACGTTCTATCCACAAGAACTCCCACCTTTGGAAGTATATAAGCAAGTGGATCCTCTAATGATAATAGTTAACATTAATAACACTGGAATTAGACATACAGTCATTGACACTAGTTCGACACTCAATGTGTGTAGCATTGATCTATTTCCTAAGATTAATATTGATTCATCTTCTCTTAATGCTTCTTCTATCATCATTTGTGGGTTTGATAATGTTAGTCGACAAGCCCTAGGCATGATAGTATTGACTCTGAGGTTGGGACCCATTACTGTACCCACCCTTGTATATGTTATGTCAAAAAAATTACCATATAATCTTCTTCTTGGTAGATCGTGGATTCATGCAATGGGTGTAGTCTCATCTACCTTGCCTGAATGCATTAAGTTCATTTACAATAATCGAGTAGTCACAGTCAGGGATGACCCTGAGGCTATGCACTTATGTGAGATGGTAGTTGTTGGTTAGGTTTTGGTTGTGCCTACTCTTATTCCTTCAATGTCTTCTCATGCATTGACATCTACTCCAATAGTACCTATTATAAAGGATTCTCTTGAGATAGATGTCCCTGAAGAAGATCCTTCTAAAGTTAGAAATCTTAAATCTACTCTTTCTACTTGTCAAAAGAATGCATGTATTGGTGATGATTGGGATTCTCTAGACTTTACAGAATCCTTCATTGGAGAATGTAAAATCAACCTAATCCACTTAAGCCTTTTGATAACATCATTCACACCCGCTATCAAAGATGGTTATTCTTCAGTATTACGAGATAATGCGAACAAAAATTGTAATGTTCTTAATTTTTGTCCTCCTCCTTCTGAGGAAGATGATCATGCTTCTATTAAAAAGGTCAATATTGATAGTCATGTCAAGAAGGATGATGGTGATCCCATAGAAGAGTGTGATCCCAATTTCTAGAATAATGCTCTCTATGAAGATCCCACTCCTCAAGATTTACAAACACATTATGGCCTTGTATTTAAGCTTTCCTCTAAATATGGCTATGGGCATAATGAACAAGGCATTCAGGTCCCTATAGAATTTATACCCTGTAAGAATAATTTTGGGCTTGGTTGCTCAAATGAACAATCTAAATAAAAACTGTGGTTGAATGTGGATGCAATTTTTTCTCAACCTCGTTCTTGTGGAATGATTCATCTACCATTATCTATTGTCTCCATTTCTTCTTCTTGTAAGTAGTCGAGTCTTTCTCCACAAGAGAAAGGGTTGCTTCCTGCTCCTCATTCTTTATCTAATGAAGAGCATATTTTTTTGAGGCTTCTAAAAGCCCACTTGATTACTCTTCCTTCTCTTACATGTAAAAAATCTCATATGCATGATAAAGAAAAATATTATTTTTGTGCATACCATCGAGTGATTGGCCATTCCACTAGTGAATGTAAGGCCTCAAAGGATAAAATACAACTTCTTGATGTAGGTGCCATCACTCATTTATTTTATGATGCACCTACCTCTTCTTCAAGTGACAAGTGGTATCAAGGTCTACCTCTATTATGTATTTTCTAAATATCTTGCATGGTTCTCCTCCCCTATATGTTGGGGCAATGATTACTTGTTTTGGAGATGTGTGTCCTTCTTAAGGACCCCCTCTCTTATCTATTTCTTTCAAATGAAGTATCCCTTGGGTGGACCCCTTTTTCTTTTGAAGGGTTCTTGAGGGATCCCCCTTTGAAATCTTTTCTCTTGAATGAATTCATTGTCATCTAGCTTGGGGGAAACCTAACTAGACCTATCTTTTCTATGACTATATTGCAATGTAGATTGCAGTATCCAAAGACTTCTATGACTATTCTTTCTTTGTAAGACCGAGAACCTATAGAGCTCTATTGCATCAAGCTTTCCTAACATGTTTAGTCTATGGATTAACATGTTTTATTTTCAAGTCCGCCTGCGAAGCTGCTTTTGAATTTGACTCTACAGAGTCCCCTACATCAAACTTCCCTTAGGAGAGAGTACTTGGGACACCTTCTTTGCAAGACCGAGGACCTACAAAGCACTTTCATCCTACATGATCTATCCATCATTTGTCTGTAGGCCTCTGGTACAATTTGTTCAACTTTATAGGAGAGTATACCTACAAAGCCTTTTGTTCACCTTTTGTAGGTCTATGGATCTACAGTGCATTTTTCTAACTCTCCTTGGGTTCTATTAGAAATCAATATCAGACATGCAAACCAAAAAACCTTCCATAGAAGAGAAAAGAAGAGCTTTGCATGAAGATGTGCAAATAATATTATTCAGGAATTCATAATTACATGAGATGATTTGCTTTATAAAAGAAATGTATGCATAACCCTAAAGGAAACCCTAAAAGGAAAAACCCCAGTGTGCACACTTAATAATTAATAAATAATTATTAATGTGCCTAAGTTTAGCTTAAGTAACTCAAGTGATAAGTGACTTAATTAATTAACCAATATGATGTAATTAATTAAGTGTAATAACTTATTACTCTAACACCCCCCCTTAAGATGAACTTAGGAAGTAGCTAAAACACTAAGTAAAAGATGCATGAAAGCAAATATGGGTCCTGACAACAAGGCTTGATCAGGTACCCATGTACAAATGCAATGAATGAGCTAGAGAAGGAAAACCAGTGGGACAAAAACCTCCTACAATGAGATGAAATGTTGCAAAGAAGCACTGGAAGAACACTATGGAGTAACAATGGAACCAAAATCTAGCAAGCAAGGAAAGATACTTTTGTTTACAAAAAAGCAAATGAGAGTCATTGAAGGACTTAGGCAGAATCATAAAATTGCAACAACAAAACCGATGCCACAGAGCACTAGAAAAATTATAAACTAGAACAACCCTAGAATCCATAAATCAATAGTAGATAAAATGATTCCCCCCATAAGAGGGAATGATATGATGAAAGAATCTAGAAGTGAAGAGTATCTCGATATCGATGCCAAACTGTGACTAAAAATCATCCATAGGAGCAAGTACCATGAAGATTCTAGAACATTAACCACAAATTTAGTGGCCCTCAAAGTGAGATGTGACCCAATGTGAACCATTAACCATATGTTCTCAATCTGAATTGTGAACCGATGTGAATCTAATGTGTGTCAAGCTATAAGAAAGATGTGGCCAAAAGAAACTACAGAAACCGGATACAACCCATAGGAGTTGTCATAAAAATCAAGATGGAGATCAAAGTGAAACTACACTCTAATCAAATTATTATGCAAGAAAACCCCCTTATGGAACTTTATATCAATTGATTTATTACAATACCCAATGATTGCAAAAGGAGAGAATGCAAAGCATGCATAAACGAGAGAGAAAAAGTAAACTTAGTACAAGAAAACAAGAATGAGTGCATGTGCAAACCAAATTTTACAACTACCTCCTTGATAAAAATGGACCTCAGATCTATGTAGAGGACTGAACTAGCTTTCCAACACCACAAGAATGGCGAAAAAAGGATAAGCGAGTCAAAAGTTATGCCCTCCGGAGTGAAAACAACAACATTTGAGTTCAAGGACCTGCAAAATAAATCTGGAGCAAAATCAGAAGAAGCTACCTTCACCACTGGATCAACGTTGGAATCAGATTTCCAAATGTATCTTGTTTTTAAAAAAGGGACATCGCACGCAAAAGTTATGCCTAATTTTGTAAAAGGTGCTCTAGGAAGGCCAATAAGGCCTGTTGGCACCCAGGGGGCTTAAAAAAAAAGCCCCTGGTCCTGTGCGTGACCAGGGGCTAGTGGGAAGGGGGCTGGGGTGGAGCCCCTTGTCACCCATGTGACTTGCAGTGAGCATTGAGGGGTGAGTCAGGGGCTTGGCGCATAGCGCCTGATCCCCCATGTGACTGGAGCTAGTGGTAAAGAAGCCCGCGTGGGCTAGGCACTGGCCGATGGCGGACCGACGGTGAAGGCTGACAGTAGTGGAGTGTTGGTGGCTACCCGACCATGGGATTGTTTTAAACTATAGGCATAGGAATGGTGCTAAAAAAATGTGTTTTTTGACATTTTTAAAAATTTTCGTGCCTCGATCTGTGTGTTGGGGAGGTCGTACGACCTCCCTAGAATTTTTTTTGCCTCTCAAGCCAAATTCTCCAAAATTGACCAAACGAAGGGTGATCTTAGGATTTTTGGCTACTACAAACATGATGGTGACCTTCGTTTGTGCCCAAAGTGCCCCAAAAAATCAGCTACCTTCAGGGCTTGCAAAAAATCATCAAGCCTGAAACCCTCATGGACCTAGAAAATGATGACCAAAATCAAAAAAATAAAAGCCAATCTTGAATTTTTCCAGCGCTCTGAATCCAATGGTGATGCCCGATCTGATACAAAATGTTGCATCAATAAACTCAAGGCATGATACCCTCAAGGAATCTCGAATGAAATTTGCATTGATTTTCTCCAAAAATCTGAGAAGGGGCTACATATCAAGGCTCTGATGCCATGTTAGAAACCAAGATTAGACATGCAAACCAAAAAACCTTCCACAAAAGAGAAAAGAAATAAAAGGAGAGATTTGCATGAAGATGTGCAAATAATATTATTCAAGAATTCATAATTACATGAGATGATTTTCTTTATAAAACCAATGTATGTATAACCCTAAAGGAAACCCTAAAAGGAAAAACCCTAGTGTGCACACTTAATAATTAATAAATAATTATTAATGTGCCTAAGTTTAGCTTAAGTAACTAAAGTGATAAGTGACTTAATTAATTAACCAATATGATGTAATTAATTAAGTGTAATAACTAATTACTCTAATAGGTTCGAGGATATGTGGAGCTATTCTCTTGGAATTGTCATTCCTTTATAGCTTCTCCATCTCTCTTAAATTCTCTTTCTTCTTAATTATGTATACCAGTTTGAAGATTTACATCTTCATCTTGAGTATATGCTCTTTCTCTCTTTGACATTGGTTGCTTCCCTGACTTTTGGGTGCATTCTTCTCATGAATCAATTGATCCTTACATTCTTCTCTTTATTTTAGAATTCTTCTGTGTTATTATTCTTAATTTGGGGATGACGCATATTACTGAGACAACCTTTTACAATGAGGTCTCTTTCACTTTTCTGACTCAAATGATTTAGTTTGTGTGTGTGTTTTTACTCTAACCAACTGATCTAATGGTTTTTTATGTTCTAACATTGTTGTCTTGTGTAGGTCTTTCTTGTCTAATACATTTGTTTTGTAGGTCTTTAGCCTGGGGGCTTGCTTCCTTGGTTTGAAGAGATATCTACTTCCTCTAAAATATCCTTTTGGCATCATGAATGTTATTTATGTTCATTAGATTTCCTTTAGCATTCATATTAGTGTAGATTCATATGCTTGCTAAAATGGAAGCAAAATGTAATGTCGTAAAATTGCACCCCGTTGCAATTTCACATACATTCTTGCATCTACTTTAGTTTCCACTCCTTTAGCACTTGTGTAAGCTCATTTTAGCCCTTGCATCAGCCTATTTCCCTTCTCAAGATGCTCAGGACCCCTTTTGAGTAGCTACCTTCGCACATCAACTTTGCATCAAACCTTGTGCTTTTCCCATTCTCATCATTTTGTAGCATGATGTGTCTAGACACTAGCATGCCACACAGACGTCCACATGCCACACTAGCATCTTGTGATATTTTAACATTCAAAAGACCGCTTCTGAGCATATTTTCCACTTGTCATATACTTTTGTTGGTGGTAACAGCTTGGGATGCCTTGTAACGGCTTCCCCTTGGCTCCTCTCTCAAACATTCTCCCATCTTTCTCTTGCTTGCACAACTCTCTTGTTTGTTACAACAACCTCAAACACTCTCACATTCTTACAATGCTCTACAGTGCTCTCTTATCTCTTGAAGCTCTGCCTCTTTCTTTAGCTTCCTTAAGCCTTGCAGTTGACATCTCCCTTATCTTATGCTTGCAAGCATCTTGGGATTTATCACATCCTTGTGATACATGTTCTCCTCCTTGAGCAGGGATTGCTTTTATCACTCTTGCATTCATTTCATATCTATTATCTCTATGTATCAATTATTGGTGTAGTTAATTATTTAATTACACTAGCATAAGTTTAACTTAGGTCTTTTATTTAATTAATTAAGTCCTAGGTTGCATTATCAGGGAGATCATTAATAATGAGGTCATTACCCTTTCCATGTATTTAAGAGATACGATTCCTTCTAGAATATCATCTAGAACTTATGTCAATCAATTCATCATTCCCTAGGTAGTTAGTTAGGGTTTGCATGCTATTACATGATCAAGACACATGGAAACATCTTAATGCATATTGTATCTTACTCTTGCCTATTTAATAAGGGTATATGTACATTTGTAATCATATTATAGATCAATCAAATAATCTCTATTTGCATGCCCTTAGTTGCAACACTTTTTGTGTGGGTGAATTTATTCTTGGAAAATATTCTTTGAAGTGTGCACAACTTCATTGAATGATTCAACATCCATTATTTCAACATGGTATCAGAGCCATTCCATTGAAATTTCATCCTAGGATCAAGAAATTTGGGCTAGAGAGATTCATTGTAGGCTTGAAGGTTTCTATTGTAGGTTACTTGGCTCCACTCGAGGACCAAGCTAATTTTTGGAGTAGATTGAGTCAAATATGAGCTTGCCATTGTCTTTAGAAGGCCTTGAAGCCCTAGGATCACTTGTTCATTTATCAAAATTGGATACATCAACCCAGGATCCATTAGAGGTATTTTAGGGTTTACAAAATCAATTGGTACGATCTGTACAAATTTGCAGTAAAAATCCTCCCAGTCAATTGTCCTCTGTGGCAAATTTTTTTTAGAAGCAGGCCATTTTTCATTTCAAAAAAAAAATCACAGTTTTGTTTTGCAATAGTTTGGAATTTTGTTTTTTGGGTTTTTTATATGATTTGCAGAAAAAATAATTTAGGAGGTGATTGCAATTACATTCACCATCGACATGATTTTTAAAATTATTGGGCTATAGTTTATTTTCTATCGGCTTCATAAATTTATCCGTCAGAAAATCTAGGGTTTGATTTTAAAAAAAATTCCATCAGAATTTTATTAAAATATTTGGGGTTTGATTTAGTAAATCAGTGTCATATTTTTTTGGTTGGCATCAAATATTATTTCTGCATATTATTTTCCTCCATTAGCTTTTAAAATTCTACTGTCGGCATCGATTGGGGTTTGATATTTTATTTCTGCGGTGGTTGAAATATTTTTTTTGATCAGAAAGAATTACAAAAGGGTTTTCAGATTTTTAAATTGAAAATTGCAATATTTAAAAATATGCATAAAATCATTTTTTTGTCAGTCAAAATCCTTGGCAGAACATTCAATATCTTGCAGGGGGTACTGTTCTTCGTTGTTCGCATTGATTGCATGTTGCAAGGGTTCGTACCCTGATCACTGGTCATATCCATCTTGTTTGTCGTTGAATCCTCTATCTAGCCATGGGTGAAGTTCATCGTCAACATTCCTTCTTGCTAACCGCTATTCTCCAAGCCTTGTCTGTTGAGGTAACAGTCTCATCAAAGACTGAGAGTCATCTGCTCTATCCGAGCGGTACCGTCCTAAGGGATACTCTGCCCATTTCCACCACCTCTTCTCTCTTCCAGCATGCCACCGATGGTGGCACTATTTTTTTTGCCAAATTTTAGCCAAGGTCACATTAGCAACCGAGTCCTAGCACCCAAGGGATGATTTTTTGCCCCTAATTAGCCTGCAGAGTGCCTAATATAGGCATTTTTTCATTTTTTCATAACTTTTCACCAGGGTATCAAAAATCAACAAATGAGATATCATCAAAAAGAGGATTCAGTCTACTTTCTAGTGGTGTAATTTGTTTTGTAGTATTTTTTTGTTATAAAAATCTATAGTCAACTAAAGTCAAAACCCTAATTTGGACTCAAAGGGTCATATCTTCTCAACCATTTATTGAAATCTAGTGATTCCAGTAGCATTAGGAAGGTATTGCAGAGCTTTTTTCATCAATCTTTTCCTTTTTATTAGTTTTAGTTCTAGGTACTCTTGCATTGGTTTTTTCCAATTTGGTGCATTTTTTCAATTACTTGGACATCTTGAAGTTTGAAGAAGATTTTTTGATTTGGGTGGCATCTCTTCAGTTGCATATCATTATTTGGAAGTTTCTATTTGCTGTTGAAGGTCATTATCCTTTTAATTTTAGAGATATTTCATAGTACATTATGGGGTTTGCATACACTTCTTCTTAAATGACTATGTTGCATAAGGGAAACTATAAAAATTGGTGAGATGAGATCATCAACCATCTCCAATCACTTGAATTATTGCCACATCTAAATGGTATAGTTCCCTTTCCAAGTGAAGGTATGCATGAATTTTCTTGGATTTGTAGCAGATATACTTTCCTAGAGATCATTGCAATGCAAGTAGATTGTGATGTTTTGAATTCTATTGATCATTATGATTATCATCATATCCTTTGGACTAAGATTTGGGAGCTATATGGAGATTCTGACACTCCTCCACTCCCCAATGATCATGATCCAAAATGTCATTCTTCAAATAAGGTACCCCATGATGATATTTCTATTTAAGAGCTTGTAGATTTGGAATGTCTTGAATCTTTAGATGAGGATGTCAAGGGTTCTAGAGATTCTTCTTCTCCATTAGAGACAGTTGATATACCTTCAAATTTAGTGATTCCTTGTCCAAAGTGATTGATTGAGGCTTCCATCATTCCCATTCATCAGGACACATTCATTTTTCTAGGCTTGGCATCATAGGATGGATTTGTTTTAGGAATTGTTGACTTGGATATTTCCACAGGTTTGGATAAAATTCTTGAGGGGATACCTCTCCTCTATTCAGATCCTACTTTGGAGAGTTTTCTTGAGTCTCCACATTCCTTTGTCTCGACCTTGATTGGGGATCCAGAGACTACCTTGGAGGAACTTGTTTTCTCTTCAGAGATTTCATATATGAGACTTCTTCCCTTCCATTTCATTATGGAGTTGGAGTTTCTTCAACATCTACCATTAGATTTACTTCTTCTTAGTGGGAGGCATGTGGTTTGGACACCTTTTTTTATTCAGACTTCTTTCAATGGTTTTGAGGACACTTCACTCTGGGGGGAAATCTAGTCTCCATCTATTCCTTCAATGGAAGGATTATTGCATTGTATTCTTTGGATCTTGTTCAGCATCAACTTCCCCATCGTCCTGATTTGTTACCTTCTTCATTGATTGTGGCATCTTCATCTTCATCAGGAAAGGAGACACATGAGCAACTTTCAGAGACATCATCATCATCAATATTCATGCCTCTTTTCTTCAATTCCTACCTGGAATGGTAAGCATTCCTGCACTTGTACTTGGTCTAATTTCTTTCAAAAGGGATAGAAGTTGTTTGTCAAAATTGGATCATGTTTTGTCTTTAGACACTTACCATTTTTGTAGGTGATTACATATTCTGGGGGGGCTACATAGTCTCTCTTTTTCCCTCCTATGGGGGGGGAATTTATTGTATTGTATCTATGTGAAAAATGGTGTACTTGGGGGGTATTATGGATTCATCCATCCTTTCTCACTTATTTGCATTTCATCTCCTTTTTGGAGAGGGGTTTTCTTCCCATTGGGTTTTCCCCTTTGCTCCATTTGTGAGAGATTAGTTGCATTTTCATATCATTAGTAAATAGGTACCTAAAATGGCCATCGTGTAGCTGGGACCCATCATCCATCATCTATTGCATAATCATTGCATTTTGTCATTTCTTCCCTAAGTTGCACTTATGGGTGTGGTTGTTGGTATAATTAATTATTTAATTACACTAGCATAAGTTTAACTTAGGTCTTTTATTTAATTAATTAAGTTCTAGGTTGCATTATTAGGGAAATAATTAATAATAGGGTCATTACCCTTTCCATGTATTTACGAGATAAGATTCCTTAACTAGAATATCATCTATAACTTATCTCAATCAGTTCATCATTCCCTAGGTAGTTAGTTAGGGTTTACATGTTGTCATATGATCAAGACAT
Source organism: Sequoia sempervirens (assembly GCA_007258455.2). NCBI lineage: Eukaryota > Viridiplantae > Streptophyta > Pinopsida > Cupressales > Cupressaceae > Sequoia > Sequoia sempervirens. The sequence goes on from VDFB02193867.1 coordinate 418,129,477, forward strand.
GTGGAAACATATTAATGCATCTTGTATCTTACTCTTTCCTATTTAATTAGGGAATATGTACATTTGTAATCATATTCTAGATCAATCAGATAATCTCTATTTGCATTCCCTTAGTTGCAACACTTTCTATATGGGTGAATTTCTTCTTGGAAAATATCCTTTGAAGTGTGCACAACTTCATTGGATGATTCAACATCCATTATTTCAATATCTATATGGTTGTCTGTGGAGGTGGAAACACCAAAATGAGGGTTTGACTAAGGAAAACCCCTATACAACCCCAAAATTTTCTTCTGATCTTATGCATGCAGGTATTAAAGATATTCACATGCTAGAGGCTTCATTACATGGGTTGCCATGAGAAGTTTCTATCTCTTATTCTCTTACTTTATCATTTATATTTCACTCTATTTTAATTTTGTTACATTTTGTGACTTTCCTGCATTCTAGAAGCTCTTAGTAATCTGATTGTTAGAAGTTGTTTTGTTGTTTTCTATGATAACCTCAGTTTCTAGTCCGTACGAGATGCCAGAGCACCTCTTGGACTCTAGCGCACTGCGATGTCATCCTTGTTTCATGCTACCATCCTTTGGTCGAGAGCTTGTTAGTTTGTTCAGAAAACCTTTGTGATTTACTCCTTTAGATTCTAGAACTCTCACTCTATTCCCTAAGGTATTTTAGGGTAGTTCACCCCTTGGGAATCTCTTTAGAATAAAGAGAATCATGAGTAGCGAATCCCCCTTCTCTACACAATTATGTTCTTGTTTTCAAGTCTAGAACAAGTTCCCAAGCCTGATTTTTGGAACATCCAAAATATTGAGATGAGGGTGAATCAGTATTCCATAAAACCATAATAAAATCCATCTAAACATTATCACAATTATGACTAAATAAAGAAGAGAGAACATAAAAATAAGTCAATGCAACCATACACATGAGCACCGAGATTTTTATGTGGAAAACCAAAAAAGGGAAAAACCACAGTGATGGTTAACTCACAATATATTATATCTAGATATAAAATATTATAGGGCTCACTACCACAGAGAAAGGTTCATTGCCTAAAACAAGGACTCACTGTCCAATAGGGCTACAACTACTGCCAAGATACAAAGACTGTGGCTCACTGCCAAAAGATTGAACTAGTAGAATACACCTTCAATGTGTAGGGTTCAGTTCCACTGAAGCTCAGAATATGAAGCACTACCTCACACAGTATTCACTCAACAAAATTGCACTAATCACAACTGATAAATCATTTAGGCTCAAATCTTCACTATGCATTTCACATGCATTCCATATATCCACTTCCACTCCTCATGCTCATCTCATTCCTCAAAACATCTTATATATACAAGTATATCTTGATCATCAATTAGGTTGGCTTAATTAGAAGAACACAAAAATAATCAAAACCTTCTTTGTCGGCACCATATATGATTTGAATTTTTTATCCATGTAGTGCATTATACCAAGTCAACTATCATCCATAAAACATAATTAGTTTTTATAATATATTGCATACACTGAGTCATCCAAGGCTAGAACACAATTCTCCAAACCAACAAATAATCCTTAAAGAAAACACCTTTCGAATCTAAGAACACATTAATTTCCCATCATACTACCAACAAAACTGCAACATAAGAATGTTCACCTTAGTAGAATGCAGAGTCTTCCACACAGTATGCCACACATAGAACAATAGTAGAATATAGAGTTAAAATTTGTTAGAGATAACTTTCTACTCACAATGAAAGACGTCTCAAGATCTAGGATATAGCTATCTGATTGAGTCAAGAAAACATGGTTAAGAGATTGGAGTCATATCAGATCTTGTAGTGAATTCCAAACTCAAATACCAACACACTGATCCATCACAAAAGGGTATTATTGGTAGAGAACAACTTCTGATAAACCAAGTAGACTTCCCATAAAGTTATCACATGTTGACATCAATGACAACATAGGAACAACCAACATAAACCATCTATACTTCATGCTCATGTTGCAAGGCTCCCAAAATGATTCTTCTCAATTTTCATAAGCTCTTCTTCCATTTCCTTCATCCAATATTCATGTTTACATGCATCGCTCACTATTTTAGGTTAACCTTTAGAAAGTAAACACAAATTTACCTCTACTTCAACAACTATTCTTCTTGTCAACCCACCTTTTCTTTTGTCTCTAATGATCTATTCTTTGGAATGATTTCTCTGCACATACTTAGGGGTTTTAGGGGTCTTTTCTAGATATTCTTCCTCTTCATTTTTCACTTTATTTTCATTATCTTTTTCTTCTTCTTCTCCACAAGTAGGTTCATATGATTCATATCCATCTATCACCACTCTCACTTTCAATAATATTTCTCAGTCTTTTTTTGTAACATCTATAAGCTTTTCTTTTAGTAAAATATCCAAGGAAGATACCTTCATCAAACCTAGCATCAAAATTTCCCATGTTTTCATCAGCTCTTCTTATATAGCATTTGCTTCCAAATACTCTAAAGTACTTGACAGTAGGAATCCTTCTGCACCACAACTCATAGGTAGTCTTTGTGTTGTTAACTTTTTCTTTAACTCTATTAAGTATGTAAAGATTATGAATTGCTTCTCTTCAGTAGACTTCTAATAGGTTAGCTTCTTTCATCACAGTCCTTGCACCTTCTTGAATAGTCCTATTTTTCCTTTCAACAACTCCGTTTTGCTAAGGAGTCCTCAGGGAAGAAAAATAACTTTTTATCCCATGACTCTCAAAAAATATGTTAAATTCATTAGAGGTGAACTCTCCACCTCTATCAAACTTGAAATTTTTTATTTGTGAATCCATTTCATTCTCAACCATAACTTTGAATGCTTTAAATCTATCTAGGGCTTCAAATTTTTCTATAAGAAAATTAACCCATGTCATTCTAGAATAATCATCAATCAAAAGCATGAAATACCTATCACCTTCAAGAATTCTCACTCTTGTAGGACTACAAAGGTTTATATGCACTACTTCCAACAATATGGTAGAAGATTGTTCTTTTCTCTTAAAACTACTTGTTTGTTTTCTAAATTGATAATCTCTGTAAACAACATTGATAGGATTTGTAATCTTTGGTAGATCTCTCATTGCTTGAACTGAACTGATTCTATCTAAGTTATCAAAATTGATGTGATACATCGTCTTGTGCCATTGCTATTTGTCATTAATCTGAGTCATAAAATAGTGACCATCAACACCCTTGAGCTGATAGATATTTCCATATGTCCTTTTTTGAAAAGCAATCATAGTTCTGGGCCATTTTCTAATCTCACATCCATCATCCTAAAACAGAAGATTGTATCCTTTGCTACACATTTGTCTAACAATCAAGAGGTTATACCTTAAACCTTTAGCATGGTAAACATCTTCAGTATTATACTTGCCATCAAAACTGATTGATCCTATTCCACAAATCTTAGCACCCGAATCATCTCCAAATTTAACAAGTCCTCCATATTTTTTAAGTTTAACAAACTTAATCTTGTCTCTGATCATATGATTTGAGAAACCACTCTCAATAACCAAATAGTTCTTATCTTGTCTAACATGAAAAGAAGATACTAAAGTACCTCTAGTCTTCTCCTTTTTCTCTGGAACACTTTCCTTCACACAACTTTCAGAGTTAGCAAAATGAGATTCATCTTTTAAAGCCAAGAACACACATTCATTATCATTAAAAAATACCAGCATATTCTCTAACACAGTAGATTTTCTTGATTATTTTTCCTTTGTTTTACTTGTTCTTATTGTTCACAATTCTATTTGGACATCTCAAAGCATAGTGACCTATATTTCCACAACTGAAACACTTGTAAGGTAATTTACCTTTGTACTAATCAATGTTCTTTTTCATCCTTCTTACAAAGTTAGCTTCCACATCATCAAGATCATCTCCATCTGAATCTTCAACTTTTTCTACTTTTTCTATTTCTTCAATCTTGAAAGCAGTCTCCACTTTTGCACCTTTGTTTAGATCATTATTTCTCATCTCAATTGTAGTTGGTGTGCCATACAACTGATCTCTAGTGTAAGTATTAAAATTTTCAACTTCCTCAATAGCAAAAACCTTTTCACCATAAGAATCAAGAAGAGTTTTGAGAATTTTCTTTACCACTTTAGATTCTTTAAATTTTGCACCAAGACCTCTCATTGCATCTTAGCTTGTTTAACCTTATCATGTCCTTCATAAATTCTTTCTATAGACACTGAAAATTGTCCTTCGCCTATGAACCCACATTTTCATATCAATTCCTCCTACTTGCATAATTAAATAATTTTGATTATTTAATTACCTTTTAAGGTCATATTCCTCTATTAGTTAAATAATTCTTAATTATTTAATTAATTCATTTTGTCCTTTATTCTTCCCTTTATTAATTAAATAAATTTTGTTTATTTAATTACATCACTAATTAGTCCCTTCCTTTCTATAATTAAATAAATGCTTATTTATTTAATTATTTACTAATTTGTCATTTTCATCTAATTTTGAATTAAATTATTATTTAATTTAAAAGTCAACATGTCACATGTATTTTATAATTAAATAATGCTTTTATTATTTAATTATTCACCTTCCCCCCCAAATTAAATAATTTATAATTATTTAATTTTCTCCAACAACCTCCTTTTCTATGCCAACCTCATTATCTATGCCATTCTTATCTTCTCTTGTCTCATTCATTTTCCACCCTTGATTGAATTATCTTATAATTCAATCTTGGTCATTAATCCTTATCATTGCCCTAATTTTTCCCTAACCCTATTTCATACTACAACTTTCAATCTTGGCCATTGATTAAGACATCTTATTGACATCCAATCTCAACCATCAATCCAAATCAAACCTTTCCTATAAATCAACCCTCTCATAAGCCATTTGGGGGGTTGATTCTTCAAGTATCCTTATGCTGCCAAAATCATTCTTGAATCATTCTATAGACATCCAAATTTGACCACTCCCACATGGTCAAACTCGTCTACTTTATTCATGTATTTCGTCAATAGTAATCAAAAAAATTATTTAATTAATATTTCGCCTTTTGTCTAAGGTCCCTAAAATGTTTAATTCAACAATTAAATACTTTACCTTACACCTTTTCCTCTCTAAATTAAATAAACATATCAATTTATTTAATTTAGTCATTTGACCTTTTTGAATAAAATCAATTTTAAATTCTTCATTTTTCTCTCTCCTTGTCACATCCTCCATAATCCTCTTCTAATCTAGATTAAGTTAATTAATCCATGATTAGGATGTGCACTCCTTAATTAGGATTAATGTCACATCCTCCATAATCTTCCACTTGCTTCTAATCCCTCATTAATTTTCCTTAATCATATATTTGCACAACCTGAATCTAATCATCTTGCCACATTTAGCATACATTTTTGGTCAACCTTTACATATTGCACATTTAGCATTGACCATCTTCCCCATGTGAATTTTTAATTAACATTTATCCTTCCAAGACTCTCCTTATTCCTATGCAACTTCTAGAACCATTGACTTGTCACATCACTCACATGTGTCCAAGTCTTCTAGAATCTTTGACTTGTCATATCACTCACATATGTCAAAATACCACCTTTTTGGGAACCTTGTCTTATCCATTAGATTCTCCCAATCAAGTGAATTTTTAATTCACATTTATTCCTCCAACTACTTTACTCTTCCCCATGGAGATTTTAGAAGAAATCTAAAATTCCTCAATGTCATTTTCATTCTCACTTGGGGACAAGAAGTTCCTTTTTGAGGAAATCTTCTCGTATCCCAAAGTACTTTCAAAGTACTTGTCCTTCCACATCATTTGTCCTTCTTCCACCTCACTTGTACCTCTTTCCATCTCATCCTACCCTTGGACACCTCACCCTCCACATGTCAAGATGTGAGGGCTTGTGAATCCTCAAATCATCGTAGCCCTCCATCTTGGCCATGGTGGCTCAATCCTGACCATTGAATTCTCTAGAGAATTCAACTTATTTTATAAATACCCCCCTCTTCTAATGCATTGAAACACTTTAAGCATTCAAGTACCCTCATGCTAGTAAAATTGTGAGCCATTTCCAAGCCTCCATGAAGTAATTATTTGCATTCTCAGCCATTTTGCAAATTTACTTTCACTTCATCACCATGACATATTTAGTTTAGCCTTCATCGCACTTTACATCCATACATTTTCATCCATTTCCATCAAAAGGAGCATATATACCAACCAACATCGAGGGCCAACCAAGGAGATCGATATGAAAGAAAGGTATAATCGTGTATTTGTATTTTTATTTTTTGTTGTCCTTAGGCTAATCATTGAGGTGGTCTAGTGATTTCATTTTTGTATTCTTAGTTTAGTTTGCATATTTAGAACAGAAAACACTTGCATTCACATTCTAGCACACTCGGTGGGACCCACAAATGGGTTCCTATACTTTTACGTTTCTTGTTGTTTCATCTTTTGCAGGTTTAGGTTGTAGAGGGGCATACCTGTCCACCCAGAGGGGCATACCTTCCCACCCAGAGGGGCATACCTGCCCCTGAACACCTTTCTACTCTCTATTTTCTATGGTTTACCTAACTATTTTTCTATATAGGGGCGTACCTGCCCACCTAGAGGGGCATACCTACCCCTGAACAACTTTCTGCTCTTTGTTTTATGTGGTTTTCCTACCTATTTTTTTGCAGAGGGGTGTACCTACCCCTGAACAACTTTCCACTCTATGTTTTCTATGGTTTTCCTAACTATTTTTTTGTAGAGGGGCATACCTGCCCTTGAACAATTTTCTGCTCTCTGTTTTATGTGGTTTTCCTAACTATTTTTCTATAGAGGGACATACTTTCCCACCTAGAGGGGTGTACTTTCCCTCCCAGAGGGGCATACCTGCCCTTGACAGAGGCTATTTCAAGGTAAAAATAGGGGGTAAGCTTACATTTTTAGGTTCTGTTTTGACTGTTTTTGGTTTATACTGACCCTAACCTATGGTGTTGGTGTTTTTTTCTAAGCTTTCCTAATGTTTGTGTAGCTTTAAATTTTTATTGAAGATCAAAACATAAAACTCCTAACACATTTGCTGCAGGCCGAATGGTCCAAGTTATTTGTTTAGTTTGCTTATTTTCCATTTTCATACTAGTTAGGGACATAGTCTAAGTAGGGGAGTCAATTTATTTGTTTGCAGTGTTTATAGGTAAGCTATTGATGTATCCGATCCCCTTGTGCCATTTGGAAATCCTGGGTGAAGAGAAATCATAGTTTACCTAGGTCGTTTGTGTTATCTAAGGGGGCATTGTATCATTCAAGCTTTCCCCTTGCACTTCGTGTGAGCCTGGGGAGTAGCCGAAAATAGTTAACATTCTATTCTTAGTGGGACCTACTTGGGGATTTCATCACCCCAAGGGATGATCCCAACCACATGTACTGGTGGGGTATAAAAAGGGGGGAGAGCCATAGATGTACCCCAATCCAGTCACATCATGTCTGGTGGAGCGTTGAAGCTAGGGTGATACCTAGATAGATGTGAAGAGTTGGTCTGAGCCTTTCAGTATCTCGTTGGGGTTCTCAAATCACATTTGTGATAGACTGGTGTTCACAGTTTGTGCCTCACATACCTAGAGTATATCGAGGACTCCCTAGACACCTTGTTTATCCTAAATTAAGGACTGTGTTGGCCATACCTTTAACACTAATTGTAGGATCATACTGTCTAAATTGTCTTCTTGTGTGAAACCAGTGAATTTTTGTCAAGTCAACCTTATTGCTTGCTGTTTGAGTCCTTTCCATATCTATTTTCACTAAGTCAAGTCCAATTTTTCTATAGAGGGGTGTACCTATCCTACAGAAGGGTGTACTTTCCCTATAGAGGGGTGTACCTACCCTATCGAGGGGCATACCTACCCTACAAATAGTCAACTTCACCTCTCGTTTAGTCATTCCAAACCTCTGTTTATCCACTTCAATTATCTTTTCATCCATTCTGAACATCCTTTAATCCATTTTGAACATATATACACTCATCCCAAGCCTCTTTCCCTATTCTGAGTGCCCATTTTGTCATTCAAGGAACCTATTTTATCGTTCAGGGAATCTGTTTTATCATTTTGAGTACCCGTTTTACCATTCAGGGAACCTATTTTATTGTTTGGGGAACCTTTTTTTCCATTCAAGGAACCTATGTTAACATTTTTCAAGCTTGTTTTCCCATTTCGATAGCTCATTTGACCCCGTCTCTGATTTAAACAAATCCAAAAACTAGCTGAGGATCTAAAAACCTTGTCATTTTCTATGATCTAAGCACCTTCATCCTCTTTCGTTCATTCATAATTCATCCTTTAGTCCATTTTCATTTTCCAAAAAGATCACTTAGGCACCTTTAAAACATCTCTAAGTTGCATCATTCACCACTGTTCATTTGATGAAAATCCCCTAAGCCTGTTTTAAAGGTTATTATTCGAATTGACCTAGGCATCTGAATCCAATCATTATATTACACATCAATCATTGTCTTTGGCCCAATAAATCCACTTCTATCATGAGGTGAATTTAGTGCTCTAAGTCATCATCCTCGTCCCAATCAATCCACTTCCATCTTAAGGTGGATTTGGTGCCATGATCCTCTATTTTTCCTTCAATTCGATCAACCAACACCTTAAGTAACCTAGGATGATTTCCGAACTCGGTTTAGAATCCCTTACATCATTCATCATCTAATCTTATCAATCATTTGATCAAATAATCCTAATCTATCATCAATTAATCCTATCCAATCATCCAATTTTCAATCCTATCCAATCATCTAATCTCAATCCTATCTAATCACCCAGTCAATCCTATCCAATCATCCAATCTCATCAATCCTATTAATCAATATTTTATCCGATCCAATCAATCTTTCAACCATCATTGCATTAAGGTCCACCTAGTGATTTTTCATTTTCATGCCCGTACAGACTAGATCACAAATCAAGAAGCAAATGGAACAACAACAAGGTCAAAGTTCCCAGTTGAACATTCCTCAAGACCCTAACAATGGGAAATTTTTTTCCCATGATCCCAACAATGGTGTGAACACCTCTCAGGATCCTAATAACGATGTGAACATCTCCCAAGACCCTCATAATAGTACTTCATCATAATCTGACACCAACGGTCAAAATAATTCACTACCTAGTGATGAAAACATGATCAATCATCTTGAAGTTACCATTCATGAATACCTAAGCAATCCCACTAACGTTCAAATGATAAATCACCTCCTTGACGAATGTGGGGATAAGATCCTCGCTACTCTACTCATGAAAGGAGTGAAATCGCCATCTAGATTTTACATGTCATAGTATACCCATACCCAGCCTCCACCAGTACATCAAGACTCACAAAATGTTCCCAAAAATTCCTATGTTCTTGAGGGTACACCCATAGATAACTGGTATCATCCTGAGTTTGGAAATGCTATGATACATCAAGTTGCCAATTATCCTTCCATTCCATCTATTTCCCCTATCGTACCATCTGATCCTTATGATCCCTATGGCTATGAAATTCCACAAAACATCCTATTTGCTCAACCATTCCCACCATAATATCCTAGTCAACCACCCGTCAACACTGGGGCAACCCCTTTCTTGCATTGATGCCACCACCAGGAATTGTGCCCACAAGCAATCCCCTACCGACCCCTCAGGGTAATGCTCCTCATCAATCCATTGCTTTGCAAGCACTGCCACAACATGCAACTATCTCCTCACAAGCACCACCACAACATACCGCTATTGTTCAAGTTCCCATACAATAGTATCATCAACAACCCTCACAACAAAACATGCCACAGCAGAATGTTCCAAACCTGCAACAACATACTGTCACCCATGTACAACCTCCTCATCATTTAACACAAACTGTATCACACCCTCAACAACCACCCCATGGTGCCTCTACAGCCATCCCACAACAACACATCCCATCTCATTTGACTAATCAATAATCATATACCCATGTTACCAAACAAGCAAAACATAACCCTCTCGTGTAGTATCTCTACCATCCATCCAATACATACACTGCTTGTACTAATCCAAAAATCCATGTGACTGCTCAAAATCTGCCACAGACACAACCTCCTGCTTACAAAAACCCCCTGGAATCACACACCAATCCATATCAACAACAGTCTAATCCACAATAGCCTCCACATGTCACACAACAACCCAATGTTGCATATAATTACCAAGCCAATCCTTATTATGGTCAGCAACAACCTATACGTCAGCAAGGTGTCTCCTCCACGTCCTATGTGCAACAACCACCACCTCATCAATAGGGTGCTCAACCTACCTCTTATTATTAGCAGCAATTGCCTTATCAACAAGGGGCTTCCACTTACTACCAAGCTCCATATAATGCTCCATACACTTTATATTACTAGCAACAACCATCTCAACAATAGGCACCCTCTACCTCTTATTACCAAAATCCGTCATCATCCATCAACCTTACATTAATCCCCAACCACTTATGCTAATCAGTATCAACCTACATCTTCATATGATCCATACACATCACATCAACAATATCCACTTAATCCATCCAATCCAACTCCACCTGTCATTAAAGACCTAGAGGAACTCAAAGCTGCATTGAAATACCTATAAGAAGGTACATCGAGGAAGTCCTTCAATTTTGAGGAAATTTGCCCATATCTGTTTGAGTCCTTGATTTTGCTTGTCCCCTTCTTGAAATATTTTGAGATACCCAAGTTTGAAAAGTATACAGGAACTAAGGATCCAAAGGCCCGTCTTCAAGAGTTCTATGCACAATGTTAGGATGTCCAACATAGCGACAATTGTCTCTTACGTCTATTCCCTAGAAGCTTAGGAGGACCGATATTAGATTGGTTCATGGGTCTCAAGAAGGGGACAGTTTCTTCATTTGCTGATCTTTCTGAACAATTTTTCAAATAGTTCTCCCTGAACTTGGAAAAATACATTGACACTCTAGACTTCTTGAAGGAGAAACGTGATGCAGAAAAATTTATTAAATACCTGCAAAGGTGGCGAGCTGTCGCTAGCTGTATGAAGTCCCCTCCCAATGAAAAGGAAATGGTCACTCTTTTTGTGGCTAATGCCCATCTTGAATTAGCACACACTCTTAATCTTCATTGTGTCACTACCTTCATAGAGGTTATTGAAAAAGGCCCCATCATTGAGAGAGAACTTGTTGCAAAAGGACAAATTAAACTTTATAACTCGGATAAGGACAAGTCATCTGGTGAAAAATCACATTACTGGAATAAAAAAAAGAATGTAGTCAATGATGGCGTCACTGATACTAAACATGTTTAGGTGGAAAATACCTCCCAGAGGAAACAACCATCCATGCCCAACACCATATCCGTACCACAAGGGGCACCTCGACCCCCTCAACAATCCAATCAAGGGAATAATAAACGTCAATACACTCAATTAGGAGAACCCTTGAGCGTCGTCTTCCAAATGTTGTTACAGGTCAATTACTCAATTACATATCCTGTGACCAAGCCATCCAATGAATCGAAGCCTAAACCAACCTATTTTAAAGAGAATGAATATTGTGAGTTTCACAAGATTAAAGGGCATACCTTAAATAAGTGTCAGAGTCTAAAAACATACATCCGAGATCTTATAGATCGAGGAGATATCCATGTGGATGCCAACTAGACCTTGTCATCCAATGCTCAATTACAAATATATCAAAACACTTTTCCCAAGCATAACCAAGGCCCTAGCACATCCAACGGAAATCCTGGATCTAGTAATAATAACAACCAGGATAACAACACTAATAATATTAGCTATAAGAATGTCCCACTTAACTATGAGAATATCGTCACACATATTGGATAAGCAAAACTGCATGTGTCTATGATACATGTTAAAGAAAAAGAGCCTCAATGTGTTGTTACCACTTGCAACACTTGAATTACTATCCCTAGAGCCTCAACATCATCCCCAACATCTCTTATGAGCTCTTAGTATAACATCCTTGACCATCTAGGAAAGACCGCAATGCAAATATCTATCCTAGATTTGCTAAAGTTTTCTCCTATATATTAGGAAATCTTGATAAAATATTTACAAGATGACCGTGTCCCCAACAACATCGACCCCACATAGTTCCAAGCTCTAGTAGGACACCTCTCATTGACCTACCAACTAGGCTTCAGTCAAAATGACATGCCTACCATCAACTCCAATCATAATCGACCCCTCCATATAGAAATTATCATCGCTTAACATAAAGTAAAGAGGTTCTTGATACATAATGGCTTTGCTCTCAATCTCTGTACATTAAAATTCATAAAGTAGGTAGGATATACCCACACTGACTTAAGCAAGTAGATCATCACTATAAAGACTTATGATAATGTAGAAAGGGAATCTGAAGGGGTTATTGAGCTTCTAATTCAAGTTGGCCCAGTTATACACTACATCACTTGTCATGTCCTTGATCTGGATCTCCCCTACAACCTTCTTCTCAGCTGACCATGGATCCACGCCATGCAAGTTGTTCCATCTACCTATCATCAATGCTTGAAATTCTCATTTAATGGAATGGAAGTTACGATACAAGTTGATCCTTAGCCATTTGAATACTTTCATTCATTCGAAGCTTCTTTCCCTCATTCCCATTATTTTTCAGGAGTAGAAATGGTACCACCACTAGCATCCTCATCTAATCCTTTATCTAATCCATCACCCACCACCTCATCTGCTCCATCTTCTACATCCAATTCCACTATCACCAAGTTCCAGATCATTGACAAGGGATGTGGCGAGTATGAAATGCATACTGCTTTGAATTGGCAATTATGCCACCCTCACCGCACACATATGGTCAACCCTCTGAGTCTACACCAAAGGAAGAACAAAAGAAAGTCACCTTGAGCTCCAAAAATGTGGGAACCAACACTTATGTATCTCCTGTGTTACCATCATATACACCTGAAGATGATATAAGTCAATGGATATATCATGAAGAACCAAACCTACTCCCCCTTTAAAGGAATATTTTCAAGAGATGCACCCTTGGCCCTCTAAGTATTCTGAGAAACACAATTATCAAGGGGGAGGTCTTGGTCCAGAAGAGATAGGAAGAAAGCAACCGATCGACACTTTTGTACTTCCAAAGAATTTAGGCTTAGGCTATGACAAAAAGAAAAAGGGTCCTGTAACATCAACTAGTATTACTAACAACATCACTGTGAGCCATGGTCTTTTGGAAGATATACCAGAGGAAGAGTGTATCATACACGCATATGATGATGTAGATCATGTAGACCTTTCCTCCATGTTCGAATGCCTAACCATTTGCACTATCAACCTTTGCCTTCACCATCCTAAACTCATAGATTGGGACCTACATGAAAGCACACCTATCAAATCACTTACTTTAGTGGATACCTATGTACACCTCATGGGATTGGGGGAGGATGAACACCCTAGTCACAAAATTAAGAAAAAAAAATCCAAAAGTGTCACCTAGTGAAAACCTCCTCGAGGCACTTCTTGACTCAGAAAAATTCAAAACAAAGGGTGTATCTGATAGTGAAAACCTCAATGAGGCACCGAAATATGGGGACATTCATCTTCCCCTTGTGGGAACACAATGGTGTGAACGATCATCCATCTTGATAGAGGAAACACAAGAAATCAATTTGGGAACCGAAGAGGATCCCAAAATCACCTATGTAGCCAAAGCATTATCAGAAGAAGAGTATTCTATCATCTCCAAGCTTCTTAAGGAAAGAAAGATCAATTTTGCATGCGCATATTCAAACATGCCTGTGTTAGACCCCGCCTTGGTAGTACACCATCCATATATTCATCTTGACGCAAAACCAATTAAGCAGAAGCTTCATAAAATGTGCCCGCAAGTTTCCCTATTGGTCAAGAAAGAATTGGAGAAGCTGTTGGAAGCCAAATTAATAAGACCCATTGATTACTCCAAGTGGATCTCTAACATCATGCCAGTAGCTAAGCCCAATGGGGATGTCAAAATATGTACAGACTTCTGTGACCTCAACAAGGCTTTCCCTAAAGATGATTTTCCGTTGCCAAACATCGACATGTTGGTTGATCTCATTGCTAGACATGAGATGCTATCCCTCATGGACATCTTTTCTGGATACAATCAGATTAGGATTTCACTTGAAGATCAACATAAGACAACCTTTACCACACCTTGGGGTACATTCTGTTACAATGTTATGCCCTTTGGTCTTAAGAATGTAGGGGCAATTTATCAACGTGCAATGACTGTCATCTTTCATGATCTTATCCACATCATTATGGAAGACTATGTTGATGATCTATTAGGAAAATCAAGAACTAGAGAAAAAAACCCTGTAGTCCTAAGGAAAATCTTTGAGCATCTAGAGCACTACAAGTTGCGCCTCAATCCGAAAAAGTGTGTGTTTGCGGTTATGCAAGGAAGATTGTTGGGCTTCATTGTCTCTAGGAGAGGTATATAGGTGGACCTGAAAAAGGTCAAAGCAATCATGGACATGCCTCCACCACGCAACCTAAAATAGTTAAGGAGCCTCCAGGGAAAGCTATAGTCCATCAAAATGTTCATAGCACAGTTGGCTGACAAGTGTCAACCATTCACCCACCTCCTGAAAAAGAATACATCCTTCAAGTGGGATCCTATGTGTCAGCAAGGTTTTGACAAGATTAAGGAATACTTGGCTCATTTTCCCATCCTTATGCCTCCAATCCTAGGGAAGCCACTTTTATTGTACATCTTAGCTACTTCAGTGGCACTAGGGGTATTACTAGCACAACATGATGAGTCATCTAGAGAATGAGCGATCTACTTTATCAGTCGGACCTTAGTTGGCTATGAGCTCAACTATTCTTCAATGGAAAAGGCTTGCTTGGCCATAGTTTTCTATTCACAAAAGCTTAGACATTACATGCTCGGTCATCCGGTCAAGTTGATATCAAAAGTTGACCCACTTAAGTATTTTCTATCCAAAACAACTTTGATTGATCGAATGATTAAATGGATTATGTTGCTAAGTGAATTTGACATAGAATATGTGGACCATAAAACTATTAAGGGACATGTAATAGCAGATCAGTTACCTAATACTCCTCTGGGTGATGCACATCCTTTGGTAACAAAATTTCCTGATGAAGAGGTCTTTACAATAGCAGAAGCCACCACATGGACACTATACTTTGATGGGTCATATACACATAACGGATCGGGGGCAGGCATCTTGTTTGTCACTCCCCAAGGTGATTACATCCCAAAGTCATTCAGACTAGCCTTTCCATGCACAAACAATATAGTAGAGTATGAAGCTCTTCTCACCAGCCTTAGAATTGCAATCAAATGGAATATCACTCACTTAAGGGTCTTTGATGATTCACAATTAGTCATTAAATAGGTCAATGATGAGTTCCTAACAAAGGATGAGAAGCTATTACCTTATAAACACATGGTCAATGACTTTAAGAAATATTTCACCTCTATTCAGTTTGACTAGATCCCCAGAGTACAAAACAAACTTGTTGATGTGATGGATACAATTGGTTCCTTACTTGACATTCCCAAGGATTGGACAGAGTGTGAATTCTTGGTTAAACAAATTTTAATCCTTGCATATGATGTCCCTAAGAGTGAGATGGTGTGTAAAATCATAGGTCTTGCATCCCTATGGTATCATGAGATCTATGCTTATCTTCATGACAACATCCTACCCACTGACCTTACCTGCAATCAACGCAAGTCATTCATCCAATGCACATCTCAATATACCATCATAGATGATACTCTTTATCAACGTGGATATGATGGAACTCTTCTTTGGTGTCTAAATGAAGCCGAAGCTCACACTGCGTTAATGGAAGTACATAGCAATGTTTGTGGGGCCCACTCCAATGGCATGGCCTTAGCTAAGAAGATTCTCAGGGCTGGTTACTATTGGCCTACATTAGAGCATGACTCTTGTGACTTCATGAAGAAATGCTTACCTTGCCAGTAACATGCGGACCTAATACATGCTCCTACTCAAGATTTGTGACCCATCATAGCACCATGGCCCTTTTCTCAGTGGGGTTTCAATTTAGTTAGCAAGATATACCCTCCATCCTCCAATGGCCAAACCTTCATTATCATTGCCACTGAGTAGTTCACTAAGTGGGTAGAAGCCATACCACTGTCCCAGATAATAAGTACTCAAATATCCAAATTCATCCTTTACCATATTATCTGCAGATATGGCATGCCTTCCACCATAATTTCTGATAATGGTAAACAATTGAAGAACAAAACTATAAAAGAGTTATGTAATGTTGTGCAATTTTTGCACACACGCCCCACTGAAAGCAGGGACCCTCCTTTGCTTTCGCTCTTGTTGTTTTGGCCCCCTTTGATTTTGAGGATTTGCACTGACTTGGCATGAGCTTAAGTGTTTATCTTGCTTGCCTAAGTGATCCCACTAAGTTGCATATTGAAAATATTAAGTTTTGGGCCAAGTTTGGGTTTTTGCACTGTTTCAGGATTTTTCGCCCCATCCGGATTTTCTCGGTTTTCATTCAAACTCTGGCGGAAGGATTAAAATGTTGTAGATCGGGAATTTCGGTTCTTCGAGGAATTTCGCCTGGGCTAGATTTTTTCGAATTTCTGTCTTGCTGTCGGGTTTCCAAATTTAACTAATTTTTGGGGATTCTTGCCATTATGCTTTGACATCTGTGTTCTATTGAGTAGAGGAGTTTATTCTTTGCAAATTATTGGATTTGGTGGTGATTTCCTGGGCATTATCGTTGCTATTCTTTGCTCGGTCATTCAGATTGTTGTTTGTTGTTGCCATGATTAATTTCCACTTCATCAAATGGTATGTATATGTTACCTTCCTTTTGATTGATGAATGTGAGTAGTGCTTTGACATTATAGTTTTTCTTGGAGTTTGAATTCATGTATGTTTGGGAATTTCATGGCTTGCTCTGTGTTCATGGTTAAAATTTAGGGTTTCATGCCTGGAGCTTTGCCATTTCATCTTAATTTGCTTTCAAGTGAACCTAGAATTCAAAGAAGATCTATAGGAGGTTCAAGTTAAACTGGTTCCGTGCCCAAGGTCCTCAAATTTGTGATTGTTTGATCAATTTGAGTGAGATCGTGTGAGATTGCCGATATTCTTGTTTTCTTTCAGTTTCGAGATTTTCTTGCGCTAGCGGGTTTTCCCGACTTTCAGTTTTCTCCTATTTTTCCCAAATTTCAAAGTTTTCTAGAGTTTTGCATGCTTCGCAGATTTCTGCTCCCTCCAGAATTTCCCGTAAGTCCTTCGTTCCTTTGTTTTTTTGAAATCTGCAGGCTATCGCTTCGTTCGCGGAAATCCATCCCGTGCGGATTTCTCTGGAGTTTGGTGGAAAATGAAGAATTGTGAGATAACATGATTTGTTAACGAATGACTATGAATTTTATGATTAATTTGAGCTATTTTAAGATCTCTCATGCTATTTCTTGGTTGATAATGATCGGGTTATGTTACTTATGGGTGTTTTCATGTTGTTTCCTCCAGAATCCGCCTAGCCTAGATTTCCCCAAAATTTCTCTCTGGCTTGGATTCCGTGGAGGGCTTGAAATCCCAAACTGTGAAGATTGCAATTTAATGATGTTTCTAGGTTGATTTTGATCTTTGTTCAGATTTATTTGAATGATGAATATATTATTGATGATGGGATAATTCTGATCTTCATGTTATAATGGATATTTTTAATGGTGGTTTTTGCTGAGTGCAGGATGAATTCAGTCCAGGTCGTCAAGGAAGTTTTGGAGATGAAATTAATTCGATTAAAGGAGAAATTCAACTACTGGTTACTCCACCCCTTGTCGACTTGGTAAGGTGCACTTAGGATAATGATGGAAAGAAGCAGTTAATAGAGGGCTGCATTGAAACTTGTGCATTGGTTTGAATTATATTTCATTATCCCAGGGTGACTTGGATTGAGTTCTAGAATTTAATGCTAATTTGTTTTATTTTGAATTCTCCTTGGGCCAACCTATTTTATGGCCATTTATTATTGTAAATCCCTTGCTGGGTCGACATGCTTTGGAGGTTCCTATAAATTTGGCATTTCACCTCATTTGTAACATATAGAATAGAGAACATAGAATATAAAGATAGATAGTTCTTAGAGTGAATTAAGCAGTAGAGCAGAGGTAGAAGTTAGTTCATTCTGAGCAAGTGTTGTAACAGAACATTGGAATTGTTACTAAAATTTGGTGATTCAATACAATTGAAGACATTGTGATTTTTTGGTGATCTCTTTTGTGTTGACTTATCTTGCATGGTTCTTATGATTCTATCTTTAAAATTTCTCAAGGATATTAGATGTATGTTAGATCTGATTCAATGGTGTTTATAATTTGATGCTTGAAGTGTTTGCAGCAATCCTTGGTCCATAATTTTTGTAGCTAGTTGATTGTTAGTTGCTTTGAAAAGTTATCCCGGACCTTTATATTGATTGTGCTTAGTTCAATTGTGGAGATTTATTCATTTCAATTACAATTGGGTTGTCTTGGATGAATGCTCATGATCTGAAAATCTTTACTACCTTAGAAGATTGCACTATTTCTATGAGATTGTAGGTTCATCTGGGTTAAGCAGGAATTAGTTTATGAGGGATTGGTCCATTTCAAGTATTTCATCATTTGCATTGTTAATCTTAGGAGTAGTGCTAAATTTAGATATCTCTCTGAAACCTTAATCTTTTGTTATTTCTTTTATCAATTGAGTTATACTTAGGATTGAAGTATCATCACATTGCTATATCTAATAAGTTAAAGATTCAATATTGGCTTGTAGTAAGGTCCCTTTGTGATTACCAACATTTTCACATTTATCACTGAGTTGTTTATTGATTGTCAAGACCTAACATTAGAGACCTTGGGGTTATCTCTTGAGGCTTGCTGATAGAGATTTACCTTTGAAGAGAGATAGGATTTCATATTCTGTCTGAGTTGTTGCTATGCAAAAAACATCATCAACATATTGGCGCTAGAAGGAGGGATTGAATAAGCTAAGCTAGATCAATTTTTGTCTGCCATCTCTCTTCAAAGATTCAGAAGAAGAACCAGATCTACTCAAGGAGAAGAAGAATTTCAAGAATTTCTAGTCCCTATGAGGTCAAGAAGGACCAATAGAAGGGGTGAATCATCATCCACCCATTCACCTCCATCAGTTCCATCATCCCCATCTTCATCTGAGTTTGAGGACATTCCCATTCCACAACCTCAGTCAATCATTAATCAACTAGTCATTAATCAACCTTTACCACCCCCACCTCCACCAATGGCTGTCCTTGCCAATAACCCATCTCCATTGATCTTTGCTAATTACAATGTCATGCCCAGAACCCAGAGCACTTTTGTTCCAAGTTCCATGTCAATGATCCCAATAGAATTGTTGAGGAACACATCAGGATCTTTCAGACTAGCCTTAAGGATAGGGGAATCAATCACGAGGATGTAGCATGTAGGCTCTTTCCTTATTCCTTAGGGGAATATGCATTCTATTGGTACAATCATTTACCTGTTGGGTCTATTCGAGATTGGAATGAACTAGAGACTGCATTCTTGTAGAAGTTCAAGATTCCTATTAGTCCCAGTGAGATCTACCATCAGTTCACTAATGTTAAGAGAGAATTAAATGAGCCTATAAGGTCCTTTAACAATAGGTTTCATCATGCCTATACCAGACTACAGGCTCCTTATGCTGTTGATCAAGCCACTGCTTTAGAGGTCTATTATGAAGGTCTTGACAACCTGACAAACACCTTCATGAAATGGAGAAACAACCCTCCCACCACTTTTCTTGATGCATATGCAGAGGCTGTAAAGGTTAGCACTTCCTTAAGACAACATTTTTCTGGACCTTTACCATCATTAGGACCCACTGCTCACCCTGAAAAAGTCCTAGCTCTCAATCAGGCTCTCAATAATCATACCCCAATCATGAATCCAGTTCCTCAGTTACCTATGGTCCCTCACCTAGGGCCTCCAGTGAGTCAAGTGCCACCTACAGTCAGCTACCCCCAACAAAATGCGAATCAGCCTCTGCATCCACAATCTCATGCTAGCTATCCCCCATATCTGTAGAATTCTGAAGTTTTGAACCAGTCATTAAATGCCAGCACTATAGTAGGATATCACCAAAATAGTGTGAGCTAGCCTCCATATGGAAATACTGACTAGGAGAGATCGGATGACTTGACCGAACAAGTGAATAATTTGAATATGGAGGTGACTTACTTGAGGAACTAGAATAGTCAGTTGCAAGTTGCTTAGAGAAATATGCAATCCAATCAGAGTAGAGAAAGTCGAGAAAATCAACAAGGGCAACATTTTGATAGGGGACAACATCTTGAAAGAGGGTATAGTAATGACAAAGATACAAAAATGAAAGAGGATACAACAATGACAAAGGATATAGTAATGACAGAGGATATAATAGTGATAGAGGACATAATTATGATAAAAGACAATCCTCAAGCCAAAACTTTGATAGAGGGAAAGCTGGTGGACAAGGGTTTGATAGGAGACAACCACCTAGATAGAACATGACTTGGAATACGAGGCCTAACAATGGAGGAGCCCCACCCCGTTGGATCAACTAGTCAATCAACTAGTCAATCAAGAGAAGCCTCCTAGTGGTGTATATTTGGCTGAAGCTACTTTATCAGGATGGTGTAGGCTCCATAAAATGAGTCAACATTCTGAGTTAGATTGTCAAGAGTTCTAGACAACAACTTCAATTTTTCAGTATGAAGTGGAGAACAATTCAGGTAGTTAGGAGATGGTGCCATCTACTCCCTATGATTCACCAGTGTTGGTATTGAATCATGCTCCTTTTTCTCAAAGCAAGGACAATGTACCTGAAGAAGAATCAGACTAGCTTAAGGAAGAGGCAGATCAAGTGTGCAATGGAGATGAGATTTCACAGTTATTTGATGAAAGTCCAGTAAATGACAATGGCCCCTTAGATGAAGAAGAAGCTTATGTTGAAGAGGTACAAACTTTCTAGAGGCCTGTTAAGAAGTATGATTTAGGAGACATGCCACATAGACATCCATACGCTAGAGGCCCCTTCACCACCTCCATTCCACTGAACAACTTCACCACGCCTCCAGATCCCAATGCTAGTAATAATCCATCATATCCTCATGTGTCAAAACAATATCTATCAAAGGAAGGACAAGCACAAATGGACATGTCAAAAGGAAGAAGTGTTGAAACAAGCAAAGACAAAGTGGTGGACTATCCAAAAGGGACTCCTGTTGATCTAAGTGAAGAACAATTAGATATATATGTTGCAAAAGAACTCAAGAAGCTAAAGGTAAGTCTCTATGCATTCAAGTTATTGAGAGTTCCAACTATTAGGAATGCAGTTCTAGGAGCTTACAATGCAAATCCCATATCACATGATAGACTAGTTAGTGAAAGTGTCAATAAGGCATCTAGTTCTCAATTGGTAGGAAGGAAAAGTAGACTCATAATCAAGTTCACATGCCTCCTAGAGATAAAGGGAAAGAGAAGGATAGGACTCAAGTTGCTCAAGTGGATACTCCCTTAACTATGTTTCAAGGGAAAACATACACCCCTCCATTACTGATCTTTGTTCGCATATTTGGTAAGAATTTGCACAATTGCTTGTTGGATTCAGGTGCCATCAGTCTAGTCATCTTGTCGGTCCGTCATCATCTAGAATCCTTCATCATGTTGGTCTCCACGTAGAAATCATCAGGTCATGTTGGTTTCCTTGGTCTTAGTCAAACTACGTTGCCCCTGCGCTTTCACGTAGGCAAGGCTGATCATTTGATCTTCCCCTGGGGCATTTTTGACTGTTCCATTTTTTTCATCCATCATCTGTCTCCATCATCCCCTTTGCACTCTTATCCACAATTAGTCATCATTTGTCTTTTCTGAACTACATTGCCCCTGCACTTTCACGTAGGCAAGGTTGATCATCTGATCCACCCCTGGGGCTTTTGCTTTGTTTTCCTTTGTCAATCGTGTATTTTTTCATCCATCAATGGTATCCATTAGTCCTCTTTCCACTTTTATCCATGGTATTTTCTTGAATTATGAGGGCTCTACACTTTCACTTAGGCAAGGCTAATCTTTGATCAGCCCCTGAGCCCCTAGGTCGTTAGGGTGTGTTAGTCATGTGTTAGTCTTTTGTATTATGTTGTCAAGTATGCCCTTATCCAACTGGTTCTTCACAAATGAGATCCTCTAGTATCGGAAGATCTGATTAGTATCAAAAATCCTACATCATGTGGCTCATCTTAGTTTAGTATCCATCATTAGTCTCAATAGGATGCATCCTTCCTAACAGACCTCATCAATTCCATCCATCCCTTTTGATCCTATGGAAAAGCACGTTTGAAATTGATTGTGATCTTTTGATGCTTTTAGATTTTGTTTATTGTTTGAGCTCCCTATTACAACTAGTCAAGGCCACCATAATCAATCATATTATGGTGTGTTTTGATTGGTTAACATAGGGGCATATCTTGATCTTTTCATGTTGTTGTCTACTAGGTTGTCCCACGTAGTACCCACTAGGATCTCCAAGATCTTGTGTTACGTTGGGACATCCCTTTGTGCTTGTGGATATCTCAATACCTGGCCCAACCAAAGTCATCGTGACTTTGGGGTGTTGGGATATCCTTGTTTGTTATTTTTGTTTTCTGCATTGGACAACTAATCTTGCCTTGGTTTTATATACCCTGGCACTTGGTATTTTATGCTATAGCAAAAATTAGTGCTCCGAAGATGGACAAATTACATTAGCATTGCATTTCATAATCAATTTCGTTACATTACATTTATACCTATCCATTTATCCCTATCCATTAACCTATAATTTTGGTTGTGCAAATATTCACCTTCTCTCTCTCCCATCCTTCTGAGGATATCAATGGTTTTTGGCAGGTGTAGTTTCCCACCATCTACCCACATTCCCATGCAAGTCCTTATTGACACTTATGTTCACATTGCATTTCATTTTATTATAAACTAAACAATGCATGAAAACCATTTACATTGAATGTTGCATTATAGGTTCATTGCATTTGAATTATTATATTATATTAATCATATTTCGTTATTCTAAGCATCATAGATTCATTTTCATATCCATACATTTCCATCCTAATTTATATCGCCACCTACATCACAAAATGTTAGAGTCCATATCCATCATACATAAAATCACAATACATGCATCTTGCATTACACACATTAGTTGCATCCATATAAGCATCAACATCATAAACATATACATGTATTACATCATCATTACCACCCATCATAAAATCATACATAAATAGAATCATCCATCATATACATAACACGGTGTCAATAAGGGTTGTCGCATATCATATAAATATCAAAAATCACAATATCCATCACATAGTCCATAATAATTTCCATCGATATCATCAAAATACATATCCATCATATACATCATAATCACAAAATAAAGTATTAGTATAAAAATATGAATAAAAAAATCTGTACTATCCATCCTGGACCAATCAAAATTTGATATCCTATCATCTATGAAATGAGTTGCCCATGTCTAACCTCTATGGAGAATTAGGCACAAGCCCTCTATGAGGGAGGGTCCCCTGTGACTCACTGTATCCTCGGGTCCATGTCCTAATTTCTGGGATGGCCTGGGAATTTGAGGAGCTTGTCGGATGTAATGAAATGTGTGTTGTGCCGGATCTAGAACCACATGTTGATAAGCGATCATCCAGTAGGTTGCCTCCCTCATGTACTCAGAACTCTCTTCAGCCTGATATCTAGTGGCATTGTGCTTGTGCCTATATCTATCTCAATCTTTGGTAATGACTCCCCTCTCATGTGTCCATACATCCTATGCCAACCTCAACCGATCTCTCTCTGCTCCCACCTGTGACACTTGCTTTGAGGCCCTACCCCTCTCATCCTGCATAGCCTATATCTATGCCTACAATCTCTACACCTCTAGCCTTGTCTCACTCCCTCACCTTGTGCTTCCTATGCCCAACCCTGTGCCACATTTCTCTCCGTGATCTATACTCGAGCCACTGCTGCATCCCTCTCCTCCTGCATCACCTGTACCTATGTCTGTGCTCTTTCTCTCTCACCCCGGAGGGCCTACACCTTTGCATCCACCGTGTACCTCTCCCTCTGCACAATCTCTAATCGATCCTCTATTGCCTCTGCCCTCACCCTCGCATCCCCAAGTGCTATCTCTATCATAGACACCCTATCCTGGAGCTCAGTCACCTATACCCTCAACTCCTCCATCTCCCCCTCGACCTGCTGCTGACCCTCTGTTAGGACATGATTTGCTGCCCCTCTGGGCTCCTGCTGTCTCCTGGCCTCTAATATCATCATCGCTGCCTGTAATCTATCCCAATCCTAGGACACCCTAGCTAGATAACCACGTACTCCCTCCACCTCTTCTCATAGCTTATCTCTCTCTCCCTCTCTCCGTCCTGTACTTGTGAGGTTAGGTGATGCATAATAAAACCATAATCCCTCTGTCCCTCTACCTGAATTTTGTGCACCTCAGCCTCTACAATCCCTAGCCTTTGCTTTGTCATCTGCAGCCTCTCCTAGGCCCCCTCAACAATAAGACAGGATCCTTAGCTGGTGCACCTGGTACGACCACCAACGGCTCCACCACATGAATGTCAACATCTATAACATCTGAACCTGCCTCATTATGACCTTGCTCAACCCTGCTTGCCACCTAAACTCTCCTAGGCTATCCCCTCCGCCCAACCCTCATCTATCATGCTACAAATCTCACCTCCCACTCAGGCTCCTCTATCTCCTCACTCATCCCCATCTCTGGCTCATGGGGATCCTTCTTAGCTCTGATCACCACCTGGGTTGTCCTCAGCCGTCTACTCCTCCTCGTTTCCCTCCCTGGCTATCCTCTGGCCCTAGTCTCACCTTGTCCTCCATCCTATTGTCCTTAAACCCCCAAGTCCTCCTTCTCAACCCTGCTCTCTATCTAAGCTCTCCTTCACTGTCCTTTGCTCCCTACACCCATTTGCTATCTTGCAGCTCTCGCCTCCACCTTAGGCACATCCAACATCTCAACCTCTACCCCCCTCCCATCTCCTTGTCGTGTTAAATCCATCTCATCCTCCACATCTAACTTCACTCTGTGCCTCCTCTGTTGTCTCCTCCTCAACTTCTTCGGCTATCTTGTGACCCTGATCTCACCCTGTCCACCCTGTTGTCCTGCAACCCCTACATCCTCCTATGCCCCTGTGGCCCTGACTGCCTCCTATGCTCTCTTTTGCTGACCCCTCCTCTCTCTGCCCCCACTAGCCAATCTTCACTCATAATTTGATCCAAACCCTAGGCCCCCCACAATAGGCTCCTCTGGTGTAATCCTATCCCACCAGTGGTTCCAAAACCACCTAACATATCACACTATCACCCCTGCATCTTCCTCCCCAATGACCTTCCCTGGGTATGCCACCAGAAATAATGTCCCCCAGTGCCCTATGGAAAACCTCAGGGAAATCGGCTTCCCCCATGGCCGCTCTCGGCTGATCTGTTGAAACATATTAGGACTCGACGAAATATCTTATACAACTCCAAACTACTTAGTCACCCTGTTTGGCTTGTGCACCTCCACTATGCAGGGCTCCCTCTCGACTAAAAATCATCTGGTGCTGAAGTAGTCTCGGTGTCTCCTCTCATCCTCCCTCTAGCTCGTAAACCACAAAACATGTATGGTCGCCCCACTATGTGCTCCTCCAATAGATTGTCCAAATTCCTCCTCCATCTATCTACATTCCTCTACCCCTCATAATTCCAAACCCAACCTTCATCCTGACCATATCACTAAGCTACAGGAACTGTCTTGTTTGCCTATCCTCACCTCACCACTCCACTCCTGGAGACACTAATGTGTTCCTAGGCCCATACCTACAATAGTGTCACATGTGTCACACTAAGCACCTCTCAGTAATAGATGGCTGTGCATGTCTCTGTAAAGATGTGTCAGTACACATACGCCTCATGAAAGTTGCCCCTCTCCCCTTGACAATATGTCAAATCACCTCCATAAACCTTAGATGGTAGAAGCACATACTCTAGTTTGACAACAGTAATCCACTAATCAGTCCACATAGATAAAGTGGTAATGGTGGTACTCTGAATACCAGACATCGATCCAAATCCAAGTTCCCTCTCTGCACAAGTAGGTCATCTCTCCCAACATCACCCATATGGTGTAATCCAGATCCTCCCTGATACCACCTCACTCACTAGATGTCCTACTATGGGTAGCCTCAAAATGTACCACACATCCTCTAGTGTCACTATCATCTCCCTTGTCAGAAGATGGAACATCGACGTCACTGAGCTCCATCGCTCTATCAATGTTGTCAGTATAGTCCAATGCACTCTAATTGTCGGATACCCTAATAAATGAAGCAACCCTGCTTGCTCCAAAGCATGGTGATCCACTCCCATCATGGCCACTATAGTTGCTGCCAACACCTCTTAGTGTCTCTCATGGGTCCACAGTGAGTAAAAAATCTACATCCATAATAACCCGCATGTCATTCCATTTACCTTTTCTCTTTCCTATCCCAACCCTGGGAAATCATTTTTGCTAATATTTTTTCTTCCCATCTTTCTTTCTTCTCCCCCATAGGTTCCCCCTTGATTTTGGGCACAATCACCCCTTCCCGGGACGGACCTGCCCTGCTCGGTGGGCGGACCTACCCTAGGCCCAGGGCAGACCCAACCCGATGTGGGGTGGACCTGCCTAAGCTCGGGGCAAACCCACCCCCGTTCAGGTTGAGCCCACTTCCATTTGGGGCAAATTCTCCCCAACACGGGGTGGACAAGCCCCTGCCTAGGGCGGACCTGCCCCTACCTAGGGAAAACTCGCCCCAACGGGGCGAACCTACCCTTGTCCAAGGCAGATGCACCCCCATCCAGGGCAGACCTGCCCCAACACAGGTAGGCCCACCCCTATCTGGGGAAAACCTGCCCTAGTCTGGGGTGAACCCACCCTGACCGGGGGCATATCCACCCCAAAATGATCCAACCGAGGGATGTGCCCCCTCTCTTGTAACATCTCTACCCGTTTTGGGCTTTTTTTTCATTTTTGGGGAGCATTTACCCTCTAATTGAGAAACTTCACCCCCCCTTTCCGTGCCTCTAATTGCCCATTTTTCCCACCCATTCAACAAAATAAAAAATTTTCCCCCAACCCATTTTTCTACACTACCCCGAACACAAAACCCAGATGTTCAATATATATATATATAATATGCTTAAAATCACCAGAAAGGGTTTTGACTCTAACCTGGTGTGGAACTGCACATTCATAATAAAATTGCCGCACCTTGTTCCCCTAGTGGATAATGTCCGAGTCGTAGTCCTTTGGCATATTGTCTCCTCATCTCTTTCCTCTTCTCTTCTCTCTCTCTCTCTCAACTGCTACAGTGCAAATGAGGAGTGGTAATTTCTCAAATTACCTTATATCCCTTTTCCCTCCCTTTTAACCTTTTTAAATAAAGGGTATACTTACCTTTTATTTAAATTTTTTTTCCTCCAACTAATCCTCTAACTTCTCGGGGCCGCCATTTGCAAACCGTATCTCTAATAGACTCCGTTCAAAAGCTAAACCTACCTGGTTTTTCAAGATCTATGCAACCATGCCCTCCATTTCTTCCTATCAAGAAGTTTCCTGCGGCCCCTTTTTCTTCCCCAACCGCCCTCTCAAGGGGGCATACCCTACCATTTTTCCCCATTCCTCTGTCATGGTCATTCCCTTGCAAGATTGGGGCATCTCCCTCCATTTCCCTCTATTTGGGATGCTCATGTAACCTCTTCTATGCTAAAATATCATTTTGTAGTCGCTTCCTCTATAGAGTCATCTGCATTTTCTTTTCTTCAAAACACTATTATTCTAACAATATTTCAAAGAGGGGAAAAATGTAGACATCCAAATTTGACCACTCCCACACGGTCAAAGTCATCTACTTTATTCATCTATTTTGTTAATATTAATTAAAAAAATTATTTAATTAATATTTCGCCTTCTGCCTAAGGTCCCTAAAATATTTAATTCGACAATTAAATACTTTACCTTACACCTTTTCCTCTCTAAATTAAATAAACATATCAATTTATTTAATTTAGTCATTTTACCTTTTTGAATAAAATCAATTTTAAATTCTTCATTTTTCTCTCCCATTGTCACATCCTCCATAATCATCTTCTAATTTGGATTAAGTTAATTAATCCATGATTAGGATGTGCACTCCTTAATCAGGATTAATGTCATATCCTCCATAATCTTCCACTTGCTTCTAATCCCTAATTAATTTTCCTTAATCATATATTTGCACAACCTTAATCTAATCATCTTGCCAAATTTAGCATACATTTTTGGTCAACCTTTACATATTCCACATTTAGCATTGACCCTCTTCCCCATGTGAATTTTTAATTCACAATTATTCATCCAAGACTCCTCTCTTCCCCATGTGAATTTTTAATTCACATTTATCCTTCCAAGACTCTCCTTATTCCTATGCAACTTGTAGAACCTTTGACTTGTCACATCACTTACATGTGTCAAAGTCTTCTAGAATCTTTGACTTGTCACATCACTCACATGTGTCAAAATACCACCTTTTTGGGAAACTTGTCTTCTCCATTAGATTCTCCCAATCAGGTGAATTTTTAATTCACATTTATTCCTCCAACTAATTTCCTCTTCCCCATGGAGATTTTTGAGGAGTTCTAAAATTCCTCAAGTGTCATTTTCATTCTCACTTGGGGAAAAAAATTTCCTTTTTGAGGAAATCTTCTCATCTCCCAAAGTACTTGTCCTTCTTGCACATCATTTGTCCTTCTTCCACCTCACTTGTACCTCTTTCCATCTCATCCTACCCTTGGACACCTCACTCTCCACATGTCAAGATGTGAGGGCTTGTGAGTCCTCAACTCACCACAGCCCTCCATCTTGGTCATGGTGGCTCAATCCTGACTGTTGAATTCTCTAGAGAATTCAACTTCTTCTATAAATACCCCCCTCTTCTAATGCATTGAAACACTTTAAGCATTCAAGTACCTTCATGCTAGAAAAATTGTGAGCCATTTTCAAGCCTCCATTAAGTAATTATTTGCTTTCTCAACCATTTTGCAAATTTACTTTCACTTCATCACCATGGCATATTTAGTTTAGCCTTCATCCCACTTTTCATCCATCCATTTTCATCCATTGCCATCAAAAGAAGCATATATACCAACTAACATCAAGGGCCAACCAAGGGGATCGATACGAAAAAAAGGTATAATCATTTATATTTATTTTTCTTTTGTGTTTTCCTTAGGCTAATCATTGAGGTGGTCTAGTGCTTTCATTTTTGCATTCTTAGTTTAGTTTTCATATTTAGAATAGAAAACACTTGCATTCACACATTCATCCATATCTATCTATCATCTCCATCTCAATGTTATGGTACTGAATTGATCAACCAACATATCAAATCAATCGAATAATTCATCCATCATTGCGTCTATTTGAGGTATTGAAGATTTGGATTAGGCAATGTATGTTATTGTTTTATCATTTTTTATTTATCCAAAAAATTTATATACATTTTGGTGAAGCCAACGTGAATCCCCTAACTAATTTTTAGCTCAATATTTTGACAAATTTTGAGGAATTTTGGAGTTGCATCATTTTTATTGTAGGTTTTGTTAGTTTTTTTATTGTAGGTTTTGCATCATTTTGGGACAAAACCCTAATTTCAAATATTCAACCATATCTATAAAATCGATGTACATATTTTCACAAAAAACTTTTCTATAGGTTGGGGACAATATCAAGAACTTCTAATTCAAAAATCAGATGTTTTGGAGCTATTTTTAATTTTTTATAATTTTTTTTGTTATTTTTCATAAAAAAAATAATTTTGAGAGATAATTAGAGATTTTCTTTAGATATTTTTACATTTTTGGAAATATCTCTGAATTTTAGTAGGGTTCTATTATTTATGCTTTTAATCTAGATGAAAAATAATTAGACAAAAAATAGATTTTTGAAAATTAGGTTTTTACACAGATTTGCTTATATCTCACAAACAATTGTAGATATTTTCACAAAACATTTACTATATATTTGGGATGATGTCAAGTGTATTCAATCCAAAAATTAGAATTTTTAGACCTGTTTTGAATTTTTTATAATTTTTGTATGATTTTTCATAAAAATTAATGTTGGGTGCAAAACAAGAAATTTTTCAGATTTCTTTACATTTTTGGAAAGCACTAGAAATTTTAGTAAGGGTCTATTCTCTGTGTTTTTATTTTTTATCCCAAAAACATTTCCAAAAAACATATTTTTTTTGACAAGCTAACCCTCTAATATTAGTGATCAATTATCTTGTTAGGGTTTTGGTTTTGTTGTTGGTTTTGTGAATGTGCAAGAAAAAATTAACACTTCAAAGGAAAAATTGGATCAAGTAGATAAAAATTTGGAGATAAAGAAAGTCTAGGTGCACACATTCCATCTTTCATCTCTAATCATTGCTTGTTAACACACTTCAATTTGGGGCTTAAGACAAACATCTTGTTTGCTGCCACATCATTGAAATTGGGCTTAAAAAGAACCATTGTATTTTATCACAAATTTTGGCTTTAGGTTAAAAAGAACAAGTGATTCCATTGTTTTCTTACACACATTTCAATTTTCTAAAGGGAAATTAACAATTGTGAGTGTGAATCAAGTGTGTGTGTCCTCCAAAACACCTCACTTGGTTCGCTTTTGTCATAGCCTTCTTAGGAGGCCTACTTGGAGCACACACCCTTCCAAGGGATGACCTCAATCGAGGTGTGAATCCAAAGACATGCCTCTTTGGGAGTTGAAATCTTGTCACTCTTGGCTAAGCCCCAAAGAACTTTATACCTTTAGGAAAGGAAGGTGAAGGGTGGGTTACCTCTTTCTCCCGGTTGTGTGGCAAGATTTTTCTTTCAAATCATCCTTAGTCAACCTTGTGCATCCTAGCTTAAGACCTAATTGATTATACTAACTTGACTAACATTAGGCTTGTTTTTGTGTATTCACCTTATCCCATATCCTTCTATAACAATTCCACATTACCTTATCACACCTCTTCTAATGCCAACCCTTATCCATATCAATCCACCTCTCAACAACCATTATCTTATGCAACCCCTCCATCATTATCACAACAAAAAATCATACTACAAAAAGTATGAACACCATTACAACCTCAACACATTCAACCAAAATCCTATGTGTCACCTTCATCATCATGCCAACCAAAACCACCTACCTATCATGTCAATGCCACATCAACATATCCACCCATATCACAACAAGAACATAGGATCCCATGTCCACCTTGGAAAAAAAATCAAGAGTCTTTCAATTCTCATGTTCCATTTGATAAGGGGAACACCAATCTAGTTTATGCACCCTATAACTTTATCATACCACCATCCAATCAAATTCCTAATCCTAAGCCTATAACACCATCGACTATCATTTTCCATCCACTATATTATCCATCTACCCATACACTTGCAAAGGATGCGATCCAGTGACTACTAGCATGGAATAGACCATCCCCATGTTAAGCACCCATTAATGATCTTACCAAATAACCTTTGAATGCCATGAATATTCCTCCAAATCCATCATGTGGTCCACAACCTATTCATCTTATATGTCTAAGTCAAAGTCCATCATACCCTCATGTTGTTGATCCCAAAGAGCATACTGAGCCTCTTCTAGAGCCTCCCACTTTCATTTCCACTCAAATCCAAGAGTTATGTCAAGAGCATTATCCTAAGCATGAGGAAAAATCAACCTCTCATTCTAATCAAGATCTAGGCCCTTCTAATGATCCCACTCATAACATACTTGGTCCTATTTATGATCAAGGTCCCCTCTATGATCTTACCTATGATCAAGAAGGCCATGATGATCCTCTTAGCCAGCTTTATGCATTCCATGGTAAAGAGCCTATCACTTCACCTATCCATGAGAAAGAAACCTCCATTGCTCCTATCCACCCCCTACCTAGCCATATCCATGATCCAGAAACATCCACTTCCCTTGATGAGACATATGCCTCCCTAGCACACATAGAAGATAAAAAAAATACCTTGGATCTAAGTGAACACAATGCTAGAATCAAGATCCTAATAATCCTCCATCACCCACTATCAACCCCATTGCAAATCCTCCATCATATCCTATTGGTATTTCCACCCTCATTCATGAGTGTTCCTCCTTAGAACAACAAACATTATCTTCCCTTGCTTCATTTTCTCCATCCAATAAGGAACTCGTGTCTAGTGTTCCACCTACACCTAGTCCCATTGTCCATTGCATACTTCAAAACATGAACTACCAAGGTAAAGGTTTAGACCTTCATGAAAAAGGTATTTTGGAGCACATCCATGTTAAAGTCCCTCCATGCTCTTATGGCCTTGGAATTACACCCCAAGGACACCAATCTCAAGATGTTGATACTTCCTCCATGCATCCTAAGTCCACTTTCCATCATGAATCCTATCATACACCTAAAACATATGTTGCCATCCCTCCTCCATCATCCTAGAAATTTCAAAAGCATGTGACCATATGCCTTCCACCATCCACTTTTCCACCATTGCTTCCAACTCCTAATATCCCTCCATCTAATCTACCTCCATTACTCTGAACACCTAATATCCCTACCATGCAATCCTCTTATCCATTTATCCATAAATACCCCAACATTCCTAATCATGACCAACAAATGCACACATTGTCTAGACATCAAGCTTCCACTCATTCCACCTATCCCATGGGATTCAAAAGAAATAATTCCAATGCCTCTACTTATAAAGTAAAAAATCCTAAAAATCCTCATGCCTTAGGGCATCGATGCAAAGAGTCAAAGAAAAATACATTCAAAAGGTTATATAGACCCATACCTCCAAAAGTAAAGGCCAAAACTAAAATGGTTTGGGTTCCTAAGAAAAAGGAAATCAAGTCAAATGAGGCATCTACATTACAAAAATCCCAACCATCCCCTTCCATCCAAAATGCACATTCTATTCAAAAATTACAAAAATCCCACAAGACAAACAAAAAATATAAAAATACCAAGTCTATGTGGGTACCAAAAGCACTACATCCACCACCTCCTAAGAAAACATCTTCATTGCTTCCTACATCCCATCCACATCAAAAGATTCAATGTTTATCACTGTGTGTGCAACCATTGGTCATGGTTCCCTTCCATTTCATACCAATTCCACATACCCCCATCTCCTCATCCTTCACTCATTATCCTACATATCTCCCCCACTACCTTTCTATGGTCCATTCTTTTGGCTAAGCCTCCCCATTCATCTTTTTCATAAGTCCTACATAATCCGCATCATAATCCACTATTTTCCTCCATAATTCATGTCATAATCCATTATCTACCTAATCCATCTCCCTCTCATGCATCCCTCTACCAACATCTATGAGAATATTTGACATGGTCCATGCAATGATATCCATCTCTAGTGGGACTATCACCTTTCATGGAACTAGACACTTGAGTCCCTCCTATCCATATTCCCCTTCTCCTATCCAAAAAATTCAAAAAGTCAAAAATTAAAAAAAAAACAAAACAAAACAAAACAAAAAAAAGTAAAGAGAAATCCCTTCGTCCAACGGTGAAAACCTGGTAAATAGGCACCCTGGATAAGTACCATGATGTAAACTTGAAAAACAGGCATCATGTGTAGGTTGATCTTCTATGTCACTTCGACTTGGGGGAACAATGTCTCATCTATCCAACCTATTATTTTTATGTCATATCATTTACATCCTACCTACCATCTTTAGCCAGCATACATACCTATCATTTTGAGTCCACTTATCCACCCTTCTCCTTTTTATTTTGATAAAGATATAGGGGAAAAGTGTTGAAACATTCTTTGGATATATTTTGATATACCTCATCCTTGCAACCAATCATATCATTATCATATTGTCATATGCTTTGTCCAGAAAAATCCTAATTATTGTACCTAGAATGGGGCATGTTATTCCTATTTGACACAGTCTTTGGAGATCACATCCTTGCTCTCTTAGGAAAAATACATCTATTCCATCCATCCACCTATCATGAACCTTTTATCCCTTATCCTATCACCCACCCTTGCATCATTCAATTCCATCTATCTCCTTGCACCTATACTTGGTTTTCCCTTTTCATTGGTATCTAGCACAAAAGCTACCCATTTTTTATCCGTTGACACTTCAAAACATTTCAAAAGTCCAAAAAAATCAAAACATCTCAAAAATTTAATTTTTTTTTTCAAAATATCCCCAAAAATACAAAAAAAATGGAAAAGTTCCTAAACAAGACAAAAAAATCCAATATCCATAAAAAATCCAAGCAATAAAATCAAACCAAATCATTTCTTCCAATGAATTCTTCAAAACAATTCAATGCATCAATTCAACTCCTTCAAATATATCTTCAAATTATCAATTAATCAATCCAATCAATCTAAATCAATCCAATCACATCAATTCTTCTATTCAATTCATCACATCCTTTCATCCAATCAAATCATCAAATCAATCATCATATCATTCCAAACCACTTTTTCAAATCAAATCAATCAAATCATTTCAAGCAATAATCCAAATGTAAGTCAATCCTTAATCCATACCAATCAAGTCAATCAATCTTGTCAAATTATCCAATCACATCCTTTGGTCTTGATCCTAATCTTGTTGTAAACCCAATCAATCAAAGTCAATCAGTTAGTTAATTAGCCATCGTTGTGTTGATCTAGGGATATGTCATTCCCTGCAATGACAACACTATCATCATCTATCATCATCAATTAATCAATCAATTACTCATTAGTTTACAGCTTGACGGGGGCAATACCTTGTTTATTTTTAAATTATTTGTGCATACTTTCTTTCTTGCTTGTGTGTGTTATTATTTTTATCTTGCATTTGCATCAAATCTGAATTATTCTAGCTAATATTCATATCTTGTATCTAGACAAGGTTTTATTACATTGGGGCATGAGACACATCGTCACCTTGGTCCTTATACCTTGGTGCATCATGTCTAGTGTTACATCAAACATCATTGTTGTTCACTTTCTTGTAGCATAACCTATCATTCATCTCCTTCATCCACTTCCTATCTTGCATCATTCATCTTGTCCCTCCTTATCATTTCATTTCGAGAGCATACCCTTGTTTGTCCAACCCACCTATCCTCTCGAGGGGGCATCATCATCCCATCATCATCCTATTCTTATATTATCATCATCCCAATCTTATTTCATCATCATCCTATCTTTCTATCATCATCCATTTTCCTTTATCCTCACCTTAGCTTCTTTGAAATGATGTTACTCGACATAAAGCTCATCATCTCGAACATCATCTCAAAGAGGGGAAAAATGTAGACACTGAAAAATTATCCTTCGCCTATGAACCCACCTTTTCATATCAATTACTCCTACTTGCATAATTAAATAATTTTAATTATTTAATTACCTTTTAAGGTCATATTCCTCTATTAATTAAATAATTCTTAATTATTTAATTGATTCATTTTATCCTTTATTCTTCCCTTGATTAATTAAATAAATTTTGTTTATTTAATTATGTCACTAATTAGCCCCTTCCTTTCTATAATCAAATAAATGCTTATTTATTTAATTGTTGTCATTTTTCTACTATAATTAAATAATTATTTTAATTATTTAATTATTCATTATCCTCTTCTTCTATAATTAAATAAATTTTATTTATTTAATTATTTACTAATTTGTCATTTTCATCCACTTTTGAATTAAATTAAATTATTTAATTTAAAAGTCAACATGTCACATGTCTTTTATAATTAAATAATGATTTTATTATTTAATTATTCACCTTCCCTACCAAATTAAATAATTTTATAATTATTTAATTTTCTCCAACAACGTCTTTTTTTGTGCCAACCTCATTATCTCTGCCATTCTTATCTTCTCTTGTCTCATTCATTTTCCATCCTTGATTGAATTATCTTATAATTCAATCTTGGCCATTAATCCTTATCATTTCCTTAATTTTTCCCTAACCCTATTTCATACTACAACTTTCAATCTTGGCCATTGATTAAGACATATTATTGACATCCAATCTCAACCATCAATCCAAATCAGACCTTTCCTATAAATCAACCCTCTCATAAGCCATTTGGGGGTTTGATTCTTCAAGTATCCTTATGCTTCCAAAATCATTCTTGAATCATTCATCCATTTCTCTTATCATCATTCATCTATTATCTCCATCTCAATGTTATGTTTCTTAATTGAGTAACCAACATATCAAATCAATTGAATAATTCATCCATCATTGCGTCTCTTTGAGGTATTGAAGATTTGAATTAGGTAATGCATGTTATTGTTTTATCATTTCTTATTTATCCAAATTTTTCATATACACTTTTTATCTTCTCCCAAACTTCTTTAGTAGTTTTCAAATCCATAACTTTCACTAATTCAAAATTTGTAATACTAATCGAAAGAACAAACCTTCCCATACCATCTATTTCATAAGCCTTGATCTCATCACTTGTCCTCGGTCCATTTCCATGTATGTTATATACAGTCTTCACTGCCTTAGCAACATCAAATCCAAGGTAAACCAAATAGCTTTCCATCTTCACTTTCTAGAATGCATAGTCTATGCCATCAAACATAGGGATCTCCTTCTTGTTTGCCATCCCAGATCTACCTCAAGCAGTCAAAATTTTCTCCAAGGAACCTTTCTTTGATACCAATTGTTGAATGAACAAGACAACTAAGAGGGGGGGTGAATCAGTTGTATCAAAATAAAAAATTAAAACCGTTAACAGTAATCAAATCCACATGCATTCATTAAACCCTTAATCTATTATACTATTTAAACATGAATTGTAGATAACAAAATTGAAACAACAACACCATACACAAGAGAACACTAGATTTACATGGAAAACCCTAGGAAGGAAAAACTATGGTGAGGATTAGCTCACACTATAAGTAATTGCAAAACTAGTACAAAGAGGCTCACTACTAGAATAGGATGCACCATCCAAAAAGACTCAAAACCTAGGCTCACTGCTAGAATAGAAAGAAGAAAGAAGATACAATGTTACACAGAGAGCATGATCTCAATGCAATAGAAAATCCACCACAATAGCTTCACTAACACTCACAACCTTCAAGAGATCAAGATACCTCAGCTCACTACATTCAACAATCTTGCATTATAGATCACACTACATTTCACATCTCTGCACTTAATTTCACATCACAACACTCAACTCTATTCCACACTTTATCTTGCATCAACTCACCTTACATTTCTACAATCCACAACTTGAAAAAAAACCTATAAAATAATACTCAACTTGAAAAGCATCTATAAAATAATACTCAACTCAACTAGAAAATTAATAACATTTTTATTTTGTTGATTTTAAAGAGGAATGAATTGAAAGTCATGTTAGATTACACACCTATAAGTCTATGTAATACTAACAAATTTTTCTCTAAAATATTGGTTAACAAAATCCAACCTTACCTAGAATTCTTGATCTGTCTAAACCAAAAATAGTTCATGAAGGGAAGACAAATTATGGATATTTTCATCAACAAGAAAGAAATTATTTATTCAATGGAAAAAAGAAAGAAATATTGAATGCTTCTAAAATTGGATATTTCAAAAGAATATTCCAATGTTAATTGGAGCTTTTTATTTTTTGTTCTAAAGAAGTTTGGGTTTCAACACATTGATAAAATTAATAAGAGTGTGTATCTAATCCAATGTTCTCTACTCTAATAAATGGAGTTCTCAAAGGTTTTTTAAATAGGAAGGTGGCATATGCAAGGGGAAACATTGTCTTTGTACTTGTTCATCCTAATGGATAAGATTATGGGAAGAAACATCTCTAGTAAAATTTACAAGAAAAATATAGGGGATCAATCCAACTATAATTCTTCAACCTTCATCACACCAAAAATATGTGGAAAAAACCTTTCTATTTGGTAAGTTTTCAATTCTAGAATCTAGAATCTAGAAAAATATTCTAAATTACTATGCTCAAATATCAAGTCAACTCATAAATTATGAAAATAGCATAAAAAAGTTATTTAACACTAA
The DNA here is from genome assembly GCA_007258455.2 of Sequoia sempervirens. Taxonomy (NCBI): domain Eukaryota; kingdom Viridiplantae; phylum Streptophyta; class Pinopsida; order Cupressales; family Cupressaceae; genus Sequoia; species Sequoia sempervirens. Next base: position 418,167,766 of record VDFB02193867.1, read on the forward strand.
AAAAAAGCTACAATAAAAAAAATAATTTATATCCTAGGTTATATGTTGGAAATCCTACTTATCACCTACCTTGGTCTTACAATGTCAGTTAAAAAATTGAACCAATCTATTATAATTATATAATAGAAAGGATCTTGTAGCGTCATAAATTGCCACCCTTGACAATTTCACAATAGGTTTTTCTACCCCTAAATTAATGATCATAATTGTGTCCCTAATTTCCTAAATTATGCATTCTATAGCCCATTTGTACCACTTTCTGAGAAATTTCAAGCATTGAACAAATGCATCCAGTTATTTTTTCCCCTCAACACTTAATATCCTGGACAATAGGGCTAGGACCCATTCACCCTAGGGCGTATGGGTCCCCCTATTTTTTGGGGGACCAATTTTAGATATGTCAATTTATACATTTTAACATTCAAAAATTCAAATTGTAAATGTTAGTTATTAGGATTTAATTATCAAAAAATTGGATAAATGCCTATAAATACCTAGTTATTGCATCATTTCAAATCTAAGAACAAGCATTAAGTGATATTATATTGGTGAACTTATGATCAAGAGCACTATCAAGCAAGTTAAGAGCAACATTTCAAAGCTTTGTCGCAGCAATTCAAGATTCTAATATCATGTCAAACCCCATGGGAGTTTATGTGTGTTCATGTTATCATTGTTTTGTGAAGGCTAACACTTTTGTAGGTCTCCAAAGAATTAAACCAATCAAGCAAGCAAGATCAAAGACCTTGAGGTGATGTGCATGACTTCAGTACTTTAGGTAAGCTATAAAAGGGTGGTGAGTTGCAACACTTTGTGATTTCATCATTCCTTCATATCCATTATCATTTTATCATTGAAATTTCCATTGTGGAAGTGGAAACACTTACATGGGGTTTGACTAAGGCAATCCCCTAAATGGACCAACATTTTCCCTCTCTTTGCTTGTGCAAGTTTTAGGTTTGAAGATGATTGAAGGGAGATTTAAGATAAATTGTTCATTACTATATTTGAAGCCCTACATCTTTTCTGTAGACACCTAAAAATGACCTAGGCCTACAAGCTTCATTTTTACCACTTTCGTCCTAGCATAAGTAAGACATTTAATTATGTCCTTGGTCCACATTCGACTATTGATTAAATAATTCATAATTATTTATTTAATTCATGTCCTTTGACTCTTTATGATTATTAAATAAATAAATTTTAATTTATTTATTAAATACGTCACTAATTGTCTAAGTCTTTCTTTAATTAAATAGATTTCTTAATTTATTTAATTTCCCTTTCTGCGTTTAATTATCTTTCACTATTAAATAAATAAATTTTATTTATTTATTTAATACATCACTAACTGTCCAATTAAATAAATTGATTAATTTATTTAATTAATTAATCTTATCTGCTGAATTAAATAATTTAATTTAATTATTTAATTGCTAATTTAATATTCTTCTCATTTTAAATAAATTAAATTATTTAAAATGTCTTGTCAATCCTAACTGTCAGTCCTTTTTGATAAATAATCTAAAAAAGATTATTTATTATCTCTCGAAATCCATAATTTGAATTATTTTAATTCAAATTAGTAATTAATCTTCCAAAAATCAAGTAATCGGGCAGATTCTTGATTTTCCAAATCTTATCTTCAAATCTTATCTCTTTGATTTTTCGAATCTTGCAAATCAGGCGATCTTATCTCTTTGATTTTTCGAATCTTGCAAATCAGGCAATCTTATCTTCTTGATTTTTCGAAAATCTTTATTTCTTTAATTAATTTGTCTCATTTATTCTCCACCGTCGATCCAATTTTATTCTGACCGTTTGATTAAGGATTTTTCCCTAACCCTAATTAGGGATTCTTGGGTGTAATCTTGGATTGTTCATTTTAGGGTCTCATCACTAATTTATCTCGTCCGTCCGTTCGAAATGGCCTTTTCTATAAAATGCCCTTTCCTTCTCATTTTTCATATCTTGACATCTTACGTAATTACTATAGGCATTTTATTTACTAGCACATGTTCATGGTCATAGGCAATCTTAGTATTTCAATTTTGGCATTATTTTAGACAAAGGCATTGATTTATAGGCATAGACATTTAGGCAATATCAAATCCTTCGAATCTTGTTGTAGGGCTTAGGCATTTTAGATTGCTCAAGAAGACGAATCTGAGGGCAACATCACATTTCCAGCAAGCAAGAAGGTGTAACGAAGATCAATCATGGAAGATGGAGACTCTTGGTAATATTTTTCTTGTATTTTCATTTGATTTCCATTGTACTTCGTTATTTCATTGGATTTTTATGTTATTTGATCTAACCATTTAACAAATCTGATTTTCCCTTGATTACATTGGTGAACCCGACATTTTGCAGAAAAATTCGTGTGTGTTCTTGTTTGTTTTCACTGTTTTGCAGGTTACAGCCAAAACGTCATACGAAATCCCGTCACCTTCAGTTGAGCACAGAAAAATGGGCGAATAAAATATTTTCAAACGGTTTCTGGGTTTTGTAGATCTCACTCTCAGCTTTCCAGAACATCAAACGGTTTTAAATTTCGTTGAGATTTGATAAAGTTATGGGTATTTTACTGTTCACTATTTTTTTTAATTTAATTCTTAAACCCGCGTTTTCTTTTGTCTATAACATTTGTTTTGTGCAGAATTGTGGAAAAAGTTTTCTGGGTTTTGAAGGTCTATCATTTAGCTTTCCATGGATATCTACCACTTGAAATTTTGTTAAGTTTGGATGAAGTTATCACTATTTCAAGTTTGTTGTTTTCATTTAAGTTTTTATTTATTTTTTTATTATTTTTGTTACTAATCTTTTCTGGTAGCGTGTGGCGATCTTTTTCGTGTGTCCAAGACCATTATCTACAAAACTACTAACTTATTGTTTGCAGATTCGCATGTCAAAGAGGGAAACAAACAAACAGTGTGCTTGTTTATTTCTAGATTAGCAAACACTTAGTTTTGGTGCTTATAAAAAGAATCATGTCTTTTGTGTCTGATTGTGCTTGTGGAGTGGTAGGTGAGTATGCTCTCACTTGGTGAAAACCTTGTGATCAGAAAACCAGACCCATTCTATTTTTTGTTAATTACCCTTCACGATTCGGTATATCGGAGTATCCTCTCCCCTTGCGCATTCGTGCGATCCTGGGTGTAAGAGAAACGGTTATCACTCTAGAACTTGGGCCTGTCCTGGTGGGAAAAAGTACTCACCCCAGGACGACTCAGACCGGTAGCACCCTGACACCGAGGGACTTCCAGCCGGTATAAAAAAGTGGGTTCTTGGGGAAAGCCCAAGAATCACGAGCGTGGTTCCGACGAGATGGATCCGAAAGGGGACTCTCGCCGCATGGATCACGCCCCACGAACGGAATGCCCGAATTAAACACCCTTGTCTTAGTATCCAACCGTTCTATTGGCCGTTGCTTGATATAGTGCAGGGTACAGTATCATGCCCGAAGATTACTCACTACCGATCCCCTTGAGTAGAGATAGCAATTCTTGGGATGTCACTACCCAATGAATCCGAATTTGGTGTGCTCGAATGACGTTAATGAGCCGTGGAGGGGAGCCAATGCCACCAAATTCTAAGCTGTCCGCTCTCGAGAAGGAAAGGTGTTCATCACCAATCCGGGGTATAACTGGTGGGCTATATCAAGTATACAAACCCAAGGCCTAGTGGCCTTTTTAGGATTGTGCTTATCTCATGTGTGCTTGGATACCTTTTAAAACGCTGTGTTTGTCAAGTGCATTCTGGTTTTGTCACAGTTCAAACAAAACATTCATCAAAACAAGTCAAAACTTCCATCAAAACAACACAAAAATTAGGTTGAAACTAAACTGAGTCGCATCTGTCAAACCGCAAGTGATTTTCGACGACGCAACTGATTTGTCAAAACGCATCTGAAACCTGAGGTCTTCAAATTGTCAACCATTCATCAAACACTATCATCAAAAAGATTCTGTCAGAAACCAAACTTGATATTGCTCAAAGTCTTGTCTAAACTTGCATTAGTCACCATAGGTTGCATACCTCATTCCTTTTAGTTTAGTACATTCAGCATTACGTTGTCCTTAAGGTCCATACTTGCATACTTAGGATTAGGAAAATCTTAAGCACACCTTTGCAAAAACATTGTTTTCGACATTAGACCCTCTTGGACTAAGTTATCAAACCTCCTTTAGTCATTGTCCTTTTTTGTGAGATTTCTTCCAACTCAAAAGCCTAGTTAGGAAGACTCACTAGTCATTTAGACCTTGTCAACTTGTCATTTCCAACGAAGTCCTTTAGCAGTCCAAATCGTAAACAAAGTTCGAGCTTAGAAGTGCTTAGACAACCTTGTCATCTTGCATTAATCATTTTCTTAGGAAAACCTCATCATAGTCTTGCATTGTCATCCCTTATTCCAAAAAATCAAAAGAATTAGTGGCATAACTTGTCATCTTAGTCTTCATTGTCCTTTGGCATTAGTCATTTTCTTTAGACAACATTGTCATATTGCATCCTTTATTGTCAAAAATCCAAAAACATAATCTTGCATTGTCATCCTTTATCCAAAAAAATCCAAAAACATAGTCTTGCATATTGAGAAAATCCCTTTTACAATTGAGACTAGGCTTCAAAGACAACAACGACAAATGACAAACTTTGGACAAGATTCTTATCCCAACATTGACAATAACACTTACGACATGAACAAACATTGGACTTTTTCTGACCCATTTCACAACATGAACATGCAATCTTCCATGAACATGCCATCTTCATCACGAAACATTTTTGAGCCATTCATAGAGAGAGACCAAAATGGACGAGTATATTTCAAAGACATAGAAGCTGCAAAGCAAAATCCTGATATATTCTCTTTTGTAAGAAAATTAATCTTACGTGACCCTCAAAGGTCTCTAGCCATGCTTTTGGACGAAGGGGCTAAGTTACCACAAGGCTTTGACATAAATACTTTGCCACCATCTGTCTACCCTCACAATCAACAGTCATTTGACCCAAATCCTGCCATTAATTCACAACAAACGTCCACTTATCACCCTTATCCTAACCTTGACAAGGGAAGCCAACTGTCCACTAGTCCATTCCAAACCTCCACGTCATATTCTGACCCTTCACCTATCAATCCCGTCCAAGCCTACATCCCTTATCAAATATCTACCAACTCATGTCAAGTCCCCACATCATACCACACCAATCCAGTCGAAGTCTCCACGTCATACCCTTGTCCTTCACATACTAGTCCAATGCAAGTACCCATGTCATATCCTAGTCCTTCACATACTAGTCCTGTCCAAGTCCCCACATCTTCTCCTAATCCTTTTCAAGTCACCCCCTCACAAGCCACATCTAGTCAAGAAAATTATTTCATTACTCAAAGTCACATCCCATCGTCTACACTTGAGGATACATGTCAAAATGAAAGCCCAAAGCATAACCTTATAATGTCACCCTCATGTCAAGAACAAGGTAGTCCATCCCATGACCCTATCTTAAACTCCATTCAAAGAGTCCCTCAAGACAATCATGACATCCAAAACACACCTATCCATGACAACCCCATCTTTGAACAAGACCCTACCATTGACCAAGAAGTCCAAATCCATGACAACCTCATTTTTGACCAAGACCCTATTGTTGACCAAGAAGTCCAAAACGATCCACTCGACCTTTACACCATTTATGATCAAATACTTTTCAATCCTATACAGGCCTCGACTATTGACAGTTTCCAAAATGAGACACTTGCCTCCATGGGACACATAGACGATATTCCTCAAGCACAAGAGTATTCCAATATGGACATATTTGAAAATAATCAAGCTATAGCTGAATTTACTGGACTCTATGACACTGACCATAATGATGGCTTCGACATTGCCTTGGAAGCACCAACAAAATTATTTGAACCTGACATGTCACATGATCAGACCAAAGACATCAGTCAGGAATATGTCCAACATGAAAATGAAGCTAAGACACTTTATCAACTAGGGTCATCTATCTTTGTCAGAGCAGGCTTTCTTGCAGAGAAAATATTACAAGTGACAGTGTCCATAGACATCATGATGGGTTAGCATCTTGCTTTCAAAACAACAAATACCCCATCGCAAATAGAATCTGTCAAAGCATGCAATATCAAGGCAAAGGACTAGGCATACATGAGCAAGGCATTCTTGAACCAATACAGCTTCAGGAAAATTATAGACATCAAGGTCTTGGCTATTCCTCAGACAACAAATCAAATGATGTCGTGGTACCTCCTCGATACTGGGGCAACCTTGTCAGATACAAATGTCAAAATGGAGTCCATGAGAAATCCTTGTCATAAGATTGCTGCCAACACCCCCTCCACCCACACCATCAACTGTCATTTTATGATGAATCAACCTCCCCTTTGGAACCAACAAAAACAAAAGTCTTACAAGTCAAAAGATCAAAATCAATTGTCAAAGACCATTGAATCAAACAAAAGGACAAGTGGACAAATGAAATTAAAATGGATCCCAAAGAAAAATGGATCAAACAAAGACATCAAGTCAAATACAAAAGTCAATCACAATGTGGAGCCACAAGACAAGAGGACTCCCACATATAACACATGTCCACCTCCTTCAAAATGGTCATTAATCAAGGCATATAAAAGTGTTGGTTCCAAACACCATCCCTTCAAAATCTGTCATCCATCATCCAAAGTTTGGAAAATAAAAAGTCATTCATCCAAATGTCCAAACAACCTTTCCACATCTACCATCATCTGTCATAATCCTACATCTCGCCTAAAGTCCAAAAATCCTACATCACAAATCCGTCACATCATGGCAGCAACTCTTTACCACAAGGACTCTCATGGCACTCTATTGCGATGTGCGTATTTTGATAAGGCCAACTCTAGTATCAGAAAGGATCACAAGGACATCGATCAGTTGTATAAAAGTGCTACGATCCTGACAAGACAACTCCTTCAGCAAGGTCATTATTGGCATATCATGGCACCAGTCTCTACATCGGCACCGTCAGTGGATTCAGAATAGTCAGTGGTAATCTAAAGCATCCAGGCTATCCACAATATCAAAAATACAAAAAAAATCAAAAATAAAAAATAAAAAAATCATCACCCTGATGAAAACCTGGCAAACAGGCGTCTTGGTGACACCAAAAAAATTAGAAAATCAAGAAAATAGTAAAGAGAAAATTTTCATCCAATGGTGAAAACCTGACAAACAGGCGCCCTGGATAAGTACCATGATGAAAACTGGCAAACAGGCGTCATGTGTAAAATAAATCATCTATGTGGACTCTTACACTTGGGGGCAAGTCGTCTCATTTCCCATACCTTCCTCATGACATTGACATCCGTCCATCTTAACCCTATCATTTCCATATCATTCCCACCTATCTTGGTCTTGACATAAAACTGACACACATAAATCATGTTTTGGGAAAACTCTTGACATGTCTATCCTTTGATCATACACGATTCATGAAACATCATGTCATCGACCACCATAGTCTTATTGTCCTTATATGACATAGTCATTGAAAATCATATGACAATTCCCTTAGTCTCATATCTCCCGTCCTTTACCAAGGCCACCCTCTCATCCTTTCATGTCTATCACCTGTCTTGGCTTTCCCTTGTCAAACGGTCTAAGGATAATCATCATCCCATCTAGCCCTAACCAAGTCATTCCAAATGCAATGAGTCTTATCTATACAAGCACATTATCTAAAACATTACTTGACTGCGTTCCTGGCCTGGCTGTAGACCACGATACTTTCATCACATTATCATCATCGTCCTCACGTTGTTTCGGGATGCGTCCTTCCCACGTCAAACAACGTTGTCATCACATGTCAATTGGTATTCAGCTTGACTAGGGGCACAATCATGTTTGTCCTTGGATTCTCATGTGTAGGCATCAGTCATATGCATTTGTCATGATCCTCTTAAACGTCAAAATCCAAAAAAAAAATCATAAAATGACAAAATGACAAAAAAATCATAAAATGTCCTGAAAAAAGACAAAAAAATCATAAAATGTCTTGAAGAAAGAACTAAAAATCATAAAACGTCATGAAGAAAAACACAAAAAACATCCAAATTAATGTCAAAATCCTAAAAATGGAGTCAAAGTCAGTCATGTCAGTTAGTCCATGTTATTGTCCGAACTACGTTGTCTCTGCGCATTTGCTACGTAGGCAAGACTCATACTTGAGTCCCCGAGACATTAGGTTAGTCCTTTCAGGTTTGTCAAAATAAAATCATGACGCAATCTTTTCTCATCAAGACAAAATCATTGGTCATGTCGAACTACGAGGTCTCTGAGTGTATGACGTAGGCAAGGACATCTATCGATGAGCCCCCGAGGCCGCACTAGGTCAGTCCATTAGGGTTCATGGCACTACATTGGCACACACGTCAAAAAATTCTTTAAGACAACACGAATCTTTCCCAAACGAACAAAACTCATCATGACAATCATTATCATAGCAAGACAATCTCATCGGCACATATCATCATGACAATATCAACATAAGGCCAACACAAGTCAAACTCAGTCAAAACAAGTCAAATTATAGCAACCAGTCAAACTATCAACTCTTGGTTACCTTTCAGATGTGTCCTTCTGAAGAATAACCTCTGCCATTTATGCCTTAGGGTGTGTCTTTCCTAGGAATTGGCATTGTCATCTGACATTTTCAAGGGATCCTTTCTGACACTTAAGGATCATTCCTCTCGACAACAACGTTCTTTCAGATGTGTCCTTCTGAAGAACAAAACTCTGACATTGGTGTTTTAGGATGTGTCCTTCCTAGACATCGACATTATTCAGGATGTGTCCTTCCTGAATATGGCAACCTTCGGCATTTGTCATCTTGGCATCATTTAAATTTACATTGACACATCAATGCACTCGGCATCCAGACGCACTTGGCAAACACTTGGCATTTGTTTTTAGTTTTTATCATGATATTAGTTTTTCAGCGAGATCCCACTAAGCAGGATTTAGAGAAGCAGCGACGTATCATGTCAATTGACACGCATGACTACTAGTTTCTCAGCGAGGTCCTGATTTTGGGATTTAGAAAAACAACGACATATCATGGTAAGGACTCTTTCTTTTTGTATTTTGACAATCATGCTACTAGTTTCTCAAGGATGTCCTGGAAACAGGATTTAGAGAAGCAGCGACGTTCCATGATTTGTCCTTGTCTTTTTTCTGCATGTGGTTGATTATGGCAAAAAGACTAGGGCAAGCTCGCTCCTAGTATGAGTCATGATTATCCTTGTCTGTGACTTTTGTCTTACGTGATGGTACAACCTTGCACACTTTGATCTATGTCATATCATGGTGTTTCTTGGCCATCACAACAATCCGCCCAATGATGATTAAGAGCAATAAATATTAAAGTCCTATGACAATGTTTTGAAGGATTTGGTCTAGGAACTAACATGCATCTTCTTTAGTCTTGCCATCTTCTCTGTCTCATCTCATATAGGCATTGCATCCATATCATCATCCATATCTTTTGCACTAACATTTCTTTGTCTCTTCATATTCTAGTCTTCTCGTCAATTTCGAGAGCACACCCATGTTCTTGGAACCTGTCTGTCCTCTCGAGGGGGCATACCATAACCCTCCTCGCATTCTTCCTCATCTTATTTTTGCACTGGGGCATTTTTGACTTCTTTTTCTTTGTCACAACGCAATGCTACATTATGACAAAGAGGGGCAAAATGTAGACACCTAAAAATGACCTAGGCCTGCAAGCTTCATTTTTACCACTTTCGCCCTAGCATAATAAGACATTTAATTATGTCCTTGGTCCACATTCGACTATTGATTAAATAATTCATAATTATTTAATTAATTCATGTCCTTTGATTCTTTATGATTATTAAATAAATAAATTTTAATTTATTTATTAAATACGTCACTAATTGTCTAAGTCTTTCTTTAATTAAATAGATTTCTTAATTTATTTAATTTCCCTTTCTGCGTTTAATTATCCTTCACTATTAAATAAATAAATTTTATTTATTTATTTAATATGTCACTAACTGTCTTAATTAAATAAATTGATTAATCCATTTAATTAATTAATCTTATCTTCTAAATTAAATAATTAAAATTAATTATTTAATTGCTAATTTAATATTCTTCTCATTTTAAATAAATTAAATTATTTAAAATGTCATGTCAATCTTAACTGTCAGTCCTTTTTGATAAATAATCTGAAAAAGATTATTTATTATCTCTCAAAATCCATAATTTGAATTGTTTTAATTCTAATTGGTAATTAATCTTCCAAAAATCAAGTGTCCGGGCGGTTGCTGATTTTCCAAATCTGATCTTCAGTCCAAATCTTATCTCTTTGATTTTTCGAATCTTGCAAATCAGGCGATCTTATCTCTTTGATTTTTCGAATCTTGCAAATCAGGCAATCTTATCTTCTTGATTTTTCGAAAATCTTTATTTCTTTAATTAATTTCCTCATTTATTCTCCACCGTCGATCCAATTTTATTCTGACCGTTTGATTAAGGATTTTGCCCTAACCCTAATTAGGGATTCTTGGGTGTAATTTGGATCGTTCGTTTTAGGGTCTCATCACTAATTTATCTCGTCCGTCCGTTCGAAATGGCCTTTTTCTATAAAATGCCCTTTCCTTCTCATTTTTCATATCTTGACATCTTACGTAATTACTATAGGCATTTTATTTACTAGCACATGTTCATGGTCATAGGCAATCTTAGTATTTCAATTTTGGCATTATTTTAGACAAAGGCATTGATTTATAGGCATAGACATTTAGGCAATATCAAATCCTTCGAATCTTGTTGTAGGGCTTAGGCATTTTAGATTGCTCAAGAAGATGAATCTGAGGGCAACATCACATTTCCAGCAAGCAAGAAGGTGTAACGAAGATCAATCATGGAAGATGGAGACTCTTGGTAATATCGTTTCTTGTATTTTCATTTGATTTCCATTGTACTTCGTTATTTCATTGGATTTTTATGTTATTTGATCTAACCATTTAACAAATCTGATTTCCCTTGATTACATTTTCAACTAATGGAAACTCACCTACAAAAATATTTGATAGTGTTCCAACAATTTTGTAACTAAAAATCAGAAGTTCATATATCATTAGAGGACCTTAGAAATAAAGGATAAGAGACATACAGGGAACCATATGCCCTAGGGTGATTCTTTCCTTGAATAGTGATCAAAACAAACTTTTCAAGATAGGTACACATTCCTTTGCACCTCCTAGATCTACCTGTAGGTTATTGTTTCAATCGATTGATTATTAGATTATTGCATTTTTCATGTTAGGTCATATAATCTAATTAGGTTAGCTAAGAAAAATAAATTATAAATCATTCTAATCCTCAATAGGATAGAGATTTGGGTCTGATTGGCTCACCTACATGGTTGAAAGTTAATCTACTCACTTTGTTGATCTCCATCTTAATGAAACATAAAAAAAATTCACACAAACAAAAATCTTGAATCCTAGGTTTACACATTAGAACTAGGGCTCCCTATTATCTTTGCTTCATTTTGGTGAGCTTGACCTATTAACATTACATACCTTCTAAAATTCATCTTAGATCTAATTTTTGTATTACACTGTTTTGCATCTCTCATTTAGGGTTTCACTTTTGCATCATAAAAGACAAAAAAATTCAAAACATTACATATCATTTTGCATCATAGGTTGTATTATGGTTTATTTTAGTCACTTATATCAGATCTACATTGATAATTTTCATTTGCATTCATAATTTTCATTTGCATTGTTGCACATTTATATTTGCATCACATTTTCTGAATTTGAGAAAATTATGGAAAAAAACTTAGTTACAAACCTATTTGCACACAAAATAAAAACCTTTAGACAATATAATAAGCATTAAACTTTTGATTTTTCAAAACCCATATCAAGGACTCAGGCACCCTTGTGAATTTCTATCCTTATACACTTACATTAACAAAAAATTTCACACATCTTTGTCTTTGTTTCTTTAGTTTGTTTGTGCTTACAGATCTCTAATTGGAAATACTTAATTGCATATATTTAGAAATATTTCTTTTAGCTCAAAAAGTGAAAAAAATTACATTATTTTATTTTAAAATTGCATCAAAATCATCATTTTTCAGATTTAGGCATCTTACAATTAGTCAATTTTTATATTTTAGATCAAAAAATTGCATTCAAAATTATCATTTATTGTTCACATATTATTATACACTTACATTGGTATAAATTAAGAAAAAATTGTTGTCATTCATGTCGACTGGTCAATTGGCTATCAATTAGTTTCTCTTGTCATTAATGTCATGGTTGAAGGTTATTAGTTGTTAATGTCAAGGATATTGAGAAAATTGTATTGAATAAACATTGCAGGTGTTTAGTTGTTTCTCCGAGTTTCACTTCGGGATTTACTCCTATGTTTATGTGGTGCAAATATGTTGATCGTGGTTGTTAGAAGTTGCTATATCTATATTTTTGGCTCCCGATTCATTGTACAGTGCGAGTTATGTTCACTAGTTGTGAATTGTGGTTTTCTGCGTTTTTGGATGAGGTCCAGAAGAAATGTTGTTGAACCATATTTATCTTTGGTAGTCTTATGATTTGTGGTTCTAGAATTAAGTTTTTATGGTTGTATTGAAGCTAATTTTGGTATTTGGAAATTTCATGCTTAATTGTTCTGTGTTTTACATTGATGTAGAGCAAGGTGGAATACTTCAATAATAACTCAATCAAACAAACTTTTCAATGTTGGAACCCTAATTTGGTGGGTTTCTCTCACAATCTGTAGAGTAGGGTGGAATACTTCAATAATAACTCAATCAAACAAACTTTTCAGTGTTGGAATGCTAATTTGGTGGGTTTCTCTCACAATCTTCATATTTCCCTAGTAGTACTTCACAATCCATTTTTCCAACATAACTTTCAAACCAGACCTCATACCAAAAATGTGAATATAGATTTGAGTACCCTTTATGGCATTTTAAAACATGTCCCAATTGCAAGTAGGGATGTTTTGGAACTCTGAGGGAAAATTTTGATTGCTACGCTTGAATTAGGCCTAATTAGGCTTGCCACACTAGGTCACAACAAGGGTTTCAATATCTAGGATTCAATTCTTCAAACCAACACCTCAAATAGGTCTTATTTGGTCTATCTCAACATTTCCCATCACTTTAAACAACTTCTCAAAAGCTTTTCAATAAACCCTAAGTCCTATGTAGATCTACTACCTAATTTATGAAGAAATCAGACTATGGCATCCATCTTGCACATGCCAAACATCCAACCCTACTCTTGCAACTTCAAGGAAAAAAATATACCTTGCCTAAATCCACTCCACCGAGTTTGAAGTTTCTTCATCAGTGGAATGGAGAGAAACTCATTTTTTTAGCCTCAAACCAACCCTAAACTAGGGTTATAGACAATTTATAGGAAAAATATTCTAACTCACTCAAACTTTGATGAAATCATATGAAACAAGATTCAAAAAGGAATATAATCAATACATCATAGATTCCAATAGAAATTAGTGCATTATTAGGACGTACAAACTCGTACTAGTACTCTGTCTCTGTAGCAGCAAGAAATTATTTGAAAACACAAAAAAATAGAGTATTATTATTGCTCAACACAAAAATTCATACACAAAACTTTTCTCAGCCTCCACAAGGATTATTTAAGCATTTTCAAAACAAAACCAACTGACCCCAACTATTTTTCAAATCTCCAATCGTTCAACTTCTTAAAAATGCAAAAATGCAAAGTTGCTTTGACAACTTTTGTAACTTTTTGCAACTTTTACAAATTTCACCAAATTAACTGTAAAATGACTCCAAACCACTTAGAAACATAAAAAATGGTCTTAAAGACCTTATTACACAAGAAAAACCAAAAACTAAATAAAGACTTATCACTTGACCACTTGTAGCACATAGGTGCCCCTGCACCATACTCCCTGGGAAAAATAGACTCAAGTCCCATTGAGGATAGTTTTGCAACAATTGATTTATGATTGATCATGTCATTCTCTGACCCCCAAGTGAAATCCTTATTTGGTAAACCTTTCCAATAGACCAAATACTGGAAATGGGCATTTTCCTTTGTCTTTTTGAGCTCCTTGGTACTTAGGACATACTCCAACTTTAGAGACCTGTTTGATGGATGATCTTTGACCTGTTCTTCACCTAAGAATGCTCTTGAATCTACATTATTATTGGCTACCATATCTCCTCTATACTTGTAATGAACTTCCTTCTTCTTCACTTTAGGTGTGTGCTCAAACTTGTCCATATTCCTTTACAATTTATCCTTGACCTCTTCACCTTTGCTGCTCACCTCTTCCATCTATTGTTATGTCCCTATAACTGCTACTTGATTAGGTATATTAACCTCTGGTATGAAAGAAATAGGATGACCAAAATCCCCTTTTGAAAGAAATGAATGGAGCACTCCTCCTATCATCATAGCAACATACTTCTTAATCTAATCTTGAATCTTCAAAATAAAGTCATTGTTCATGTTTGTTGTCATAGTATCTCCAAGTTTAGGAGTGGCTGCAAGGTCCATGTGCTCCTCTTCTTTTACTTTGATGAACTGCTTCCTACCTACCATCATCACATTAGATCCCATGGTTTTTCCTTTAGCCTTCTCTTTCAATGGTGTCAAGGTATAGGAAATCCCATCTTTTTCTATCTCATAAGTATTTCCCCTTCCATCATACATAACATGCCTATCAAATTTCCAAGGCCTCCCTAGCAACAAATGGCATACATCCATGGGTATTATATCACATAAAATTTTGTTCTTATACCCTACTATGTTAAATTCCACCCAACTTTGTTCATTCACCAAAACATATTGACCCTTATTTAACCAAGAGACTTTGTAAGGAGTAGCATGTGGTATCCTTTGCAACTTAAGATTTTCAACCATCTCAACTGAAACCATATTATCTGTACTACCTGAGTCAATTATAACTTTACAAACCTTACCCAAGCACTTACAAGTTGGCTTGAAGAGAGTCTTCCTCTGTGGTGGCTCCTTCTCTACTGGTGTTTTGATGAGGGTTCTCCTTACCATGAGTGATTCACTAACTTCTAGAGCAACATGTTGTGATGTTGAGTTTAGAATCTCACAATCATCTCCTTGAAAAAGTTGAGTTCTCCTTTCTCCTCTAGTTGAAGTAGTGGATTGATCTTCATTGCATTTCCATTCTTGATGTCCAAACTTGTTGCATTGGTAGCACTTTACTATGAACCCACTAGATCCTCTTCCTTGACTTCTAAATCTGCCTCTAAAGCCTGATCTACCTCCTCTAAATCCACCTCTTGAATCTGCAATTTGGTCTTGGACTTTTCTTGTATCTTCTTAGCTCTCATATGAATACCTTGGATTATAAAATGATGCTCTTCCTTGGAATTTCTACCTCTGCCCTTTTTTTGCTTGTCTTTCTTTCTCTTTAGCTTTTCTTCAGCCCTAATTTCGAATTGATAACATTCCTCTATCGTTCTTGGGTTTGTCAAACTTAAATCATCTTGAATGTTAAATCTTAACCCACTGAGATATCTATCCACCTTCTCCATATCATCCTCCATATGACTTGCTCTTATACTCAACTTATAAAACTCATTAGTATAGGCTTTGACATCCATATCTCTTTATTTCAGATTTTGAAGTTTCTTGTACAATTGAATTGTATAATCAATAGGTAAGAACTTACCCTTAAGCTCGGCCACCATTTTGTCCCAAGAAATAGTTTTTGACTTACATTTCTTCCTCTTTTCAGTCTGCTTATAATCCCACCAAATTAGGGAATGAACCTTTAGTTTTGTTTTTGCCAACTTGACCCTTCATTCCTTAGGTATATCTTCACATTCAAAGTAATTATAGCAATTATCAAGTTTTGCAATCCAATCCAAAATCTCTTCATCATTCAATTTCCCTCCATACATAGGTACATCCATCTTTACCTTGTGTTTATCTTCCTTGACTACATTCATTAGCTTGGTCATCCTCTACTCATCAGGATCCAATTCCTCTTCTTCTTCAGGGTCACTCACATCACCCATGACCATACCTCTCCTCTGGCTGGTTTCAACAGCCTCAAGCCTTGCTACCACCATCTCTTGGAGTTCCTTCAATCTCCTAATCTCTTTTGTCGTCTTCTCTTTCATCTCATCCATTTCCCTAGCCATAGGGTTACCTTTTGGAGGCATCTTGTTCACTTTTTTCTTCACACTTTCCCTCTTACAGACCAACCTAAGCTCTGATACCAATCTAATGTAGATCAGGGTGGAATACTTCAACAATAACTCAATTAAATAAAATTTTCTGTCTTGGAACCCTAAGTTGGTGGGTTTCTCTCAAAATCTTCCTATTTCCCTAGTAGTACTTCATAATCTATTTTTCCCAAATATATTTAACCAGAACTCATACCCAAAATGTGAATACATATTTGAGTACCCTTTATAGCATTTGAAAGTGTATCCCAATTGCAGATGGGGATGTTTTGGAACTTTGAGGGAAAATTTTGACTGCTATGCTTGAATTAAGCCTAATTAGGCTTGCCACACTAGGTCACAACAAGGGTTTCAATATCTAGGCTTTAATTCTTTGAACCAACACCTCAAATAGGTCTTATTTGGTCTACCTCAACACTTCCCATCACTTTAAACAACTTCTCAAAAAAAATTCAATAAACCCTAAGTCCTATATAGATCTCGTGCCTAATTTATGAAGAAATTAGACTAGGGCATCCATCTTGCACATGCCAATCATCCAACCCTACTCCTGCAACTTCAAAAAAAAAAATACACCCTTCCTAAACCCATTCCACTAATTTTGAAGTTTCTTTACTGGTGGAATGGAGAGAAACTCATTTTTTTAGCCTCAAACCAACCTTAAACTAGGGTTACAGATTAGTTTCAGGGAAAATGCTCTAACTCACTCAAACTTTGATGAAATCAGATGAAACAAGATGAAATAGGGAATAGAATTAATACATCATGGACTCCAATAGAAATTAGTGCACTCTCAGGTTAGAGAAGCTCGTACTAGTCTCTGTAGTAGCAAGAAATTATTTGAAAACACAAAAAAATAGAGTATTATTGTTGCTCAACACAAAAATTCATACACCAGACTTGTCTTGGCCCCCACAAGTCTTATTTAAGAATTTTAAAAACAAAACCAACCAACCCCAACTATTTTTCAAATCCCCAACCATTCAACTTTCCAAAAATGCAAAAATGCAAAGTTGCATTGACAACTTTTGCAACTTTTTGCAACTTTAACAAATTTTACCATATTGACTCCATAATGACTCTAAACTACTTACAAACATAAGAAATGGTCTAAAAGACCTTATTACATAAGAACAACCCAAAAATAAATAAAGACTTATCACTTGACCACTTTTCAACACATGGGTGCCCTTGCACCATACACTAGTTTGTCTAATCTTGTGTTGAACACTATCTTTGAAGTTGATTAAGTGTGTTGGATCTATTTGGGTCCTCATGAAGCATGTGTTTGGGTCACCCTCATTCTAATTCCACCCTAGGATATTTTGGCACCGACCTAATTTGAATTTAATGTTGGATGGCTAACTTTGGATATGTTTCAAAGTTGAATATGATATAAATGTAGGATGAGTTAGTGGTGAAATGGTGTACAAAGAGAGATAAGTGCAAAGAAATAGAGAAGATAGATGCAATATTGATGTGAATCAGTGAGTATGTGTGATTTGAGTGTGGAAGATTAGTATGAAGCCTAAATGTTGAGTTTTCAGATGCAGTAAGCTAAAGAAGTACTTTGTCATTCATGCATGTCTGCGAGTGGTTGAGAAAATTGTGGTGGATTTCTCTATTACATTGAGATTGTCTTCTCTCTGTAACATATCTCTTCTACCTATAGACACCTAAAAATGACCTAGACTTGCAAGCTTCATTTTTACCACTTTCATCCTAGAATAATTATGTCTTTGGTCCACATTCGACTATTGATTAAATAATTCATAATTATTTAATTAATTCATGTCCTTTTATTCTTCATGATTATTAAATAAATAAATTTTATTTATTTATTAAATACGTCATTAATTGTCTAAGTCTTCCTTAATTAAATAAATTGCTTAATTTATTTAATTACCCTTGTCATATATTTTTCACGATTATTAAATAAATAAATTTATTTATTTATTTAATATGTCACTAATTGTCATAATTAAAATGAATTGATTAATTAAATTTAATTAATTAATCTTATCTGCTAAATTAAATAATTATATTTAATTATTTAATTGTCAAAATTAATATTCCTCTCATTTTAAATAAATGAAATTATTTAAAATGTCACCACTTTATTAACTGTCTGTCCATTTTGGTAAATAATCTGAAAAAGATTATTTATTATCTCATAAAATCATTAGTTTGAATTAATTTAATTCAAAATAGTAACTAATCTTCCAAAAATCAAGTAATCAGGCAGATTCTTGATTTTCCAAATTTGATCTTCAGTCCAACTCTTATCTTCTTGATTTTTCAAATCTCACAAATCAGACAGTCTTTATCTTCTTGATTGTCAAAAATCTTTATTTTCTAATTAATTTATCTTATTTATTCTCTACCACCGATTTGATTTTCTCATATGACATCTCGACCACTCACTTAAGGATTTTTCCCTAACCCTGATTAGGGATTATCAAATTTAATCTAGACCTCTTATTTTAGGTCTCTATCAAAGATCAATCTCATCCATCCATTCAAAATGGAATTTTCTATAAAATGTCATTTTCCTCTCATTTTTGCATTAGGCAATATTTTAGAAATTAGACGCACATAGATTAGGTAATATTTTAGACATAGGCATTTCAATTGTATTGTCATAGTCATAGGCATTTAGACTTTGATCAAATCTTTCAAAGCTTGGTGTAAGACTTAGACATTTGCAGATTGCTCGCACAAAAAATTTGAGGGCAACACGTCAACCAACAAGCTAGAAGGTGTTACAAAAGTGAATCATGGAAGACTCAGCAGTTTACAGGTATAATCGTTCTTTGCTTTAACTTCTATTGTGTTTTGTAATTGCTTTGGGTTTATTATATATGCTTTATTGATTGAATCTAAACTTGAAAATTTACCCTCAGTTACATTGGTGAACCCAGTATTTTGTAGAAAAAATTGTGTGTTTTCATGTTTGTTTTCACTATTTTGCAGGTTACAGCCAAGAAGTCATACGAAATCCCATCACTTTTCTTTTGAGCACAGAAAAATGGGCGAATAAAATATTTTAAAATGATTTTTGAGTTTTGTAGATCTCACTCTCAGCTTTCCAGAACATCAAATGGTTTTAAATTTCGTTAAGATTTGAGAAAGTTATGGCCATTTTAGTGATCGCTGATTTTTCAATTTAACTTTTAAAACCCACGTTTTTATTTTGTCTATAACGTTTTTTTTTGTGCAGAGTTGTGGAAAATGTTTTCTGGGTTTTGAAGGTCTATCATTTAGCTTTCCATAGATATCTATGCTTTAAATTTTCGTTAAGTATTGAGCAAGTTATCGCTGTTTTAATTTGCTGTTGTCATTAAATTTTATTTTTTTTATTTTTATTTTTATTACTAATCTTTGTTGGCAGCATGTGGCATTGGATTTTTTCATGGGTCAAAGGAAAAAAATCAAACTTCTAACTTGTGGTCTTGCAGGTTTGAATGTCAAAGAATAAACACTAAAACATTGTGCTTATCTTTTTCTTAGATTAGTACACACTTACTTTTAGTGCAATTAAAAAGAACAATGTCTTCTTTGCATGATTGTGTTTGCAAAATGGTAGGCGAGTATGCTCTCACCTTGTGAAAACTCGGTGATCAGAAAACCAGACCCATTCTTTCTTTCTTTTATTACCCTCACGATTTGGTATATCGGAGTATCCTCTCCCCTTGCGCTCTCAGGCGATCTTGGGTGTAAGAGAAACAGTTACTAACTCTAGAATTTGGGCTTGTTCTGGTGGGAAAAAGTACTCACCCCAGGACGACTCAGACTGGTAGCACCCTGAACCCAAGGGACTTCCAGCTAGTATATAAAAGTGGGTTCTTGGTGAAAACCCAAGAATCACAAGTGTGGTTCCGACGAGATGGATTCGAAAGGGGACTCTTGCCGCATGGATTATGCCCCATGAACAGAATGCTCGAATTAAATACCCCTTGTTTTAGTGTCCAACCGTTCTTTAGTCGTTGCTTGGTATAGTGCAGGGTACAGTATCATGCTCAAAGACACTCACTACTGATCCCCTTGAGTAGAGATAGCAGTTCTTGGGAAGTCACTACCCAAGAATTCAAATTTGGTGTGCTCGAATGATGTTAATGAGCCGTGGAGGGGAGCCAATGCCACCAAAATTCTAAGCTATCCGCTCTTGAGAAGGAAAAGTGTTTATCACTAATCCGGGGTATATCAGTGGGCTATACCAAGCATACAAACCCTTGGCCTATTGGCATTTTAGGATTATACTTGTCTCATGTGTGCTTGCTTACACCAAAACATCGTGCTTATCAAGTGTTTTCTAGATTTTCAAATAATATACACAACATTTACAAATCAAGACACAAACAATCGACCTTAGACAACTCAGATTTTTCAACAAAACATCAAAAAACAATCTCAGTCCCTATTTTGAACTTAGACTTTGCATTGTTCATCTTAGTCATCATTTTGAACCTAGACTTGGCATTTATAACATTAAGTCCTTAGTCAAACATCATCATCTTAGTCCTCATATTGGCCTTGACAACCTTGTCATCTTGCATTAATCATTTCCTTAGGAAAACGTCATCATCATCTTGCATTGTCATCCTTTATTCCAAAAATACAAAAAAAATTAGTGACATAACTTGACATCTTAGTCTTCATCGTCATTTGGCATTAGTCATCTTCTTTAGACAACATTGTCATATTGCATCCCTTATTGTCAAAAATCCAAAAACATAGTCTTGTATTGTCATCCTTTATCCAAAAAATCCGAAAAACATAGGTTGTCATCATCCTCACATTTAGTTGTCATTGGCATCATCCTTATTTGAGCAAATCCCTTTTACGGTTGAGACTAGGCTTCAAAGACAACAACGACAAATGGCAAACTTTGGACAAGATTCCAATCCCAACATCAAAAATAACACTTATGACAAGAACAAACATTGGACCTTTTCTGACCCATTTCACAACATGAACATACAAGCTTCCATGAACATGTCATCTTCATCACGAAACCCTTCTGAACCATTCATACAAAGAGACCAAAATGGACGAGTATATGTAAAAGACTTAGAAGTTGCAGCGCAAAATCCTGATATAGTCTCCATTGTAGAGAAATCAATCTTATGTGACCCTCAAAGGTATCTAGCCATGCTTTTAGACCAAGGGGCTAAGTTACCACAAGGATTTGACATAAATACTTTGCCACCTCCATCTGTCTACCCTCACAATCAACAGTCACTTGACACAAATCCTGCCATTAATTCACAACAAACATCCACTTATCACCCTTATCCTAACCTTGACAAGGGAAGGCAACTATCAACTAGTCCATTCCATGTCTCCACATCATATGCTAGTCCTTCACCTATTAATCTCGTCCAAGTCTGCATCCCTTATCAACCATCTACCAACTCATGTCAAGTCCCCACATCATATCATACCGACTCGGTCCAAGTCTCCATGTCCTATTTCAATCAACCTTACACCAATCCAGTCGAAGTCTCCATGTCATATCCTTGTCTTTCAATAATTAATCTAGTCCAAGACTCCATGACATATCCAGTCCAAGTCCCTATGTCCTATCCTAGTCCTTCATATACTAGTCCAGTCCAAGTCCCCATGTCCTATCCTAGTCCTTCATATACTAGCCCAGCCCAAGTCCCCACATCCTATCCTAATCCATCATTCATTAATCCTTTTCAAGTCATCCCCTCACAAGCCACATCTAGTCATGAAAGTTTTATCATTACTCAAAGTCAAATCCTATTGTGTAAACCTGAGAATACATGTCAAGACGAAAGCCCAAAGCATGACCTTATAATGTCACCCTCATGTCAAGAACAAGATAGTCCATCCCATGACCCTATCTTAAATTCTATTCAAGGATTCCTTCAAGAAAATCATGACATCCAAAGTACACCTACCATTGACCAAGAATTCCAAATCCATGACAACCCCATCTTCGACCCAGACCCTACCATTGACCAAGAAGTCCAAAACGATCCACTCCTTGACCTTTATGCCATTTATGATCAAACACTTGACGACCCTATACAAGCCTCGACTATTGACCCTTTCCAAATTAAGACACTTGCCTCCATGGGAAACATTGATGATATTCCTCCACAAAAAGAATCTTCCACTAGGGACATGTTTTCATATGATCAAGTCATAGCTAAAATCATTGGACTCTATGACACTAAACATAATGATGGCTTCGATATTGCCTTGGAAGCACCAACAGAATCATCTGAACCTGACATGTCACACAATCATACCAAAGATATTAGTCAGGAATATGTCCAAGGTGAAAATGAAGCTAAGACACTTTATCAACAAGGGTCATCTATCTTTGTCAGAGCAGGCTTTCTTGCAGATGAAAATATTACAAGTGGCAGTGTCCATAGACATTATAATGGGTTAGCATCTTGCTTTCAAAACAATAAATACCCCATCGCAAATAGAATCTTTCAAAGCATGTAATATCAAGGCAAAGGACTAGGCATACACGAGCAAGGCATTCTAGAACCAATACAGCTTTAGGCAAATTACAAACATCAAGGTCTTGGTTATTCCTTAGACAGCAAATCAAATGATGTCAGTGGTACCTCCTCGATACTGGGGGCAGCTTTGTCAGATACAAACATCAAAATGGAGTCCATGAGAAATCATTGTCATAAGATTGTTGCCAACACCCCCTCCACCTAGACCATGAACTGTCATTCCATCATAAATAATCCTTCCCTTTGAAACCAACAAAAACAAAAGTCTTACAAGTCAAAAGATCAAAATCAAATGTCAAAGGCTATTGAATCAAACAAAAGGACAAGTGGACAAATGAAATTAAAATGGATCCCAAAGAAAGATGGATCAAACAAAGACACCAAGTCAAATACAAAAGTTAATCACAATGTGGAGCCACAAGACAAGAGGACTCCCACATATAACACATGTCCACCTCCTTCAAAATGGTCATCAATCAAGGCATATAAAAGTGTTGGTTCCAAACACCATCCCAAGTTTGGAAAATAAAAAGTCATTCATCCAAACGTCCAAACAATATTTTCATGTCTACCATCATTCGTCATAATCCTACATCTCGTCTAAAGTCAAAAAATCCCACATCACAAATCCGTCACATCTTGGCAGCAACTCTTTATTGCAAGGACTCTCATGGTACTCTATTGAGATGTGTGTATTCTAATAAGGCCAACTCTAGTATCAAAAAGGACGACAATGACATCGATCAGTTGTATACAAGTGCTACGATCCTGACAAGAAAACTACTTCAGACAGGACATTATTGGCATATCATGGCACCGGTCTCTACATCGGCACCATCAATGGATTCAAAAAAGTCAGTGGTCATCTAAAGCATCCAGGGTATTTGCAAAATCAAAAATACAAAAAAAAAATTGAAAAAGTAAAAAAATCATCACCCTGATGAAAACTTGGCAAATAGGCGTCTAGGTGACCCCAAAAAAATTAAAAAATCATGAAAATAGTAAAGAGAAAAATTCATCCAATGGTGAAAACCTGGCAAATAGGCGCCTTGGATAAGTACCATGATGAAAACCTGGCAAACAGGTGTCATGTGTAAAATAAATCATCTATGTGGACTCTTACACTTGGGGGCAAGTCATCTCATCTCCTAGGCCTTCCTCTTGACATTGACATCCGACCATTTCATGCATATCATTTTCTTACATTTTCCACTTACCTCGGTCTTGACATAAAACTGGCACACATAAGTCATGCTTTGGAAAAACTTTTGACAGGCCTATCCTTTGGTCATACATTATTCATGAAACATCATGTCATTGCTGACATAAAACTCATTATCCTTATGTGACATAGTCCTTGAAAATCATATGACAATTCCCTTAGTCTCATGTCTCCCGTCTTTTACTAAGGCCACCCCCTATCCTTTCATGCCTGTCACTTATCTTGGCTTTCCCTTGTCAAATGGTCAAAGGATAATCATCATCCCATCTAGTCCTAACCAAATCATTCCAAATGCAATGAGTCTAATCCATACAAGCACATTATCCAAAATTTTACTTGACTACATTCCTGGCCCGACTGTAGACCTCCATAATTTCGTCACATTATCATCATCCTCCTCATGTTGTTTCGGGATGCGTCCTTCCCACGTCAAACAACGTTGTTATCACCTATCAATTGGTATTCAGCTTGACTAGGGGCACAATCATGTTTGTCCTTGGCTTCTCATGTGTAGGCATCAATCATATGCATTTGTCACAATCCTCTTAAACGTCAAAATACAAAAAAATCATAAAATGTCTTGAAAAAAGACAAAACATCATAAAATGTCCTGAAGAAAGACCAAAAACATCATAAAATGTCCTGAAAAAAGACCAAAAAATCATAAAATGTCATGAAAAAAGACCAAAAAAATCATAAAACGTCCTGAAGAAAAACACAAAAACATCCAAATCAATGTCAAAATCCTAAAAATGGAGTCAAAGTCAGTCATGTCAGTCAGCCCATATCATTATCGAACTACATTGTCTTTGCGCATTTGCTACGTAGGCAAGGCCATCAGTCAATGAGTCCCTGAGACATTAGGTCAGTCCTTTTAGGTTGGTCCAAATAAAATCATGGCGTTTGTCACAATCATCACATCAGTCAAATAAGTCAGACATAGTCAAACTCAGACACAAGACAGTCATTTGAAATGTCAATGTCAAAATTGGTCAAAATTAGACAACACAGTCTAATCAATCATACAGTCAACATCAGTCAACTTGCCAAAACATATTAGTCAAAACAATGTCAGTCTCGTCACTGTTTGGTCCTCTTCAAGATGTGTCCTTCTTGGAGTTAGACCTAGTCAAAATGTCTTTTTCCTTTTCAAGATGTATCCTTCCTGACAATAGGCCCTGTCAAACTGTCAACACCGTCAAATTGAAAAAACTCTTAAACTGTCAAAACTGTCAAACTGACAATAATTCAATCTTTGGCAAATAAACATTGGCAAACAAAATTAAATGGCTGTTAATTTTTCTAGTCTATCTTGCCTTATATTTTGACTATTTTGGCTATTTTGTCTTATCTTTTTACTATCTTTTCTTTTTGGTCATGTTACTAGCTACCTTGAGGATGTCCCATGAAGGATTTAGAGGTGCGATGATGTCTCCTGGCCTATTTTATTTTTTTTGACTTCTGTCTGTGGATTGTCTTGACAAAAAGACTCTGGCAACTTTGTCCTTAGTATGAGTTAGGACATTCCTTGTCTGTGACTATCTGTTTTTCAAATGGATGACCGTGTACACCTTGGTCTCCGTCATATCATGGTGTTTGTTGTCTATTTGTATCATTTTACCATCCAATGATGATTAAGAGCAATAAATATTAAAGTCCTATGGCAATGTTTTGAAGGATTTGGTCTAGGAACTAACATGCATATTTTTTTGTCTTGTCATCTTCTCTCTCTCATCTCATATAGGCATTGCATCCATATCATCATCCATATCTTTTGCACTAACATTCCTTTGTCTCTTCATATTCTAGTCTTCTCATTAATTTGGAGAGCGCACCCATGTTCTTGGAACCTATCTGTCCTCTCGAGGGGGCATAACGTAACCATCCTTGTCATTCTTCCTCATCTTATT
This sequence comes from Sequoia sempervirens, assembly GCA_007258455.2. Classification (NCBI taxonomy): domain Eukaryota; kingdom Viridiplantae; phylum Streptophyta; class Pinopsida; order Cupressales; family Cupressaceae; genus Sequoia; species Sequoia sempervirens. The sequence continues at coordinate 418,193,700 of VDFB02193867.1, forward strand.
TTGCACTGGGGCATATTTTTGACTTATTTTCTTTGTCACAATGCGACATGCTACATTATGACAAAGATGGGCAAATGTAGACACCTAAAAATGACCTAGGCCTGCAAGCTTCATTTTTACCACTTTCATCCTAGCATAGTTATGACATTTAATTATGTCCTTGGTCCACATTCGACTATTGATTAAATAATTCATAATTATTTAATTAATTCATGTCCTTTTATTCTTCATGATTATTAAATAAATAAATTTTATTTATTTATTAAATACGTCATTAATTGTCTAAGTCTTTCCTTAATTAAATAAATTGCTTAATTTATTTAATTACACATTATGATTATTAAATAAATAAATTTTATTTATTTATTTAATATGTCACTAACTGTCATAATTAAATGAATTGATTAATTAATTTAATTAATTAATCTTATCTACTAAATTAAATAATTATATTTAATTATTTAATTGTCAAAATTAATATTCCTCTCATTTTAAATAAATGAAATTATTTAAAATGTCATCACTTTCTTAACTGTCAGTCCATTTTGGTAAATAATCTGAAAAATATTACTTATTATCTCATAAAATCATTAGTTTGAATTAATTTAATTCAAAATAGTAACTAATCTTCCAAAAATCAAGTAATCGGGCAAATTCTTGATTTTCCAAATTTGATCTTCAGTCCAACTCTTATCTTCTTTATTTTTCGAATCTCACAAATCAGGCAGTCTTTATCTTCTTGATTGTCAAAAATCTTAATTTTCTAATTAATTTATCTCATTTATTCTCCACTGCCGATTTGATTTTCTCATATGACATCTCGACCACTCACTTAAGGATTTTTCCCTAATCCTGATTAGGGATTATCAAATTTAATCTAGACCTCTGATTTTAGGTTTCTATCAAAGATCAATCTCATCCGTCCGTTCAAAATGGCATTTTCTATAAAATGTCATTTTCCTCTCATTTTTGCATTAGGCAATATTTTAGACATTAGACGCACATAGATTAGGCAATATTTTAGACATAGGAATTTCAATTGTATTGTCATAGTCATAGGCATTTAGACTTTGATCAAATCTTTCAAAGCTTGGTGTAAGACTTAAACATTTGCAGATTGCTTGCACAACGAATTTGAGGGAAACACGTCAACCAACAAGCTAGAAGGTGTTACAAAAGTGAATCATGGAAGACTCGATAGTTTACAGGTATAATCGTTCTTTGTTTTAACTTCCATTGTGTTTTGTAATTGCTTTGGGTTTATTATATATGCTTTATTGATTGAATCTAAACTTGAAAATTTACCCTCAGTTACACTACCTTCTTTGTATCTTTGTGGTAGTGAGCCCTCTAGGTTGTTAGCCCTGTTGGACAGTGAGTCCTTGTTTTTGGCAATGAGCCTTTTTTCTTAGGTAGTAAGCCTTTGTAATCAGTTTTGATATTCTCTATAGTGTGAGTTAATCCTCACCGTGGTTTTTCCCTCATTGGTTTTTCCATGTAAATCTGGTGTTGTGTTTGTGTGATGATTTTTAGTTTCTACACTTGCACTTAATGTTTAATCATTTTAAGTAGTGTTAAGGATTTATTTTGGTGAATGATTTAAAGGTTTAAATTTGTTACAATTGATTCACCCCCCTCTTAGTTTTCTTATTTAGCAATTGGTATCAAAGCTTGGTTCCTTGGAGTAGAGTTTAACTGATTAAGGAAGGTTTGGGATGGCTGGAAAAGTCACTTATGATTATCTGAGGTTCAATGGAACTAATTATGCTATTTGGAAAATACTTATGGAAGAATATCTAGAGTATTGTGGATATGATGTAGAGAAAGATTACAAGAATCCTTACACTCCTCCTACTAATGGTCTAAGTACAGTCGATGAGATCAAGGAAGATGAAGCTAACAATAAGGAAAAGTAAATTTTGAAGAACAATCTTGTACATTTTGAGTTGATTAAGGTTCAAAATTTGAAGACTGCTAAAGAGGTATGGGATGCTTTGGAAAGGGTGCATGAAGGTGATGAAAGAGTCAAAGAGGAAAAATTGTAGAATTTGGATACATAGTTTGAGCTCCTACATATGTTTGAAGATGAGAATGTTAAAGATTATGTACAAAGATTGGATGAGATAGTAGTTGGAATGTGGGGATTTGGTGCTACTATAGATGAAACCAGGATTGTAAAGAAGATTCTTAGAACTCTTCCTGATACTTACAATTGTAATCAAGGGAAAATCCTAAATTATTATTAAGTGGGGTTAGCACAATAACAATAAAATTCTTATGAAAATAACAAAGTACAAAGGAAGTGAAGTGAAGACAAAAGGGATAATGTTACCCTATGTCTCCACCTTCCATGATTAACCTCTGTTATACCTCCTAGCTTGCAGATAAATAAAAATGCCCTCAGATTTATGTGAGCAACTATGACTAAAGACTAAGCCCTATGCAAGTGTTGAAGGATTTGCAGAAAATAACAATAACCCTACAATGAGCTAAAATGACTATGACTGTTAATGACTATGACCCTAAGTTGACAGCAAGCTGACATAGACTAAGAGTGCAAGAAGTCAAAATGAGCTAAAGACTGAGAGATCTGCAAATGAGGTCAAAATTTCCCTTTTATAAAAATTGCAATTTTGAATGTGTGGCCAAGATGAAAAGATGACAGGAACCCTAAGATCAATGCTTAAGATTGAATGTTGAGATGTGCATTAGGGTTAGGTCAAAATTAGGGCAACAGGTAAGAATGAAGGGTGGGGATTGAATTATGAAATAATTCAATCAACGGTCGAAATTAAATGAGAAGTCAAAAGTCAAGAATTAAATTGGAAGATAAGGCTGGCACGGACAAAGAGGTTGCTGGAGAAATTAAATAATAAAATTTATTTACTCCAGGTAACCAGTAAGTAATTAAATAATAAAGATATTATTTAATTATGGAGGAATGTGATAAAAGAATTATTTTGAAATTAAATAATGATTTTAATTCAAAATTCGAGAGAATGGCTAAATTAAATAAATCAAATTTATTTAATTTTAATGTGAGAAAAAGCTAATGAATAATTAAATAATTAAATAAATTATTTAATTATAGTGGAAAATGGACAGAATTAAATAAATAAGAATTTATTTAATTTTTTAGAAGAAGGGGACTTAATTAGTGACGTAATTAAATAAATAAAATTTATTTAATTAATCAAGAAGACATAAATGGTAAAGGGAAATTAAATAAGTTATGAATTTTATTTAATCAAAGGAAGACTTTAGATAATTAGTGATGTATTAAATAAATAAATAATATTTATTTATTTAATAATCAAGGAGGAACAAATGACATGAATTAATTAAATAATTATGAATTATTTAATCAATAGTCGAATGTGGACCAAGGACATAATTAAATAGCTTAATTATGCTAGGACGAAAGTGGTAAAAATGAAGCTTGCAGGCCTAGGTCATTTTTAGGTGTCTACATTTTGCCCCTCTTTGTCATAATGTCGCTTGTCGTATTGTGACAAAGAAAATTAAGTCAAAAATATGCCCCAGTGAAGGTACGGAGTATTCTTGCCCCCTCGGGAAATTTTCAAATTTTGAGTCGGCGCCAGAAAAATTTGCAAAAGGTCCCGATAAATCAATTTGATGGTCAGAAAAACAGCGGCGCAGTCGGTTTCAAATTCTGACATGTTTAAAGCAACTTACGGAGAGGTCAAAGGCGCGGAAATGAGCCTCCAGTATTAACTGCAATTGAAAAATGTCACTTTCACCCTATAAATAGATGGTCAAAGGGGTAAAAGTCAATTCACTTTCACTATTCACCTTGTAAATCTTGAGAGCTCAGAGCAAAAGGCGTAGCAGCGACGATGGTGATTCCAGTGACATAGCACCGCAGAGAGATCGTGAGGACCTTCAGACGGCCAGAGGGCTCAGGACCTGCGGTATGTACCCTAAACTTGCTTTGTCATTTTCTTGATTTACGTACTTTTTTATGCTTCTAGGGTAGTGAACGAATGCGCCACGACGCATATGTGTTCGCATAAGCCGCAATTGACTTCGCGTTCGCCGCATTTGATGCGTCGCGACGCAAGTGCAATGACCAAACGAGCCGCGCCACGGTTTGTGCCGCATTCGATTGTTGGTACGACGCAAGTGCTTAACCGCACTGCATTTGACCCATCAAAAGCCGCAATCGCAAAGATGCGATGCAACTGATTATTCGAATGCCGCAAATGCGTTCCCGCGCCGCATTCGCAGTGTGGCGATGCAATCGCCTAAATTCGTGACGCAAGTGTAATATAGCGATGCACTTGACTTGGTGGAACGCATTTTATTTTTTGAACGACGCATTTGTGTTGGGTTCTATTGGTTCAGCTCAGAGGTCAGTACAGGGTCAGCCACCAGTGACAGATCCTACCGCTTTTCAGAGTCCAGCAGCAGTGACCTCACAGGTGTTTACTACTGTTGAGATGATGCCTTTATTCACAGTTCCCTCATCCTCACAGCTACAGAGCATTACAGGACCGTCCATTGCTTCAGAGCCAGTGACAGGGCCTCAGCCACCACCACATTCTTCACCCCGAGGGGATGATGAGAGCCTACCTTAGGGGCATATTTGTATTTGGACACATTATGTTTATTGTTGAGCCTGCGAGCTCCATTTTTGGGATATCCATTGACTTTATCCTGTGACATTGCATATTTTTGAGATGAGATTTATATGATGATGCAGTTTTGATGCGACCTATATGTGTTATGTGATGTTCTATGCATTATGTGTGTATGGTATATGATGCTTAATTTATGATGCCATTTGTGTATTATGATGTCTATGTTGTGATTTTTGATGTCATGATGATGCAATATTCATATGCTTATGTTAATGATGTGCGTGATACCTTTATGTAAAAGATGCAATGATGATGATTATGTTAATGCAATGTTTGTGATTATGTATATGATGTAATGCCATGTATGATACTATTTAATGCCATGGATGATGTATGTATGGACCTAATGCAATGGATATATCATGTATGCACTTACGTTTTTTGAATGACACAGGATATCATCGCAGGATGGACGAGAGAAGATGGTGGGACTGACGAGAGAAGATGACCAGACCAAAGAGGAGAAGATATGAGACCTATGAGAAGATACAAATCCTTCAAAACCTTACTATAGGACTTTTAATATCCGTTGCTCTTTAATCATCATTGGGCAAACTGTCGTAATGGTCAACAAACACCAAGATATGACGTAGATCTAGGTGTGCAAGGTCGTACCATTACCCAAGACAGAACAGTCACAGACAAGGATGGTTATGACTCATACTAGGAGCGTGCTTGCCCCAGTCTTGTCGTCATAATCAACCACAGGCAGAAAAAGACAATGACAGATCAGGAAACGACGTTGCTTCTCTAAATCCTGTTGCCAGGACATCCTTGAGAAACTAGTGACATGATTGCCAAATTACAAAAATGTAGTCTCTATCATGATATGTCGTTGCTTTTCTAAATCCCAAGATCAGGATCTCGCTGAGAAGCTAGTAGTCATGCGTGTCAATTGTCATGTTACATCACTGCTTCTCTAAATCCTGCTTAGTGGGATCTCGTTGAAAAACTAATAACATGATAAGAGATGAAAAGACAGTTACCAAGTGTTTGTCAAGTGCATCTGGGTAGCCATTGTTCTGATGCCAAGGTGTCATATTTGACGATGTCAAGATGTCTGAGTGTTTAAAGTTTTGACGACCTTGAAAATGTCGAGACTTGGTGAATTCAGGAAGGACACATCCTGAATGATGCCGAATGACGGGAGGATTTGATCCCTAATGGTCGTAAGGGATCCCTCAAAATAATGACGATGCTTAGGAAGGACACATCCTAAAGCATAAAGGACAGAGTTGGTTCTTCAGAAGGACTCATCTGAAGAATGCTAACGTCAGGAAGAGTGATCCTTAGATGTCAAGAGGATCGCTCGAAGGGCCGAATGACGATGATGACGCCTAGGAAGGACACATCCTAAGGCGTAAATGACAGAGGTTATCTTTCAGAAGGACTCATCTGAAGACGAACCAAAATTTGACAGTTTGACCGGTTATAATGATTTGGTTTGCTTTGACTTATGTTTGACTGAGGTTGACTTGTGTTTGATTAGATGCCGATATTGTCATGATGCGAGTGTCATGTTGAATAAAAGATTGCTTTACTTTGTTTCAGGAGTTTTCTTATCTGAAGATTGATTGAAGATTTTTGACGTGTGTGCCATTTTAGTGTCATGAACCCTAATGGACTGACCTAGTGCGGCCTCGGGGGCTCATCGATAGATGGCCTTGCCTACGTCATACACTCAGAGACCTCGTAGTTCGACACGACCAATGACGTTGTCTTGATGAGCAAAGATTACGCCATGATTTATTTTGACAAACCTAATAGGACTGACCTAATGTCTCGGGGACTCAAGTATGAGTCTTGCCTACGTAGCAAATGCGCAGAGACAACGTAGTTCGGACAAATGACATGGACTTATTGACTTGATTGACTTAGACTAGAGATGACAGTGCACTTGTGTGCCTTGCGTGGTCGACTGTTTTGTTTGGTTTTCTTCAGGACGTTTTATGATTTTTTTGTCTTTTTTTTTTTCAGGACATTTTATGATGTTTTTGTCTTTTTTTCAGGACATTTTATGATGTTTTTGTCTTTTTTCAGGACATTTTATGATGTTTTTGATCTCACGTGTCATCCACTGCAGTCGCATGATAAACATTTTGCCCCCAGTTAGGTTTAAGACTTAGCCATTGGCGAGGGATACGGATAGGATGCTGTTGACTTGCTGGACCAACAGTCGTCAGGGCTTGATGTCAATCGTTCATCCACTATGACAGGTAGAGTAGGATGTGATGGTGACTTGCGGAATAATGGCGAAGATAGCTTTCATCCCAAGCCAAGTTTAGACCAAGTGACAATAGATGGCCGAGCAATGATTGACTACACATGGCGCCTGTTTGCCAGGTTTTCACCATGGTACCTGTCCAAAGCGCCTGTTTGCCAGGTTTTCACTATTGGACGAATTATTTCTCTTTGTACTATTTTTATGATGTTTTGATTTTTTTGGTGTCACCAAGACGCCTTTTGTTTACCAGTTTTCATCAAGGTGACGATTTTTTCCATTTTTTAATTTTTTTTGTATTTTAGGGCCCTCCAGCCTTGTCCTCTGATCTTGCGTAGAATTTCAGGTATGTTGATGGGGTTCAGTCAATGTTCCCCATCACGATTGCCAGTTGATTATGCTCCAGAACCAAAAGAAGATATGATGATATATGGACCCAACCAGTTTGGTTCAAACTTGCCTGGCTTTTCTCTGTCTGCTTGGTTCTTAGGGTTCTGCATGAGAACCAGGTCGCCAATGTCGAACTTTCTGACCATGAACCTTTTTATTGTAGCTGCGACAAAGGCGGTTTTGATATGCCTGGAGGTGATTCAATGAGTTTTGTCTTCTTTCGTCCAGCATTTCCAGCTCGTGCAAGCGTGATTGTCGGTATTCCTCTTCATTAGCTAGACCCTTCAAAGAGACCCGTAGTGAAGGAATTTCGACCTCAATGGGTAAGATGGCTTCAGCGCCAAAAACCAGGGCGATGGGTAGCTCCCGTAGGCGTACGAATGCTAGTTCGGTAAGCCCACAAAGCAGGGTTAAGTTGTACGTGCCAATCGCGGCCAGCGTCATTGACAGTCTTTTTAAGGATCTTGATAATGGTTTTATTCGACGCCTCAGCTTGGCCGTTTCCTTGGGGGTAGTATGGGGATGAAAAGTGGTGTTGGATATGGAATCGCTCACATAACTCACGTACGTCTTGGTTTTTGAACGGACGTCCGTTGTCAGTGATGATGGACTGTGGGAGGCCATACCGGCAAATGATGTAATTGAGGATAAACTTTGATATTTGTTTGCCCGTAATGTATGTCAATGGAATGGCTTTCGATCCACTTTGTGAAATACTCAGTGCGGTGATAATGAATTTATGGCCGTTGGAGGAAGTTGGATGGATCTTACCCACGAGGTCGAGTCCCCATTGAGCGAAGGGCCACGGAGAAGTGATTGGCCGAAGTTCCTGTGCTGGGGCATGGATCAAATCACTATGGATCTGACACTTACGACAGGTTCTGACATATTCTATTGCATCTATTTCCATTGTCGGCCAATAATATCCAAGTCTCGTTAGTTTCTTAGCCAGAGTAGGACCACTCGAATGAGATCCGCATATACTGTCGTGTACTTCTCGTAAGGTCGTACATGCTTCATCGGTGTCAAGACATCTAAGGAGGGTACTGTCGAAACTACGGCGGTATAGGGTGTCACTGATAATGGCATACCTTGCAGATTTTCTAATGAAGGACTTCCTTTGGTTATTGGATAGGTTCGATGGAAGGGTGTGAGTCTTTAGATAGTCATAAATGTCCTGATACCAAGGAGAGTGGGGACCAACAAGTTCACAAACCATTTCCGACTCTGGGATATCATATGCTGGTATCAACAGCTGTTCTACTAGGAACTCAAATTGCGACACATTTTTAGGGATGTCCAAGAGAGAACTAATAGTAGCCATTGCGTCTGCTGCCTTATTCTGTACCCTGGGGATTTGTTCAAAAGACACTGATTGGAAGTATGTTAGGAAACTATCCACCATCCTCTTGTAAGGAAGCAACTTCTCATCCTTTGTTTCATAGTCACCATTCACTTGTTTGATTACCAGCTGGGAATCCCCGAATACAAGCAATGTCTGAATTTTCCATTTGATTGCCAGCTTGAGACCTGTAACTAGTGCTTCGTATTCGGCAATGTTGTTTGTGCAAGGGAAAGCAATTCAAAATGACTTAGGAATTGAATCCCCTTGTGGTGTGATGAATAAGATTCCAGCTCCTGAGCCATGACCAGTGTGAGACCCATCAAAATACAGCTTCCATGGTGTTGCTGGTTCCGTATGAAAAATGGATTCGTCAGGAAAGTCAGTTACCAATGGATGAGAGGCTTGCATTGGCGCATCTGCTAGTTGATCTGCTATTACTTGCCCTTTTATTGCCTTGCGTTCAACATACTGTATGTCGTACTCACTTAGGATCATGACCCATTTTGCCAATCGGCCTGTTAACGCTGCTCGACTTAATAGGTATTTCAATGGGTCAATTTTGGCAACTAGTTGTGTCTGATGATTGAGCATGTAATGCCTTAGTTTTTGGGCTGCAAAGACAACTACGAGGCATGCACGTTCAATGTATGTGTAATTCAGCTCGTAACCGATCAGTGTGCGGCTGATGTAGTAGACTGCTCTTTCTTTCCCTTCATGATCATTTTGAGCCAGTAATGCCCCCAATGCTGAACTAGTGGTCGAGATGTATAGAATTAATGGCTTTCCATGAATAGGCGACATGAGGACTGGCGGTGATAGCAGGTAATCTTTAATTTGCTGGAAGGCCTGTTGACATTTATCTGTCCATACAAAGGGGACACCTTTGCGTAACAAATACTGGAATGGGTGGCACTTATCTGCCAATTGAGCTATGAAGCGGCGAATAGATTGCAATCTGCCTTGTAGGGTTCTGAGTTCACTGATCCCTCTAGGTGGAGGCATGTCTATGATTGCTTTAACCTTTGCCGGATCGACCTCTATGCCTCTTCGGGAAACTATGTACCCCAATAGCTTACCTGATGTGACCCCAAAAACACATTTCTTAGGGTTCAATCGAACCTTGTACTCTTCTAGTCTCTTGAAAATTTTGTCAAGTACCTTCAAATGATCTTTCCTTGTTGTTGATTTGGCCAATAAATCATCTACATAGTCTTCCATTATATTTTGCATCATATCATGGAAGATGCATTAGTCATAACCCTTTGGTATGTGGCACTGCATTTTTGAGACCGAAGGGCATGACGTTCCAACAGTATGTACCCCATGGGCAAGTAAATGCTGTTTTGTGTTGGTCCTCAGGAGCAATGCGGATTTGATTATAACCAGAGAAACCATCCATAAGGGATAGCATCTCGTGTCCCGCAGTTAAATCGACTATGATGTCAATGTTGGGCAAAGGAAAGTCATCCTTTGGACATGCTTTGTTTAGGTCCCGGAAATCTGTACATACCCGAATTAGTCCATTTGGCTTTGTCACCGGTACTAGGTTGGAAATCCATTCAGCATAATCTATAGACCTTATGAATCCGACATCCAGTAATTTCTTTAACTCTGCCTTAACCAATAGAGCAACTTGTGGGTGCATTTTGCGCAACTTCTGCTTGACTGGTTTAGCATTGGGTACTAGTGGCAGATGATGTAGAACCAGTTTGGGGTCCAATCCTGGCATGTCGGTGTAGGACCATGCAAAGTTTATTTTCCGTTCTGCAAAGAATTTATGAAATTCCGGTTTCTCTTCATCAGTCAATGATGCCGCAAATAGGACCATCTTGGGGTCTTCTGGAGTCGAAATGTTATCCTCTATGGTGTCCTCAACAAGCATGGCCGATCTCTCCTGTTGCACGGGGAGAAAGTCCAGTCCTCCATCTTTGGGCGCCTCCGAGAGGTTTTCACCCGCAGATATGTCCTTTGTTTTTACTATTTTACCGTCAAGAGGTGCCTTTCGGTTTTCACCTAGAGACGTTTCATTTTTTACTTTATTTTTACTTTTGCGACTAGAGGACTGAACCATCTCACCGAAGTATGCCGTGCAGTCTAGATCAATAGCAAATCCTAATTTGTGATCGCCACTTGGTATGCCTTCACGTAATCCCATGAATTCAGCAATGGCTTCATCATTTTGGAACGTGTCTAAAACTGGTGGTCCTTGTTGGTCCCAATCGACTAGTTCAGGGTAGACTAAGGAAATGCCATCGTCAAGGCTAGTGAATTCGGGTGAGGATGCCGATAGCATACAAATGGATGCGTTGATGTTGTAGATGAGGTTATCATCGTCCAACTCGACATCGGACTCTATCCAGTATTCTCCTTCACTAGTGTCATGTTCGTTATCATAATAAGGGGTGAAGGTTTGAGAGCCCTGGTTATCAATGTCATCTGATACTTCGGATAGATTAGACTGAGGGGGTTCGGATGGTGGCTGTTGCGTGTCATGAGACGTGGTAGTGGGGTTTTGACTGTTTGGTGCCTGCTCAATTTTGAATGTTTGCCAAAATCGTTGTTCAGAGGTCAATTCCCCTGGTTCGACAAACAAGTCATCAAGACAACAGTCACTTAGGGATCGTTCGGAGCCAAATTCCCACTCGTGAGAGTCTGTTTCAGTTAGGTATTCCCTAGTAGTCTCAACATTTTCAGAAGCATGTATTCGCTCATTAGGAAGTTCATGGGTACGTCGATCGTCATCGTCGGGTGATCCAAACCCTAATCCAAGATACTTCAGAATTTGGAAAGTTTCTATGGGTTCTCTTCGACCAGTTTTATTTTTTCCAAGGCCACTAGTACCATCGTAGCCTTTAGCCTTCATGATATTGTAACCCTTGCCATATTTCTGGACTGGTAGTGGAGGTAGTGAGACTGTATCCTTGTAGATCCATCCTGTGATGTCGGTAAGATCTTCATCACTCATGTCTCCCCACTTGATGAAAACTGTATTCGGTGGAACTTTGAATGTTTCTTGCGGTTCCATTCTGAAACATGGTCGACCATATATCTTTGGAGGAGTAGGTATTGTAGTTATGCTGTATGCTGTATTTAGTTTGAACTCTCCGCAGCCGAGGTCCTGGATTTTATCAGTTGATTCGGGCTTAGGGTTGGTGGAGGGTTGTGATATGTCAGAAGACGTGGATGGAGTGGATGTGGAAGATGACCCGAGCATGGAAGGGTCGATGTATTTGGACGAGGAGCCAGGTGCTTCCCGGTTAATAGGTACTTGGTTTTCAGAGACACCCCTTAAATTGGTACAATATTGGAAAGGGTCGGGGTCTCCGTATATGGTGATTTCTGTACCGTCAAAAGGGAACTTGAGGCATTGGTGGTATGTTGACGGAACGGCTTTCAAAGTGTGGATCCATGGACGGCCAAGTAAAATGTTATATGGTAGTTCCAAATCCAGGACCTGGCAAGTTGTGTCGACAATGAGTGGTCCCACTCTGATAGGGAGAGAGATAACACCTCGCGAAGAGCGTTCCTCGTCATCATATGCTTTGATCACTATGCTTTTTGTTGGGTCTACGCATGCATCAGAGAATCCAAGAGCCTTAACCAGTTTAAGGGAGCATATATTCAACCCTGCTCCGCCATCTATTAAAACCCGTCTAACCTTGTGCTTGTGAACAAAAACTTCTATGTGTAACGCATCATTGTGATTGGTTTTTGATGATGAGTAATCCTGATCTGAGAAGGTGACATGGTGCGGCGTGGTGAGATATCCCACCATAGTTTCAAACTGATTGACATCGATGTCCTTTGGGACCGACGACTCTAAGAGAGTTTTATCCAGGATTTCTTTGTGTGCGGGAGAAATGCGAAGCAGCTCAAGGATAGATATTTGCGCAGGAGTCTTTCCTAGTTGGTCAATGAGATTGAACTGACTTTTCAGTTTTCCTGGTTGTGGGGTTGAGACAGGTTTTGGTTGTTTAGCTGATGGAGCTGGTTGTGATTGCTTAGCAGATGGGCCTCCTATAATAATCTTGGCTTGTCTAGGGGGAGGCGGATTGGGTATAGTGACCTTGCCACTTCGCGTAGTAGCATTGCACTGTGGTGCTCTCTTGATCGTGATGGTGTGGATGTATTCCTCGTCTGTTCTAACATTATTTATTATTGGTCCCCCAGAGTAATCGTACTTGGCTCGGGTGAAGTTAGCTGAAGTGGAAGCATTATGGGGACCATGATCCTGCAGTGGATTCTTGTGTATAGTATGATCCGAGTTGGAATTGAATTGCGATCCACCTACTTCGATAGTGCGATTGTCAATAAGGTCTTGAATTACGTTTTTCAGTTGTCTACAGTTGGAGGTTGTATGCCCTTTGACCCGATGGTATTCGCAAATTGCGTTGTCATCCCACCATGCTGGTTTGAATTGTCCGGGGTCATAAGGTTTTATTTCTGGAAGTGTGATGACCCCATGTTGAATGCATTTCTTGAGGACGTCTGCAATGGGTTCACCTAAATTGGTGTATGTGCGACCCCTAGGGAATTGTCTTGGTTGACGATATTGTCCTTGACGGTTTTGACCATTTTGACTGTTCGAAGGAGTATTGGGGGGAGGTGTCGATGTCGTTGTTGGTCTATTTTGTTGTTGTACCCCTTTCAGAGCCAATACGGGACTTGCAGTCTTGGCGTCTACAACACCATCGTTTGTGACATGTTTATTCTTGACCCAATATTTGTTTTTGTCAGCGGGTGTGTTGGTGTTTGTATTTTTGGAGCCATACTTCAGTTCTCCCTTTGCGATAAGGGCTTTCTCAATTTGGACCCCCTTTTCCACTAATTCTGTGAAGGTTGTGCAACAATGTATTTGCAATGCGAATTTGAGGGGCCCTAGAAGTGTTTGGACAAACATGTCGACCTTTTCCCTTTCAGGAATGTCAATGTGACATCGACTAGCGAGGCTTCTCCATTTTTGGAAGAACGGGATAAATGTCTCACCCGACTCTTCTTGTGTGAGATTGCACAAGCTAGTGATAGAGGTGTCCATGTCAATATTGTATGCGTAATTTTTTAGGAACCTTCTTTTGAGCTCATCCCATGATTGGATATCTTTTTGCGTTGAAAACCATTCAAGGGCTTGACCCGCCAAACTTTTGGAAAAGAGTCTCATCAGGTATGTGGGTTCGTAGGCGATATCCATACAGTTAGTTGCGAATTCGCGAAGATGTTCAATGGGATTTGTTTTGCCTTTGTATTTAGTGAAGTTGGGGGACACATATCCTGGCGGAAATGCGGGCATACGTAAGTTTGTGTCGAATGGGTATACGTCCAAGTCATATGATATTTCGGATTTCCCCTGTAACGAGCATGTTTTGCATTTGCTTCGCCATATCCCGCACTGTTGCTTTGAGTTCATCTATGGTGGGGTCATTTACATGTCCATACGTTGGATTTCCTGGTACACCATGTGTTCTTGCGTGAGTATAGGTGTGTTGTGGCGGTATGGGTTGTTGTGGTACGTATGATGTGTGTTGTTGGTATTGAAAGTTGTGATTAGGCGCATGTTGATGAGTGTGAATGTTGGATGAGTATGTTGGAATGTGTCCCCCAGCTATGCGTGTCGTTATTTGGGGGATGTTGTGACCATGAATGTTATGATGTACTAATGATGTCATGGGTTGAGTTAGTTGGCCACTTTGTGTGAATTGCTGATTTTGCACAAGGGGCACATTGGCAGTTGTACCTTGGGAGGTAGTGACGTTTGACTGTGTTATCGTGTTAACGTTTTGTTGTTGTCCTTGTATAAAGATACGTCCTGTGGCTCCTCCCAAAGGATGTTGTGAACTACTACTGAATGCTTTTGTTGAAGTTGTGTTCATGGTAGTAGATGTAGTTGTCAAGGGGGAGTTGTGATGACTTGATGATGCCCCTGTGGTATTTGCTGTTGGGATAACAGGAGGATTGGAATGATTTTCCGATGATGTCACGAAACCAAGAGTGGTTGTATTTAATTGGGGTAGTGTTGTGGATGTTGTGGATGATTGTGATCCCCCAATAGATGTAGCGTTTATTGTATTGGAGATGTTTGGGATGTTGGATGTGGTATGCAATGTCGTTGTGCCAAAAGGGATGTTGCTTGTAGTATTTAGAACTTGACCACTGTGTGAGATGTTGTGAACATTGTTGGCATTAGGATCATGTAATGTGTTAATGTCAAATCCTGGTGGTAACCTAGCTCCTTCACTCAAGAGCATAGCTACGAATCTGTCCCTATCGTGACGTGCTATTGTTTCAGCCAACTGGTAGGCCTCTGGGTCTTGTGTCAATGCTTCTATGTGTTCTTGAAGGAGTTGACCATTTTCATCTCTTTGCATGTAGCGCTCGAATGAGTTGTTAGGTAAGGATTGTGTTGTCACTAGAGGTTGATTGTCTAGATTGGTAAAGGGATCATTCGCGGTCCAGTTTGAGTCATGTGGAGGACTGTTGGGATCTGGCATGAAGTTTTCCATTTGTCTTTTTTGCTTTTGAAGTCTGGTTTCGACCATAAATGAGCTTGCTCAAAGGGGATGTCCACTAAATGCAAGTATGACACTAGGTGAAATCTAAGGTTCAAATTGACGACTAAAATGACCACTATTTTTTTTTTGGATTTTTGTGAATAAGGTATGCAATGTGGATGCAATGTAAAATGAGGCTATCTAAGCACTTCTAAGCTTGAACTTTGTTTTCGATGTGGACTGCTAGAGGACTTTGTTGTTAATGACAAGGTGACAAGATGACTAATGAGTCTTCCTAACTAGACTTTTGAGTTGGAAGAGATCTCACAAAAGAGGACAATGACTAAAAGGATGTTTGGTAACTTAGTCCAAAAGGGTCTAATTTTGAAAACAATGATTTTGCCAAGGGGTGCTTAAGATTTTCCTACTCCTAAGTATGCAAGATATGAGCCTAGGGATACGTAATGTTAAATGTATGATACTAAATGGGGTGAGGTATGAAACCTAAGGTGATCAATGCAAGCTAAGGGACAAACTTTGAGCAATTTCAAATTGGGTTTCTGGCAGAATCCTTCTGATGACAGAATTTGACAAATGGTTGACAGTTTGGAGGTCTCTGGTTTTGACTGTGTAATTGAAAAATTTTGACAGGCAGATGCGTCTCAGTTTGGCAATTGCGTCTCGGTTAAGCAACTGCGGTTCAGTTTTTCACTTGCGGCTTTCTGACTGTCATATGCGTCTCGGTTTAACAGATGCGGCTTTCGGGTTAACAGATGCATCGCGACGCATACAGATGCGTTGTTTAAAGTTTCAGATGCGGTTTATCAGAGCAGTTGCATTTCAGAATGTCTGTTGCGGTTCGACAGATATGACAGTTTTGTTTCAAAGTGATTTTCGTGGTATGTTGATGGAAGTTTTTGATCTGTTTGATGAATGTTTTGTTTGGACTATGACAAAACCAGAATGCACTTGACAAACACAGCGTTTTAAGGGATAACCAAACACACATGAGATAAGCACAATCCTAGAAAGGCCACTAGGCCTTGGGTTTGTATACTTGATATAGCCCACCAGTTATACCCCGGATTGGTGATGAACACCTTTCCTTCTCGAGAGCGGATAGCTTAGAATTTGGTGGCATTGGCTCCCCTCCACGGCTCATTAACGTCATTCGAGCACACCAAATTCGGATTCATTGGGTAGTGACATCCCAAGAATTGCTATCTCTACTCAAGGGGATCAGGTAGTGAGTAATCTTCGGGCATGATACTGTACCCTGCACTATATCAAGCAACGGCCAATAGAACGGTTGGACACTAAGACAAGAGGTGTTTAATTCGGGCATTCCGTTTGTGGGGCGTGATCCATGCGGCGAGAGTCCCCTTTCGGATCCATCTCGTCGGAACCACGCTCGTGATTCTTGGGCTTTCCCCAAGAACCCACTTTTCTATACCGGTTGGAAGTCCCTCGGTGTCAGGGTGCTACCGGTCTGAGTCGTCCTGGGGTGAGTACTTTTTCCCACCAGAACAGGCCCAAGTTCTAGAGTCGGTAACTGTTTCTCTTACACCCAGGATTGCACGAATGCGCAAGGGGAGAGGATACTTCGATATACCGAATCGTGAAGGGTAAATTAACAAAAATGAATGCGTCTGGTTTTCTGATCACAAGGTTTTCACCAAGTGAGAGCATACTCACCTACCACTCCACAAGCACACTCAAGCATGAAAGACATGATTCTTTTTAAAAGCCCCAAATTCAAAGTTTGCTAATCTAGAAATAAACAAGCACACTGTTTGTTATCTCCTTCTTTGACATGCGAATCTACAAACATTGAGTTAGTAGTCTTGTATGTGATGGTCTTGGACACATGAAAAAGGATCGCCACACGCTACAAGAAACTATTAGTAACACAAAATGTCTAATCTGGTTAACATGCAGGAATAGCCATCACAGAAAAAGACCTAAAATGAAATTCGGTAATTAAAACCTAAAAACTGACAGAAAAGTTTACCAGACAAATGCGGCGCGGTATTACCAGACAGATGCGGCTCGGTTTGTCAGATGCGTCGTTCGTTCTGCGAATGCGTCTCGAAATGTCATATGCGGCTCTGGAATTGTCAGTTGCGGCTTGTCATGGCAGTTGCGTCGTTTATGTCATCAGATGCGTTGCGACGTTTGCGGCGATCCTGCAAAACAACAGAACAACAAAAAACCCTACCCAAAACAGAAAACCACTACCAGAAAGGATTAGTGACAGAAAACCTAATCTTATTGAACATGCAGGAATAAAGACAGAATGCAAAAAACATAAGATTGGACAACCCGAAATTCAAAATAAAACCCCTCAAACTGGAAAGAAAGATGTTATACCAGAGATGTGTCGCGAATTACAAATGCGGCTTTTGGGGTTCGAATGCGGCTCAGGAATCACGGATGCGTCGTTCTTTTAGTCAGTTGTGTTGCGACAGATCGATTGCGGCTCTAAGGTTCGCGTGTGCGTTGCGACGCATATGATGCGTCACACTGTTTTTAAAAATGTTGCGGCGATCCGTACCTGTACCTGCAAAACAACAGAAAACAACAAAAAAAACGTGTACGAAAAGCCGAAATATTCACGTCGGGTTCACCAATGTAATCAAGGGAAAATCCTAAATTATTATTAAGTGGGGTTAGCACAATAACAATAAAATTCCTATGAAAATAACAAAGTACAAAGGAAGTGAAGTGAAGACAAAAGGGATAATGTTACCCTATGTCTCCACCTTCCATGATTAACCTCTGTTATACCTCCTAGCTTGCAGATAAATAAAAATGCCCTCAGATTTATGTGAGCAACTATGACTAAAGACTAAGCCCTATGCAAGTGTTGAAGGATTTGCAGAAAATAACAATAACCCTACAATGAGCTAAAATGACTATGACTGTTAATGACTATGACCCTAAGTTGACAGCAAGTTGACATAGACTAAGAGTGCAAGAAGTCAAAATGAGCTAAAGACTGAGAGAGATCCAAATGAGGTCAAAATTGCCCTTTTATAAAAATTGCAATTTTGAATGTGTGGCCAGGATGAAAAGATGACAGGAACCCTAAGATCAATGCTTAAGATTGAATGTTGATATGTGCATTAGGGTTAGGTCAAAATTAGGGCAACAGGTAAGAATGAAGGGTGGAGATTGAATTATGAAATAATTCAATCAACGGTCAAAATTAAATGAGAAGTCAAAAGTCAAGAATTAAATTGGAAGATAAGGCTGGCACGGACAAAGAGGTTGCTGGAGAAATTAAATAATAAAATTTATTTACTCCAGGTAACCAGTAAGTAATTAAATAATAAAGATATTATTTAATTATGGAGGAATGTGATAAAAGAATTATTTTGAAATTAAATAATGATTTTAATTCAAAATTCGAGAGAATGGCTAAATTAAATAAATCAAATTTATTTAATTTTAATGGGAGAAAAAGCTAATGAATAATTAAATAATTAAATAAATTATTTAATTATAGTGGAAAATGGACAGAATTAAATAAATAAGAATTTATTTAATTTTTTAGAAGAAGGGGACTTAATTAGTGACGTAATTAAATAAATAAAATTTATTTAATTAATCAAGAAGACATAAATGGTAAAGGGAAATTAAATAAGTTATGAATTTTATTTAATCAAAGGAAGACTTTAGATAATTAGTGATGTATTAAATAAATAAATAATATTTATTTATTTAATAATCAAGGAGGAACAAATGACATGAATTAATTAAATAATTATGAATTATTTAATCAATAGTCGAATGTGGACCAAGGACATAATTAAATAACTTAATTATGCTAGGACGAAAGTGGTAAGAATGAAGCTTGTAGGCCTAGGTCATTTTTAGGTGTCCACATAAAATATACTAAAAAACACATATTTTACTACTTTACATCATTTCAAAATTTAAAACATATAGTCACTTTTTAGTGATTCAAGTTTAAAAGTTGGATCAGTGTTGGTCATTTTCTTTATAAAGTGTTACCTAGATTTGTGCTTTTACCCTTGGACTTTGTAGAGTAGCTACATTTTCTACTACATGTGGCAAAAGCATGTTTTCTGCTATAGCTTTTTTGCTTGCTCAACAATTTGATCTAGTTGCTTTGCAATTGTTTATGGCACAGTCTTTGGTGAATGCATTGGTAGTTGAAGACAAGTATGCATTGGCTTGTTTTGGAATTTTTGATCAATCTACAATAGGAAGCAACAATCGTCTATTGTAGTTACAATCATTGGTTTACAAGATTGGAATGCCATATGTACAAAGTGGCCTTGAAGGATTTGAATTTTGTGCACTATGGATGTCCCACATGTTTGTTGCAACAATACACATATGGAAAGAATCTCCATATCCTAGGGACAAAACATACACTAATTACATGAAGCCCCAAAAAAATATGAATTTAATTTTCTTTCCAACTAGCTTGGGGCATTGTCATTATGAACTTCAACAAAAAGGAAAATTGACTCACAACATTCATATCGAGGATCCATCTTATGTTCAACATATGTCAAGCACTTTGGAATCGGGAACCACAAACAATACAATTAGTTCTCATAAAAAAAAGGCAGCAACAACAATACATACACCAATTGAAACAAAGTTAAAATCATATGAGACATTATGCTCTCTAAAAGCAAAAATCTGCAATATGCAAGTGTTTGATGCAAATGTCGCACAGACTACAACATCCAACTCTGTCCAACCCACTACCAATTTCATAAGAATAATTCAATCCTATAATGCTACCCCAAAGCTAATGTGTCAAAAATCATTACATTGTTTAAAAAAACAAATGCGCAATGCACAAACAAAGTGTGATTTGCATATGCAAAGTAAAATTCAATTGTATGAACCTAGCTAGACTCCAATGCAACAAAAATGATTGCATTCTTTCAAAAAAAAAATGGTGTTCACAAAAGGATTATGCTTTATGTTTTCCAAAATTGAAACATAGGTCATATGCATATTAGATGGTCCAGAAGAGAAATGCTACTTGTCGACCAACAAAAGCAATACACATATGGACAAAAAATAATACAATCCAAAAATCTATTAACTCATACTTCTAAAAGATAAATGACACACCCATTGAACCATGCTCTCTTTGTGACATGCTTCATTTCCATCACAACATTCGTAAAGTTGATGTTGCATTTGTAGAAGCTTTGTCATTTCTTTCTATTTAGATGGATGAAAATATATAGCAATAGTACACCCCATTTGCAAATAATGTATAAAATTAACATTAGATAGTAAGATCTAATATTTTTCCATGCCCTCAAGAATAAGACAAAATGCACAAATAGATGTTATTCACTCTTTGACTACTTTGGAGGAAAGGCTTGTGTCTTTACACATAGATTTTGTATAAATCAGGAAATTGGGATATAAATGAGCACAATATGGATTGCTTGGGAGAATCATCAGTGTTATTGTAGATTTTGATAAAGTGCAACAAGAATTGCCTAGGCAACTATATGAAACCATGACAGTAGTAGTTAGATTGAAGAAAAAGCTAGAATATGATAATGCATATGAACAAGGTAATGTTAGACCTGCTATAGTCATGAATGCTTTAATTTCCCTATCCAAAACACTATTGTACACAAAAGAAAACATTTCTATAAATAAAGAGTGTCATGACTTGTTGGCAAAGAGGACAACACAAAAGAAAATAGATTTTGAAACATAAGAAAGTATGAAAGATGTAACATCTAAAGATGATGAAGAACCAATAATTTAATCAGTTATACATTGGTTTAATCAAACACAATCAATCAAAGACTTTGACACAACATTCATTGAAATTGTGCCATCAGAAGGGTTTAAACCTCTTCGAATTTTCTAGAACATGTATGCATAGGAGATGAACTTTCCAACTTTGTTTTATGGTTTTTCTCAACCAACTGACATTACTAAAAATTTGACATACCAAAAAAGAGAAAAATGGGAGCTTATGCATAAAGACAATGACTTTGCAACACACAACAAATATATTTTTTAAAGCTATTAAAATTATTATAAACCAAGTATCCTCACTAGCATGGATTTGCATATGGAAAACTGAATTGAAAGGTGAAAATTTGCTTGCAAAAGATGTACGCAATCCAAAAAAGATCGAAAGAATATTAAGATAACCATTGGGCTATGTGTTGATGGGTGTTTTTGCACACTTTCTTAACATAGGAAATGCATAGGTGCACTACCTCTCTTGAAAGGAGACTTCCAACAACAAGCTGCTAAAAATAACCCCAAGGTCAATTAGGTATTAGGTCATGACTTGTATGAAATTCCTCAATTGATAATTGATGTGATTTTTCTGGTAATCACAAGGAAGACTTACGAAGCTAAATAGGGTGAAGTGGATCTTGGGAATCGAAGTTTCCTAAGATGGAAGTTGATAGGCACTTTGTTGCAGGTTCAAATACTAATATGAAAATCCAATGTATTTTCTTAAGTTTTGGCTTTACAATGTGCAATGAACCTTAGCATAGGTTATTTCTAAAAAAAAGAAAAAGTGTCAGGAAGAGGAGAGGTTCCTAGATCTGCAACTAATCATGAACTGTGATAATGGAGGTTTCTACTATGGACAACTTCCTTCAAACAAAATTTCACTTAACTAGAAAATTCACAATATCATGAAATTTGTGCTATCTTCTAAGGCCTACAAATGCTTTACCATTCATTCACCATGATCATTCATGAATAAAGATAAAAGTTTGGAGCAACTTTAAATTCAAGTCTAGACTAACTTTACACATCCATCTATCAGCATCAAACAACAAAAAGTATGGACTAAGAAGGCATCTACACAACAAAAATCTTCACAACCACATAGCACCATTACTAAATCTACCAAAACAAGCTAATACTAACTAGAACAACAATCTAAATCCAACTAAATCTACTAACTATTGGAGATGCATCATGAAACATGCAAAGAAACTCATAAATCCACCAAAGTCAATGTATTTCTATTAAAATTTTAGTAGCATGTCATTACAACAACTCAACTCTCTTTCAAAAACTAGGAGAACCCCTATTTATATTGTCCAAAAAGTAGAAACAATGGCCAAGACTAATTTTCATTGTGTGGCCAAGATTCATTACAAATTAGGGTTCCACCTACCATAGAATACATTACATTTTTAAAATACAACTTTATCCTTATCCTTGTTTTGTCTTTTAGTGGCAACACTATAGTGTTTTGTCTTTTAGACAATTGCCTTTTGTGGCAGCTATTCTATAAGGGAATCTTCACCAATAATAAGGTTTCCCTCTTGCTTCTTCAAAGCAACATATTCCATGAACTTTAGAATCAACAACTAAAGCTTATCAACTTCCATGATTTCAGATCACAACACTTGATAACTCCATTCTTTGGATCGGTTGATGAGCTTTTCCTAGTCTTCATCATATTTAGTAGTGTTGTGTTGGAACAACTCTGATTGGGTGAAGTCTTAGGTGACAAAACACATGAAATCAGTGGTGATTTTGTCTAAAAACCCATCCTCTATCTTCTTCTAGAAGTGGGGCTTTATCTTCTTTGGATCGATCTGTATGAATGACATACCATAGCATGTCATTAGCCTCAAGTACCAAGTGAAATCAGCTCTAACTTCCTTAGACCATTCAATTTCTAGATCCACTTTGTGGAGCACCTTCTCCAACCTTTCCTTTCTATTCACAAAATCTCACTTCCACACATCCACTAGCTAGTAATCATCTTTCTTAAATGCAAGCTCATTTTCCCAAGTCATGCTTGGCAGTTTGAGAATAGCCTCAATCTTTGGGTAAGTGGACTCATATCTCCTTGGGAAGTTAGTGCAAAGTTTCCTAGTACCCTCAAGAGATTGTTGTAGATCCAAGAATTTTTTTGCTGTCCTAATAGCATGATTGTTACCGATATTTCCTATGTACAAGACCTACTTGAACCAACTCTCTGTGGTCTTATGAAGTTCTTCCTCTTTTTGATCTTGTCTATTTTTTGTTTTGATAGCAACTACGACAGGGTTGTAGATGTGGTAGGGACTTCCTTTGTTGAAGACCACTGCTAGATGTAAGTTGTTAGATCAACTACCTTTTCCTTAAGCTCTTCCTTTGAGATCTTATCTTGTTGTATCAGATGCACCACTATGACAATGAACTCCTAAAGGTGCTCCACTTTCTACTCTTAGGTGGCTATTCCTAAATCAATGTTGCAGACATTATAGATTATCCCCTCTTTTCCTACCACTGGTGTAACTACTTGCATAATCCTTGATCCAAAAGCATCCATTGTCACCTTGGATCTAACTTTGGGTTTCTTTTCTTTCTTGGTTCTAATTTGTGCTCAGGCTAAGATAATCTCCAGTATCTCTCTTGGATCACTCGGGGTAGGAGCCTTCTTCTTAAGATAATTTTCCAGCCATTTAGGCATCTGAGCCTTTCCTTTGGGTGATTCACATCTACCCTCTTCTTCATTCCTTTAGACTTCAATTTCCTTGTCCTTGGAGGTTTCTTTCTCCACTCTAGTGTTTTCTCCCTCTTCTTCATTAGAGTCTCAGAGAAACACTAGGAATTTGATGGGGGACTTGGTGGGCAGGTATTCCTTGGTACTTTCTTCCCTTTCAACTTTCTCTTCTTCCTTTTCTTCATTATGCTCACCTTCATGCCTATATTCTTCAGGCTGCTCCGTTTTAGGGCTCTTGTCAACTTGGATCTCCTTTTCAGGTTGGTCTTCTTCTTTATTTTTTATTTTTCACATAGAGGTGGCACATCTTCATGTTCTTCCTCTTCTTGTTCTTCCTGCCCTCCTGAGGGAGGTATCTCTTCATCGTGTCTAGGGCCTTGTTGTTGTTGTTCACTTGTTAGATGTTCCATGTTTTCTTCCATCTTGTCATCTTCTTGCCCTTCTTCCTGGAAAGGTGGTCTTCCAATTTCCTCCCCAATGTCCTTTAATTACCGGGCCAACTCTTCTTCAAAGTCAGGATTAAAAGTTTGTATTTTAAATTCAGCACTGGCATATTCTTCTTCTTCTTCTCTACTTTTAGAAGGATCTTGTTTCTTCTCCTTCATTGACTGTTTTATCAATTTGTAGATGCTCATATTTTAGATGTTCATGGTATTCATCTGCTTCCTCCTCCAATGCTTGCATGGAATCCTTCTCTTGTTGTTCCAGCTCCTCAGATATTTGTATTGTGGGTTCCATTTCTGATGGTTCCGTTGGAGGCATTGAGGTGGGAACACTAGAAAGAACCTATGCTAGGGCAGCTTGGATGGTAGGGTTCATCAATACCTCAGATATTTTAGAGGGGACATTTTGCATATGTCACGAGAATGCCTTTGGTAGTGAGAGTGTGGGCATTGGTATTGTTGCTTTCATTAGTGAGAATGATGTGGTTGGAGACATGGATGCAGAGGAAAGTGGAGAGGTTGTGGTAGCGACAAGTTAGCAACTACATTGTACCTAGGATCCATAATTGTGCTCTCATCTTCTTCAACCTAATCGGGCACATGGAACAAGTTCACCCTTTTCACAAAGTAGGCAGTCATTCACATGTAATGCCTCATGTGCACCTTATCATCTTTGAAGTTTTCCCAGAAATATTCAACATGGTGTAGATGGGCATACTCGGGTCCAAGTGCTTTCCTTATATTCCTGTAAGGGTCCATTCGTGGATGGTCGGTATGAAGCCGAAAAGGATACTCAGCCAACTCCTTCTCTGAATTCCCTGCACATTGAGAGGTTTGTAGCTTATACATCCCAAGGAAAAAAGAAAGGGGATAAGGAATCCTTGCCAAATGTCTGCTACTAAGTAGGGTGTGTGCATGCCACAATTGTCAAGAGAGTTCTAACAATATAATCTGGTCATTAGGATACCAGGGTAGCTTGTTTGGACTTTCTGTGAAGCCTTGAGTGTAGACATACATGAAATTGGGATATTAGATGAACAAAAAGGAATATTGTTTGAGGAAAGCACGAATACTATCAGAGACTCACCTTTCAAAATCGCCTCCAAGTAACCTAATAGTATGACCTATGAAAGCATCATTCACCCTACAATAATCGCTTTTGAAGTTTCTAAACTGCAACTAAGGGTATCTATCATAAAATTTCAATTCCTGACCGGATTCTTCATTTGGAGCCCTGAACAATCCACCATACTTCCTTCATTTAGCCAATGAGTAAACTAGGTAAGATGTCATATAAAACTTGGAGATATTTTTAACATTCATGAACTGCTTGTGGAAGTAGTCACTGATTATCTCACCCCAATATAATGTGTTGCTTTTGCTATAGAGGATATTTTCAACAAAATATACCATCCATTCTTGGAAGTATGTAGTGGTAGGAAAACCCATCAATCGGCTTAGTAGGGTTACTAGATCATGATAGTATTCATAGAAATTGTTGAGAAAGAGTTCTTGCAGAACTTTTGCAGTGCTGTCCCTTTTCTCTTTCAACCAATATTGGTTTATGACCTTGTTGGATCCAATTGAATGTTCCCATCTCTGTCTACTATTGTTCGGTTTTTGGACTAGTATGCTTGCTTGCAAGCCATTACTAGTTTAGGAGTGATAAGAGTAGGAGGAAAGCCTATAGCCTTGGTAATTCTACTTCCTCTAAATTGTCTTGCAGTGTTTATGGTCGGGTTGACACTGACCTTCTGTTTAAATTCATCAATGCTAATGTGCCCAATGTTGGTATTTGTAATCTACATCCAATCCGTGATGACCTTTGAATGTGACAGTTCCCCTTGGAGCTGGTATTTCATTTGATCCCTTTCTTCTTTACCTCGAGGAACTCTACCTATTTTCTTTCCCTTGTCTTTCTCTATGGCTACCCTCGAGGGTCCTGCACCTAATTCCATATATCCTGCAATCAAAGGTGTGATGAGCACAATCAATCATGATGACACAAATTTTAGCCAAAATCCATGTGAATGGAGTAAGATTAGATAATGAATCATTCAAGAAACCAAGCATTTACTTCAAAATGTCATTAGCAACTTATTGAAAGGAATTTGGATAGTTTGGGCCCTAGGTGCCGGACTTCCCTAGCAGGATTTCTATTTTGAAGGGCGAACAGGGCAGGGAAATCTTCATGGTTTCTCCCATCTTTAGATTTAGATGATTTGAAAGTTCTATGTAGGAGAGGGTTCAATTCGAGCATGTGGGTTGAGATTTTTTTCTAGATTGGAGGTCATTTGGATCATCATTAGGCATTTGGAGCTATGAGGAGGGAAAGCCATCTGATGTTTTTTGTTTGGAATGACTCTCATGAAATAGAGTTCTGGGGGTAGAGTGTTGAGATCTGGGACCCGCAATGCTAAAGAACGGTCAACATAAGTCCTCAATCTGATAAGTGTGCTTGAGGAAGGCCATTTAGAAATGGCGTGCACTAAGCAGAAGTCTGATGGGAGTAACTCGGCGAAATAGACCTGACATTGTGTTTAGATTTCAAGTTTTCTTCATTGAGCTCATTGACAATCAAGGTACCAAGCTCTAGAGGTCAGAAGGACAGGCTTGTTTTTCCTTTTGTAATAGATGAGACAGGATGGAGTCCCTTTGACGGAAGCTCGATGGAGCAAGTTCAGTGAAGGCAAAGGAACCTAAGTTTCATCATTTTTTTTTCACATGACATTGAGATGCCTAGGACCTGAAGGATGGTAGGTAGTCATCTAATGGTCATTAGAAATGGAAATTTTGCAACGGAGGTCTGCAGATGGAACTCCAAGGATTGGGACCCAAAGGATACCAAGGATGAGGTAGTTTGTTCTTTTAACTCAGGCGGTGAATGGAAAGGCAGATCCCAAGGCTCAGGTGGATGGGGCTATTATGCCATTCAGAATGGAAAAAGGTATATGACATCTCGGGGATGGAATCCCATGGGAGTGGACCCATCAAACATTCCTGGAGGCAAGGAGTTCAAATTTGTTAAGTTCCAATGGAAACCTAACAAGGGTGATCCGAGATTGGGAACCTGAGGAGGCATCTCACCGTTTCAAGATTGTTTAAGTTTTAAGAATTATTTGATGATGATGGGGAGGCTTGGGTTTGAAGGGCATGAGCACTCTACATGAAGAATGGTGCTGGGGCGGTGAAGTTCCAGATTCAATTTGGGGAGTGATCTGATGGTTGACTTGAAATTTCATCACATGGGTTTTTTAGTCTTCATCTTCCTTTACCGAATGGATGAATTTTTATTCCCACTTAACAATTATTTTAACAAAAAATAACTAAAAAATAAGTAGGAATAAGGATGGTGACCTTTCCATAAGAACCTAGCAAGCAAAGTTGTTGAATCCACAAGGGGACGGTGAAAGACAACATGGGGCTTGAATTGTTGTGGGTGACGAGGGCTCTGGATCTCTCTGAACTTGCTTTGAACCCCTCTAGCCAACCTGTCATATGAAAATGATAGGTTGGATTGGTCTATTTATACCTTTAAGTGCATTTAATGAACCCCACAAATGCTTGTAAGATGGGCTAGAAGTTGGTGAATTCAAATTTCAAAAATAGCTGTTGGGGCTCTAGGACTCAAAGGTCGGAAAGACACGAACCCAAGGCCATTTTAAAAGTGAAGTGGAAAAGCACTGAAAAAGGGGGGCCGAGGAGTTGGTGGGTGGAAATATAGTGAAGGATGGCCATTTCAAAAGGGAAAACACATAACGGAGTTCTGGGTAGAGAGATTCAGAAGAGTGGGCTCGATGCGAGTGAATGATGGTCAGTTGAAGCATAAGTCATGAGGACGACGGTCAAGGAGTTGGGTCCTAGGGCATGGATAGGTGAATCCTTTTATAGATTTTGAAACAGTGAATGCATAATGGAGATCTAGCAAGGGAAACATGCCATGATGGACCCAGATGGCCCCAAAGTCACTGGCAGAGGTAAACTACCAAAGGAACTCCATGAGGACCTAGGACTTAGCAAATTTAGAGGGGATGAAACATGGTCAACTTGAGGTTATACTTTGGAGGCACACTAACCATCTAGGACATGAAAAATGAGGGGGAACATAAAATGAGGTGATAATAAAAATGACCTGACAAGGTGAAGGAAAGAGAGGGTCCTCGTTCTGAATGGGGCGTGTGTGTTGAGGGCACAAAAAATGGAAACTCTACTAGGAAATGCTCCTAAGTGTTCTAAGGATAAGTATTCATTTAGGACCCAGAATCTCTGGTTTTGCAAACCAGGGGATATTTTCCAAGAGTGAACTAGGAGAATAGGGTCCTTATTTGGGTCAATCTATGAAACATCTTAGATGTTTGTGTGTGTAGTGAATTCATTCCTTCCCTTAGGAATTGTGACAAGAAGTGGCTAATCAAACAAAGTAAGCTACTTAAATCATCCAACACCAAAAGTAACCTAGGCATTGCCTCACTACCAGCCAGGTGTCCATAGCCTTGGTGGAGTTTTCGCTGTGACCCCATGAGTATTACTCTACTGTCAGCCAAGCATCCATAGCCCCAGTAGAGTTATTCACACACCCAAATGGTTGCTTGATTTAAAAAAAATATTTTCTTCCTTTCTTTTGATATTTCTATCCACACTTTATCTTTGCTCAACCATGTAAGCACTGAAGCCTATGATGGGTTTGAGGGTCTCAGTGATCACTAGAGAGGACTTAAGATTTTTCACTCATTGAATTATCATAGCAGCTATTGTACAGTCCTTTGAAAATAATTAAGCATGTGTTTGGTGCAAGATCTGAGATATATGTAAAAAGATTCAACCAAGGATCAAGTTCTAGAATAGAGTTCAAATGAGGAAATGATTCCCAAGAATCTATTAGGGACCTATAGTCGAGAATGAATGTTTAGCCTAAGAACACTAAGGACAAGTAGCAAAGAAAACCATTCGTTAAATGAGCATGGCCACCGCATCAGGAATGAAGAGCCCCTCATCAAAGCAAAACAACTAGGGAACAAGAAAAATGGGATAACACAAGATAGTGATACAAAATCAAACCAAAGGCAACCTAAACTAACCTATATATAAGTATTTACAAGAATAGCTCTAGACATGAGCTCATACTTGGAATTAATGCTTCAAATGCTGCCCATTGACAGGAAATGGGACATCTTCATCAGTAGTGGTCTTTAAATGAAAAGCATTGTCTCCCAAAATTTTAGCTATTTGAAAGGGGCCAAGCTAAAGCTTGTCAAATTTATTATATCCCCCTTTATTTTCATGGGCCTTGTCCCAATATAAGACTAGATCCACAATTTTAAAGGCCTTAATCTTGGCTTGACAATCAAACCAACATTTGGCTATGCTCTGGTGTTTGGAAAAATTCTCTATTGTGTGGTCTCGTACCTCTTATAAGTGCAAGAGCTTAGCTAACCAAGCTTCTCTACGGTCTCCCCCTTCATAAAAATCATTGATAAATTAGAGAGTGGGGATTTTCAGGTTGATTAGAAAGATAGGCTCTAGGCTGTAAACTAGATGAAATGGGGAATTGCCAAGGGAAGCTTTGTGATGAGTGCAATTTTCCCACAGGGAAAAATGAAGCTGGTTATGCCAGTCCTTGGGATTCCTATCTAGCAATTTCTTGATTACGGTTAGCATATTCTTGTTCGTGGATTCAACAAGGCCATTGTTGTGAGGGTGGTAAATGGATGAGAACTTAAGGGCTATCCCATAATCAAAATCCCAACTAGAAAATTTCAACGAAGAAAATGTAGGTCCATTGTCACACACCAATGCATAAGGGCAATTGAAGTGATTTAAAATAAATCTTTCCAATAATTTAGTGACTAACTCAATTGTGCATTGTTTACAAGCAATTGCTTTTATCCACCTAGTGCAGTAATCAAAAGTAGTAAGAATGTACCTATGTCCTATAGATGATGGAGGGCTTACCAGACCATTGAAATCAAGACCCCATTTTGCAAATGGTCTCACCTCCAGAACTGGTTGCAATGGGACAACAACATTCTTCTCCTTTGTGGTGGCAGTATGGCATGTAGGACATGAGCGAACATGGCTATGTGTGTCCTTGAAGACTATTGGCCAATAATATCCTACTCTTAATATTTGTTGCGTAGTGCAAGGACCAGATCCATGACCAACACCAAACTTATCATGGAACTCCCTTAGGACTCGATCCACTTCTTTGTTGAGGCATCTCAAGTAGATAACTTCATGATTCCTTTTATATAAAATTGACCCTTGCAGCATGTAACTACTACTTTTCAAGTGAAGTACATGCTTCTGAATTCCCTATAAGTGGGGCAAAAATTTATGATTCAACAAATAATAAACATCTTAATACCACTCCCCTAGAGAAATATCTTCAAGATAGTATTGCTGCACTCTGAGTTCTGGCCCTGTATTGACTACTGGTTCAACAATTGTTCAGGTCATCACTTGTCCTCTCACCAACTTCATGGGTAGTATTTCCATGTCATACTCTTACAACAACATAAACGATTTTTCCCTTTGTTCACCTAGTTCATTATATATAAGCAATGTCTTCACGATTGGGTTAGGAAGTATGGCAAACACTTTATTATGTAAGATGTGATGCTTGAACTTTTTTACTCCTCTAACAAAGGCATATGCTTGTTTTTGTACGTTGTGGTAACCTAGTTTGACATATTTCAATGAGGTACTCATGAAGTCAATCAGATGCTTGCCCCCTTCATCATCTTTTTGGGTCAAAATGATGGGACACAAATGTTCTGAAGCAAACAAATAGATGTAAAAAGGCTTCAAATAGTCTAGATTGTGTTATGAAATAACTTTCACAATAGAAGAATATGATATGAAATATGCTGCAAATACTTGATAATAACTGAGAATAACAAGCCACTTCGATGGGGAAAACCTCCAAATATCTCTAATGAGAACACACTTCACAACTTGATGATGAAATAAGACTCACAACCTCCTATATATACCTGTTTATGCCAAGGATAACACCTAGGCCGACTTAGACACACCTATATAAGACTTAGGCAGACCTAAACAACTAAATAACAATATACTAATGATAATATGACTTAATAGAGAGTTAAGATAGCGACAGGCCGACTATTCATAACCCGATGTACAATAATATTAAGGGCGTAGCATGCCCCCTTTCTTGAAAGAAGCATTGTCCTCAATGCTAATCAAGTTTGGAAACTTTTGAATGAACTCCTCATCTTCCCACGTGGCATCTTCAACTGGTAAATTCTTCCATTGGATGAGATACTTAGTGATAGTTCTATTCCTCAGCTTCTTTGTGCGTGTTTGATGAATGCACTCTAGTTCCAAAATGATTCTCCCTTCTTCATCCAGCTTGGGAAGTGTTGTTTGAGTGGGAATATTATGCCCAATCACCTTCTTCAAATAGGAAACATGAAAAATTAGATGTATCTTTGTTGTAGGTGGCAACTCAAGCTTGTAGGCAACACTACCGATCTTCTGCATGATTTGGTATGGACCATAATACTTTGGAGACAACTTATTATTCTTTATTTTCTACTTTAGTGAGGTTTTCTTATAAGGCTGCAATCGCAAGAAGACCCAATCCCCAACTTCAAAACATCTTTCACTACGATTTTGGTCTGCCTATTGTTTCATTTGATTTTGTGCCATGACTAAATTCTCCTTGAGTTCTAAAAGTACTTGTTGATGAAGCAAGTGGTCTTCTACTGCCTGAACTCTTGGGGACACCTTAATTGATGATGTGATGGAAGGAGGATGATATCCATAAAGTTCCAAAAATGGAGACATTTTTGATGAGCTATGAAAAGAAGTGTTATACCACCATTCTGCAAGTGGTAGCCAATCTACCCACTGGGACTATTTCTCTGAAGTGAAACAACATAGATATCCTTCCAAACACTTATTAAAAACCTCTGTTTTCCCATCTGATTGAGGGTGGTATGAAGAGCTAAGAGCCAATTGAGTACCCAAACATGAGAATAAATCTTTCCAAAAGTGACTAGTGAAGATAGGATCATGATCACTAACAATAACTTTAGGTGCACCATGTAGCTTTTGGATATTCTCCAAAAAGCTTTAGCCATGCACTTGTTGTAAAAGGATGTGCTAATGCAATGAAATGTGCATATTTAGTGAGCCGATCAACTACCACCATGATGACATTATGACCTTTAGATTTGGGAAGCCCTATGATGAAGTCCATGGATATCTCTTCCCAACGCTAGCTAGGAATAGATAAGGGTTGCAAGAGACCTAGTGTCTTAAATGTCTCCCCTTTATGCCTTTGACACACCAAACATTCAGCCATAAATTTTTGAACATCACCCTTTAGCCCTTCCCAAAAGAAATCTTGCTTGACTCGATGAGATGTCTTCAAAAATCCTAAATGACCACCCACTGGAGACTCATGCAACTTTGTGAGAATCTTGATTTTAAGGTTGGAATTCTTGCAGAGATACAAACACTCTTTATACCAAAGAGTATCTCCCTTCCAAAAAAACTTATCTGAACTACTAGGATCAATTTTTAATTGCTCGATGAGATTACTTGTCGCAACATCATTTTGCCACTCTGCTTTGGCTTCCTCCACCCAATTTGCTTGTAATATTGAAAGGGCACACAATAAGGCTTCATCTTTCTCATCCTTCCTTGATAGTGCATTTGTGACAATATTTTCTTTCCCTTTCTTATATACAATCTCAAAGTCATATCCTAACATCTTAGTGACCCATTTTTGTTGCTCTTCAGAAGATAGTCATTGTTCCAAAAAATTTTTAGGCTCTCATGATCTGTCTTAACCTTGAAATGTCTACCCAATAGATAAGGCCGCCATTGTTTCACTGCATGGAGTATTGCTAGCATTTCCTTCTCATAAATAGGTTTTAGTGGATTCTTACCTTTTAATTGATGACTCTCAAAAGCAATTGGTCAACCTTCTTGCATGAGCACTACTCCTATCCCATTTCTAGAAGCATCACATTCCACAATGAATTCCTTGGTGAAGTCAGGTGGCAAATGGAGTTGTACTCATAGCTTCCTTGAATCTCAAATGTTGTATTGGCAGACTCGTTCCAATGAAAAGAATCCTTCTTCATAGAGTGGTGAGAGGTGCTTCTATACTACCATAATTCTTCACAAATATTCTATAGTACCCTCAATCCCAAGAATCCTCTCAGTTTCTTAATGGTTTTTGGAATAGGCCATTCCATGATAGCCTTAATTTTGTTAGGGTCCACCTTTTCTCCTTCATGTGAAACTATGTGTCCCAAATACTCCACCTCTGTAAGACCAAAAACACACTTGGATGGCTTAGCATAGAGTTTATGATCTTCAAGTATTTGTAATGCTTGGTCCACATGTTGCAAATGTTCTTCCCAAGTCTTGTTGTAAATCAATATATCATCAAAGAATACTAACACAAACTTTCTCAAGAACTTCTTAAAAATGGAATTCATCAAACTTTGGAATGTAGATGCTGTCTTACAAATATCCTCCTCCTTAATCCGAATTTGGTGATAACCAGATCTAAGATCTAACTTGGTAAACAACATAGCTCCATTTAATTCATCTAGCAAATCATCAATGACTGGAATTGGAAACTTATCTTTAATGGTGTACATCTTGAGCACTCTATAATCTGGACACATGCACCAAGTATCATCCTTCTTACATACCATCACCACCAGTGAGGAGTAAGCACTTTGGCTATGCCTGATGATTCCTGCCTCTAGCATCTCTTCAACAATTTTTTCTATCTCACTCTTTTGTATGTGTTTATACCTATAAGGCCTGATGCTCGGTGGTTGGCCCCCTGGGACTAACTGTATGGCATGATCATGATCCCTCTTAGGAGGAAGTCCTTTAGGAATATCTCCAAGAACAACTGAGTGACAATCAATTATAGCTTGCAAATCTGGATGAATAAGAGTAATAGATTGAGAGACTTCTAATGAACATAGTTGGGCCACAAATCCATCCACTCCTTTCTTAAGCAACTTTTGCATTTGATGAGAGCTTACCATTTGTGGAGATTTTTCCTTCAACCCCCTTAGCTTTACTAGCCTTCCTTCTGATGAAATCTCATGAATAGTTCTTGGAAGTTCATCTCAATTGTTCCTAATTTAGTAAGCCATTGTACTCCCAAAACAATATCTGCTGCACCCATGGATATCGCATACATTGGGGTATCAAGTTGATAATCTCCCATGGATAATTTAATGCTATGACACTTCCCTAAACAACTAACTGTACCACCATCTACAATCAAAACTTGAAACTCTGGAGTTGGATATATGAAACAATAATATTAAGGGCGTAGCAGACTGACCAACATGGGTGCTTCAGTAATTGCTCGTTTAATTTCCTCAAATGCCTGCTTTGCTTCAAGAGTTTACTCAATCTTGGCATTTTGTTTCAGCATGGCACTGAGTGGCTTGACAATCTCAACGAAACCTGTAATAAACTTTCACACAAAGTTAATCTTTCCAAAGAAAGATTTGAGCTCTTTCTTGCTACTGGGTAACTAGATTTTTAGGAAGGACTGGATGCATTCCAGATCAATGGAGATGCCTCGCTTGGAAATGACATGCCCAAGTAAATTCCCTTTCGTAATGCCAAAGATGAATTTCTTTGGATTAAGGGAAATTCCAAACTCTCAGCACCTTTGGAAGAATTTGTACAAATCAGAGACATGATCACTTTGTCTCTTTGAAAAAATTGTCAAATCATCCATATAGATGATTATGCACTTTTCGATCAGATCTTTGAATGCAATGTCCATAGCATGTTGGAAGGTTGCACCAACGTTGATGAGCCCAAATGGAATTCATATGTAGGCAAAGGTTCACCACTTAGTGGTGAATGTTGTCTTATGTCAGTCTTCATATTGCACCATTATTTGATTGTACCCTGAGTAGCCATCAAGGAAGGACATCATCTATGAATTGTTAACAATCTGTAGTACCTCATCTAGTGAAGGCATAGGGTAATTTTCCTTTTCTAAGGCTCAGTTCAAATTACGAAAGTCCACGCACAATCTAATTTCTCCATTCTTTTTCCTAACCAGAACTAAATTGGCCACCCATGTAGAGTGCCGAACTGGAAAGATAATCCTTGTGGAAAGTAATTTCTGCACTTCCTTGTATATGATTGGCTCCAACAAGGTGTTGATGGGGCGCTATCACTTCCAAAAGGGTTTCACATCAGGCTTGAGAGGAATGGTGTGCATTATGATGGAGGTGTAATAAGTTTTTAGAATTTCATAGCTCAATGCAACCACACCATGATATTTTTGGAGGGCATGAATGATCCCTTTCTTTTCTTCCATGGTACACACCTTGCCAATAAAGACATTCTTAATTTCCTTAGTTGTTCCAAGGTTGTGGAAATCACATTGATTACTGATGGATTCTTTCTTTGCTTGCTGATCTTGATCTTTGATTTGGTCCAAATCAAATATATACTCTAATTGAACCATGCCTCTAGGAATTGTATTGGTCTTGAGGTTGATAGCTCCTTCTATGTCTAATTCAGCCTCTTTTGGATTAGCTTCATCTATTATTTGGGTGGCAAAGACATTAGAGCTCATGATGAACTCGAGAATATGCTTATCATCATTGAAGAATTGAAAGTGAGTGACATTATCTGGAATAGATGGAATGGATGTCAACTCAATTGTGAATCATTTGAGACTAGAAAGGGAAAGAGGATATAGTGTGTTGGATTCCTGAGCCAAAGCATCAACTGTGTGATTCTAAGAGCTGGGGATCAGTTGAATATTAAAAGAATCTATGCCTTATAGAAGATAACAAACTCTATTTCTATAATTAGCTAGTCTTTTGTCATGGAGAGAATAAAATTTCCTAACTTGTAGCATTTTGACATTTTTCTTCAAGGCCATAAGAAGACCGTGCACTAGAGCTTCATACTCTGCTACATTATTAGTGCAATAAAATTGCAACTTATGGGTAGTAAGAAAGGTCTTACTCGTAGGGATGATGAGTTTGAATCTGGCACCAGATTCTTGCTTTGACTTAGATCCATCAAATCAAGGTGTCCAAAACTTGGAAAACTCCTTGAAACTAGGTCCAACTAGGCCTTCATTCTCCTTTGGCTTGATAGTTGCTTCCTTGATTCTTAGGAAATGTACCGATTCAAGGTGATTGGAAACAAATGGTTTTGTTGGTATCTCCTTTGGAAATTCTCTTGGAGGAGTAGCTAATCCCTTGACATGTTCTACTGTTGTTTGGCATAGGAAGCATTTGAACTCAGAGTGGGGAGTTTTGTGAACCTTGCACCAATTTGGTAGCAAGAGATGCTAGAAATTCATTCGAGCACCTAGGATGAGTTGATCCTTCACGCACTTATCCATGAATTCTTGGAAACTATTTAGTAGTCCCAAGTTATCATCTTTATTTGTATCTTCATCTGACTCTACCAACACTTCCGTACTTTGAGGCATTTGAGTGAGGTTAGTTGGACGACTTCATTACACCAAGAGCACTTCTTTAGCAAGTTCTTCCTGAGGTTTGAATTCTTCTTGATAGGTGAAGGCACAATAATTTCCCAATTTTGTGTCAACAAATAGAACCTAATTGGTATTGTTGTACTCTGTGATCATGTACTTCATCCAATGCTCACGATCTATACAAATTTGGTTAGGCAGCCCTTTCCATGGCAGCCACATATGAGAATGGTTTATTGCAACATATTCATTCATTTTTTTGGTGAAGTCTTTCCCAAGAATTAGTCCATAAGTATCGAGGATGACCACCACTTGAATATCAATGACTTGTTGTATCCGTGGATCAACAATAATTTGCATTGGAATCCGATTCATTTCTCCCTTGATGTTAATCTTTGTTTTGTCCAGCTGGGTCACTTTCTTTCTTGAAGGTGTGGGAGTAATTTGAAGAGATTTGCACATTGCAAGGGGAATAACATTCATAGATGTTCCTATATCAAGTAGGTAGTTGTGTAAATGCTTCTCGAATATTCAGATGGTAGTGAGGAAAGGAGGAGTTTCAAACTTTCCTTGGAAGAGGTTCGTAGGTGTGTCTATTTGAGCTACCCGGGCCTTGTTTTTATCACTAGCCCTATCCTTGGTCTATCCAAAGGGCATATCCTTGGAGTTATTCCTATCATTTTGATTAGATTCCTTTGCAGGTTGCTTACTCGTAGACTTATTTGAGGTACCCTCTGATTTCTTGCATTTTGGGTTTTTTCCTAGGTTCTTCAAAGGTGACCCTTTTGGCTGATATTTCCTACATTGCTTTAGAGGATGGAAATCCATTAATCACCCTAAATAATGCATGTCTTACAATAGGAACCTTAAGCAACTCAAAGGTGGATAGGCTTATTTTAACCTTTTTAAACTCCTCTGCAACATACTCTCCCATTTGTTCACTTTCAAATTCAAAGGCTCTACCTATGGCATAAATAGAGGGTTAGGCTTGTGTTTGACTCAACTAATTTTGGGGTTGGCCTTGAGCCAAACTTTTTGACTGACTATGGTGTTGATTCAATTACCTATCCTTATTGAGATATTGAGTGGGTACATGAGGAAAAATTGGATTGTTGCTAGCATTTGGATCCAGTGGAGTAGTGAAGTAATTAGGCGGGGTGGATGTATTGAATGGTCCCCCTACTTTCCTATTCCTTAAATAATATGGGTGGCTCTTTGATGGAACGTATGTACTTCATCCTCATGTGGATCTTCATCATCTAAAGGACTATTATGTACTGAATCAAATAGTTGGGCCAAGGTTTCACCATTACTTACCTCTTTAAATTCTTCAATGTTTGTAGAATCAGCCTCATCCTTAGGTTTGTTACTTTCACTTCTCAAGAATGGAGCCTGGTTAACCACATGCACTAAAGAATCATATGGTTCAGATGGGATGATATCTCTATAATTTGTGCTATCCATGACATTCTGAATCTTCACTTGAAATATTTCAGCAGCTATCTATAATTAAGGGCAGCCCAACTTGAAATGCTTGCTCGTTTTGTGAATCTGACACCATCTAGACAGGGTTGCCTCAACTAGGTAGACTCCACTAGCCGTTTTCTCATTATTGGCAGGCTGATCGAGTGGGGTAGGAATGACTCCATTATTGGGCCTTGTATTCCATGTTAGACTCTATCTTTGAGAAGGCCTCCTCTTGAAGTTTTGATTTGAGCTCTATCCCCTGTCATAATTCTATTCTAAAGAGGTGCTAGCTTGTCGATAATCTCTTTTATCTCAACTATCCCTATTGTCTCTATGGAGATTCACTTGAATGCTACACTAAGAGGCCTACAATTGGTTATTATGATTCCTCAAATGCATCATCTCAGTAGACATTTTTCTAATCATCCTCGTTAGCTCATCCAATTGATCTTTCTCTGTGTTGTTTCGCTGCATCACTTGATTCTGCAAGAAAAATGGTGTGGTAGTAGGTTGGTTTTTCCATTTGGGAGGAAATTCTGGCACTAAAAAGTATAGGGGCACTTGAGGTTGTTGCTGATATGCTTGCTACTAATGAGGAGCTGGGGGGTAAGTTTGCTAAGGCTGAGGTTTTAGATATGTAGGCATAGGAAGTGTATGGTTCAAAGGTTGTCAAAGATGAGGGACTATGGGTAGCTGTGGCACCTAGTTCATAAGAAGTGTATGCTTTTGCAATACCTAATTAAGCCCTTGAACTTGCATTAGATGATTGATCCACCCCAAAGAAGGAAGCGGGCTGGAGATGTTCAAACCCAAATCAGTGCTAGCTATGACTACTTAAGCATAAGTGTTGACCAATCTTGTGAGAGGGGGTTGTATCCTTTTCATGAAGGCAGTGGTAAGATTATCCAATGTAGCATAGTAGATTGGAAAATCAGTTGCATCATTGAGCATGTACAAAGCTTGTAATCTTGAATATGCTCAATGGAATTGGTCATTGAAGGAGTTGATCAGCTCATTGATCTCTCTCCAAATTTTTGTGAACTAATGATATAACTTTGAAGTGCTAATTAGAATCTTATATTTCTATAGGAATGCATTTCTCAACAAATCCCAAGACATGATAGAACCAGCTGGTAGGTTCATGTACCAATAGAAGGCTTCTTCTCCCAATGAGTAAGGGAAAATTCTACATGCCACATCCTCTTGGTGAATCTGCATATCTTCTAGCATTGTTTGAAATATCTAGATGTGTTCTTCAACAATCCTTTGTGGATCTTGCAAATTAAACTTCAAACAAAATTCCTCCAGATTCTTGGGCATTTCATGATAAACATTGAATTGCAATGAATATGGGTTATTCGTGATCCAAGCCATGTTGGGAGGTAAGGGTGGTGCTTGCTATTTAGGGACAGTAACTTGGGGCTACACAAAGGTGGCAGCTATTTGGATTGTAGCTTGGACTTGAAGGGTAGGGAGAGAGGTATCTCCTTGGCTATGGGAAGGATGAGGCCCGAAGGAAGTTTGGAGTGGTTGTGTGGATAATGGATGAAAGTTGAAGGAAGCTGAAGGTGGAAATGAAGTGGAAGATATGGAGGAAGAGGCATATTCCCCTCCCTCAGTTCATTTGGTCCTTATGGGGGGCTGTAACTCTTGAAGTTCCCCTTTGTTTGGTATTGATCTTAGGATTCTCTGAAATCTTTTAGGGGAGAATGATCCGATCCAATCCAGCTTAGCCTTTACCTCCTTCTAGCACTAGTTCTATTGATGGGTGGTTTTGCACACTTTCTCAATATAGGTAGTATGTAGGTGCACTACCTCTCTTGAAAGGAGACTTCCAATAGAAAGTTGATGAAAATCACCCCAAGGTATCTCAGGTGCTAGGTCATGATTTGCATTGAATTCCTTAGTTGATAGTTTATGTGATTTTGTTGGTAATCACAGGGTAGACTAAAAAAGATGAATAGGGTGAAGTGGATCTTGGGAATTGAAGTTTCCTAAGATGGAAGTTGATAGGAACTTTGCTGCAGGTTCAAGCAACAATCTGAAAATCCAATGTTTTTTCTTAAGTTTTGTCTTTACAATGTGCAATGAACCTTAGCATAGGTTATTTCTAAAAAAAGAAAAAGTGCTGGGAAGAGGAGAGGTTCCTGGATCTGCAACTAACCATGAATAGTGATCATGGAGGTTTCTAATGCAAACAACTTCCTTCAAACAAAATTTCACTTAACCAAAAAATTTATAGTATCATGAAATTTGTGCTATCTTCTAAGGCCTGCAAATGCTTTACCATTCATTCACCATTAGAATGCATGAATAAAGATAAAAGTTTGGAGAAACTTTGAATTCAAGTCCAAACTAACTTTACATAGCCATCTACTAGTAGCAAAGAACAAAAAGTATGGACTAAGAAGGAATCTACACAACAAAAATATTCACAACCACATAACAACATTACTAAATCTACCAAAACAAGCTAATACTAACTAGAATAGCAATGTAAATCCAACTAAATCTATGAACTATTGGAGATGAATCATGAAACATGCAAAGAAACTTATAAATCCACGAAAGTCAATGCATTTCTCTTAAAATTTTAGTAGAATGTCATTACAACAAATCAACTCTCTTTTGAAAATGAGAGGAGACCCCCTATTTATAGTGTCCAAAAAGTAGAATTGATGGCCAAGATTAATTTGAATTGTGTGGCCAAGATTCATTACAAATTAGGGTTCCACCTACCCCACAATATATTACATTTTTAAAATACAACTTTGTCCTTATCCTTATTTTTTCTTTTAGTGGCATCACAGAGGCATTTTTTCTTTTAGCTAATTGCCTTTTGTCATAGCTATTCAGTAAGAAACTCTTCACCAATAATAGGGTTTCACTCCTTCAAAGCAACATAATCCATGAAATTTAGAATCAATGGCTGAAGCTTATAAACTTCCATGATTTCAGATCGCAACACTTGATAACTCCATTCTTTGGATCGGTCAGCAAGCTTTTGATAGTCTTCATCATATTTAGTAGTCTAGTTTCAGAACAACTCTGACTGGGTGAAGGATTGGGTGGAGAAATCATGAAATTAGTGGTGATTTTATCTGACATCCCATCCTCTATCTTCTTCTGGAAATGGGATTTATCTTCACTAGATCGATCTGTATGACTCAAATATCATAACCTATCATTAGCCTCAAGTACTGAGTGCAATCGGCTCTAACTTAGCCCATTCAATGTTTGGATCCACTTTGTGGAGCACCTGCTCCAACCTTTCCTTTTTATTCATGAGATCTCACTTCCACATATTCACTAGCCAATGATCATCCTTCTTAAATGCAAGCTCTTTTTCCTAAGTCATGCTTGGCAGTTTGAGAATATCCTTAATCTTCACATAAGTGGACTCATATCTCCTTTGGAAATCAGTGCAAAGTTTCCTTATACCCTCAAGAGACTGTTGTAGATCTGAGAACTTGTTTTTTGTCCTAGCAACATGATTGATACCCATATTTCCTACATAGAAGACCTATCAGAACTAGCTCTCTATGGTCTTATCCAAATTCTTCCTCTTTTCAATCTTGTCTATTTGTTCTTTTGACAACAATTGTGATAGGGTTGTAGATGCGGTAGGCACTTCCTCTGTTGAATACCACTACTGGATTTAAGATGTTAGATCAAATACCTATGCCTTAAGCTCTTCCTTCAAGATCTTATCTTGTTGTATCAGATGCACCACTATGGCAATAGAATCTTGAAGGTGCTCCACTTTCTGCTCTCAAGTGGTTGTTCCTAAATCAATGGTGGAGACATTATAGCTTATCCCCTCTTTTACTACCACTG
This sequence comes from Sequoia sempervirens, assembly GCA_007258455.2. NCBI lineage: Eukaryota > Viridiplantae > Streptophyta > Pinopsida > Cupressales > Cupressaceae > Sequoia > Sequoia sempervirens. Next base: position 418,235,524 of record VDFB02193867.1, read on the forward strand.
GTGTACCTACTTGCATGATCTATGATCCAGAAGAATCCATTGTCACCTTGGATCTAACTTTGGATTTCTTTTCTTTCTTGGTTCTGATTTGTGCTCAGGCTAAGATAGCCTCCAATCTTACTCTTAGATCACTTATTGTGGGATCCTTCTTCTCAAGCTACTTTTCTAGCCATTCGGGCATCTGAGACTTTTCTTTGGGTGATTCACATCCACCCTCTTCTTCATTCCTTCGGACTTCAATTTTCTTGTCCTTGGAAGTTTCTTTTTCCACTCTAGTGTTTTCTCCCTCTTCTTCATCAGAGTCTCAGAGAAACATGAGGCATTTGATGGGGGACTTGGTGGGCAGGTGTTCCTTGGGACTTTCTTCCCTTTCAGCTGTCTCTTCTTCCTTTTCTTCATTTTCTTCTTTATGCTCACCTTCATGCTTGTATTCTTTAGGCTGTTCTATTTCGAGGCTCTTGTCAAATTGGATCTCCTTTTCAGCTTGGTCTTCTTCTTTATTCTTTTCTTCTTCATGCTGAGGTGGCACATCTTCATGTTCTTCCTGCCCTCCTGAGGGAGGTACCTCTTCATCATGTCTAGGGCCTTCTTCTTGCTATTCACCTATTGGAAGTTCCATGTTTTCTTACATCTTGTCATTTTGTTGCCCTTCTTCCTTGGGACGTGGTATTTCGATTTCCTCCCCAATGTTCTTTAAATGTTGGGCCAGCTCTTCTTCAAAGTCAAGATCAAAAGTTGGTATGATAAATTTGGCACTAGCATCTTCTTCTTCTTCTTCTTCTTCTTCTTCTTCTTCTTCTCCAATTTTAGAGGATCTTGTTTTTTATCCTTCATGGAATACTTTATCAATTTGTAGATGATCATATTTTGGATTTTCATGGTATTCAATCGCTTCCTCCTCCAATGCTTTCATGGCCTCCCTCTCTTATCATTCCAACTCCTTAGATATTTGCATCGTGGCTTCCATTTCTGGAAGTTCCATTGGAGGCTTTTAGGTGGGAACACTAGCAAGAACCTATGCTAGGGAATCTTGGATGGTAGGGTTCATCAATACCTCAAATATTTTAGTGGGGACATTCTACATATGCCATGAGAATTCCTCTGGCAGTGAGAGTGTGGGAATTGGTATTGTTGCTGCCATTAGTGAGAATGATGTGGTTGGAGACATGGAGGTGGAGGAAATTGGAGAGGTTGTGGCTAAAGAAAAATCAACTACAACTATTGGCCCAATTGGCAAATAAGAGGCAAGGTGTACCGAGATGTCCACCATAGGTGGGGATGTAGCAACCATGGTTTGAAAAATGGATGGAAGGGCAATAGTATCAGGGGCAACTAGTGGAAACTTTGGCTGATCTATTTCCATTTCTTCTCCTTCATGGAGTGGATCCTCTTGAATAATAGGCAGCCCTATAATGCTACTTGAAATCTTGTGTTTCTTTGAAGGCTCACCCTTTGAGGCCTTCCTTGCATATACTTTTAGATTAGGCTATTGTTCCTTAGTCTCCTTTCTTTTCCTTGACCTCGTGAGTGGAGTAGATTTAGAGGTTTCTCCTATTGAGGCTCCAGCTGGTCCCTCATCTATTACACTAGGCTCACTTTTGAGCCCCTCCTAAGTTAGGATGACCCCTTGTTGCTTCAATATGGCCACTTTCCCATTGACCCATTCTCTTGTACAAGCTTCAATAAACTTACTTACGATGTCGAGGTCATCAAACTCTTGCTCGTACCAGTCTATCAATGGCAGTAGCAAGTTAGTGACTACATTGTACCTAGGATCCATAAATGTGTTCTCATCTTCTTCAACTTGATTGGGCATAGGGAATATGTTCACCCTTTTCACAAAGTAGGCAGTCATTCACATGTAATGCCTCATGCACACCTCCTTATCATCTTTGTAGTTTTCCTAGAAATCTTCAACATGGTGCAGATGGACATACTTGGGTTGAAGTACTTTCCTTATATGCCCGTAAGGGTCCACTTGTGGATGGGCAGTATGAAGCCAAAAATGATACCCGACTAGCTCCTCTGAATTCCATGCACATTGACAGTTTTGTAGCTTATACATCCCTTGGCAAAAAGAAAGGGGATAAGTGATCCCCACCAAATGTATACTTCTAAGAAAGATGTGTGCATACTACAGCTGTTGAGAGAGTTCTAACAATATAATTTGGTCATTAGGATACCGAGGTAGCTTGTTTGGCCTTTCTGTGATGCCTGGGGCATGAATGTACGTGACCTTGGGATACTAGATGAATAAAATGGAATATTGTTTAAGGAAAGTGCGAGCACTGTGAGAGACTCACCTTTCAAAATCACCTCCAAGAAACTTGATAATATGTCCTAGGAAAGCATCATTCACCCTGCAATAATCCCTCTTGAAGTTTCTAAACTGAAATTAAGGGTATCTATCATAAAATTTCAATTCACGACCAAATTCTTCATCTGGAGCCCTAAAAAATCCACTATACTACCTTCGTTTAGCTAGTGAGTAAACTAGGTAAGATGTGATATAAAACTTGGAGGTCTTTTTAACATTCATGAACTACTCATGGAAGTAGCCACTGATTATGTCACCCCAGTAGAACATCGTGCTTTCGATATGGAGGATCTTTTCAACAAAATATACCATCCATTCTTGGAAGTATGTAGTTGTAGGAAGACCCATCACTCAGCTTAGCAGGTTTACTAGGTCATGATAGTATTCATAGAAATTACTATGGAAGAGTTCTTGGGGAAATTTTGTAGTTTTTTCCCTTTTCTCTTTCAACCAATAACTATTTATGAGCTTCTTGCATCCAATAGGATCCACATCCTACATTTCCTTGTAATCTTTGATGGCAGGGATCTTCATCTCCCCAAAGGTGGGAAAGTGGAAGGTCTTGGTTATTGCCTAGAGAGACATGTTGGCTAGAATGTTCCCATCTCTGTCTACTATTGTCTAGGTTTCGGGCTGGTATGCTTGCCTACAAGCCATTACCAGTTTAGGATTGATAAGAGAAGGAGGGAAGCCTGCATCCTTGGCTATTTCACTTCTTCTTATTAGTCTTACAGTGTCTGTGGTCGGGTTGTCTTTGACACTCTGTTTAAATTCATCAATGTCAATTTGCCCAATGTTGGTATCTATAATCTCCTTCCAATCCATGATGACCTTTGAATGCAATGGTTCCCCTTGGAAATAGTATTTCATTTGATCCTTGTCATCTTTCCCATTAGGAGCTCTACCTATTTTCTTTCTTTCATCTTTCTCTATGGCTGCCCCCAGGGTCCTGCACCCAATTCCATATATCCTATAAACAAAGGTGTGATGAGAAAAAAAAATAATGAAGAAACAAATTTTAGCCAAAATCCATATGAATGGAGTCAGATTAGATAATGCATCATTCAAGAAACCAAACATTTACTTCAAAATTTCATTTGCAACTTACTGAAGGGAATTTTGAAGGGTGAATAGGGCAGGTCAATCCTCATGGTTTCTCCCATCTTCAAATTTAGATGATTTGAAAGCTCTATGTAGGAGAGGGTTCAATTCAAGCACGTTGGTCAAGATTTGTTTCTATATTGGAGGTCATTTGGATCATCATTAGGGCACTCAGAGCCATGAGGAGGGAAAGCTGTCTAAGGTTTGTTGTTTGGAATGACTCTGATGAAATGGAGTTCCAAGATCCAAGACCCATGATGCTAAAGGATGGTCAACATAACTCTTCAATCTATTAAGTGTGCGAATCAAATGGGTTGGGGAGATACTTAAGGAAGGCCATTTAGAAGTGGTGTGCACTAAGTAGAAGTTTGATTGGGGCAATCTGGCGAACTAGACCTAGCATTGCATTTGGCTTTTAGGTTTTCTTTGTTGAGTTCATCAGCGATCGAGGTATCGATCTCTGGAGGTCAGAAGGATGGGCTCATTTTTCCTTTTGTAATGGCCAAGATGAGATGGAGTCCCAATGGCGAAAGCCCAATGGAGCAGGTTCAGTGAAGGAAAAGGCACCTAAGTTTCATCATTTGTTGTTCACATGACATTGGGATGTCTGAGACCTGGAGGGACGAAGGTGGTTTTTTGATGGCCGTTATAAATGACAATGTTGCAATGGAGGTCTGCAGATGAAACTTTGAGGACCAGGTCCCAAAGGATACCGAGGATGAGTCGATTTGTTCTTTTAACTCAAGCTAAGAATGGAAAGGAGGATCCTGAGGCTCCGGTGGATGGGGTTGTTATGCTATTTAGAACAACAGAAGTTATATGGAATCCCATGGATGGAATCCCATGGGAGTGGATCCTTCAAACATGCCTAGAGGTAGGGAGTTCAAATTTGTTAAGTTCCAATGCCAACCCGATAAGGGTGATCTAGGATCGTGGACCCGAGGAGGCATCTCACCATTTTAGGATTGTTTAAGTTTGAAGTTTTATTCGATGATGACGAGGAGGCTCATATTTGGAGGGTGGGAGCACTATGCATGAAGAATAGTGCCAAGGTGATGAAGTTCCAAATTCAATTTGGGGAGTGATTTGATGGTTGACTTGAAATTTCATCACATGGGTCTTTTAGTCTTCATCTTCCTCTACCAAATGGATGCATTTTTATTCCCACTTATCAATTATTTTAACACGAAATCATCAAAAAGCAAATTGGGAGTAAGGATGGAAAACTTACGATAAGAACCTGATGAATAAAGTTGTTGAATCCACAAGGGGACAACAAAGGATGACAACGGGCTCGAAGGTGGTGGGCGATGAGGGCTTTGGATCTCTCTTAACTTTCTCTAAACTCCTCTAACCAACATGACATGTGAAAATGATAGGTTGGATTGGTCTATTTATACCTTTAAGTGCATTTAATGCACCCCATAAATGCTTGTACGACAGGTGATAAGTTGGTGAATTCAAATTTTGAGAACAATTGTCAGGGGTTTGGGACTCGGAGGTTAGAAAGACGCGAGCCCAAGAAAATTTTAAAAGTGAAGTGGAAAAGCACCAAAAAAGGGGGGCTCAGGGGTTGGTGGGCAGAACTCCAGTGAAGGATGGTTGTTTAGCGAGGGAAAACGCATAACAGAGTTCTGGGTAGAGCGAGTCAGCAGAGCGGGCTCAGTGCAAATGAAGGATGGTCGGTTGAAGCATAAGTCATGAGGACGGTGGTCAAGGAGCCAGGTCTCGAGGGATGGAAAGGCAAAGCATTTTGGATGTTTTGAAACAATAAATGCATAACGTAGATCTAGCAAGGGAAATCCACCATGATGGACCCCGATGGCCCCAAAGCTGCTGGCAGAGGAAAACTGCCAAAGGAACTTTGTGAGGAGCTAGGACTTAAGCAACTTTAGAGGGGATGAAACATGGTCAACTTGATGTGAGGCTTTGGAGGTGCCCTAGCCATCTAGGACACCAAAATGGGGGGCACAAAAAATGAGGCGACAACAAAAATGACTCGACAAGGCAAAGGAAAGAGAGGGTCCCCATTCCAAATGGGGCATATGTGCTGAGGGCACAACACTATAAAACATTAAAAATATTTAGACCTCATCAAATTATCTAGAAAACACAAAAATAAACATATTTGAAATGAGAAGAAAATTGGGATCTCCAACTTTTTTGCAACATTAACAAGTGTTGAGCATTTCTTGCAGCTATTATCCAAATATTAGCACCAAATATCTATTTCACAACAATCCAAGTCTAATGAAACTATAGAAGATAGGGACTTGGATTTTGAAATTAGAAAGAATCCAGTACTTTGTAGTTTTTATTTCAACCATAGGGTCAATGCATTCCAGAAAATGATGCTAAAAAACCATGAGTTGTTTGGCCAAGTCATAGACTATTCTCTTGTTGTAGAATTCCAAAATCAAGGTAACGACCATGTTCATTTTTTTTATGGATGAAAGATGCACCTGTTTATGGAAATTGCTCTAATAGTAAAATATAAAGCTTAGTGGAAAAGTATATTTCATGTGACTCGTTGCTACTTGATACAAACCTTTCCAAAATGCAAACACATCATCATACAAAGAGTTGCAGGAAATACAAAAATTCAAGTTGCAAATTTAGTTTCCCCTTGCCTTCAATGGGAAAAACAACAATTTTAGAACCACTTCCAGTACCTGAGTAAGTGCAAAAAGATGGGGGGCCAAGAAGGGGGCTTAAGTGGCCACTTTTTTCCTAAAATCAGGAAATAATAATCTTGGACATGAAATTGAGGATAGTTACACTCAAAATTTTGAGATGCAACAAAAAAAGGGTTGTAGTGCTTCGAGTCTACTTTCTAAACTACTAATTTATTTGGAAAATGGTTGATATTAAGGGGTTAAAAAGAGGAATGCACAGAAATTGCTGTTGTTTTTGTTAGAAAAACATAACATAGTAACTTTTGTACATCCCTAGCATGGTGAACTTATGTTTAGTATTTTTAAAATCATTTTGGTGAGAAATTATCTTATAGTATGTAGTTGATGCATGATTTTTCTGATAATTTTAGCCATGCTACCCCTACAAATTTTTGAAAATAATTGATTTTTTTTTAAATTTTTAGAATGGAGTCTAGTTTCTAAAAATGTAATTTATTTGAAATTTCAATGAATGGTTAATTTATAATGAAAAAAACACCAAACATACTTTTTCCAAAAAAGAGACACACAAACAAAAGAAATTATAGATGAAAACCTTAACATTGTCAAAAAATGAAAAAAATTACATCGTTGGTTAGCTAAGAGATAACCTAACATTACCTAGGTGTTTGATTTGTTTGACATTAAAACACATGCAATCCTGATGGTGAGCATGAACTTGATGATGTGAAATATTGTAGAATTTGCAAAAAAACATCTCTGATCATTGGGAATGCCCTCCAAGCCTTTGGGTTGGTATTCCAAGGCAAATTCCAAGCCTAAGGCTTTGGGATTCCCAAAGAAAGATATAACACAAGCACGTTATAATACACTCATGTTATATCTTAGTTAAATGATATGGTTTTTTGTGGTTGTGCAGGACATGTCTAGCAAGACATAACACGAGTATGATATAACATGCTCTTGTTATGTCTTGCTTTATGTTAAATGATACTCTATTGATTGTATCTTTATATATTTATATGTTTATATGTACATGTATGCTTATATGTCATGTATGTATGTATGCATGCATGCTTGTATGTACTTATGTATGTGTGCCTATATGTGTGTATTCCTATATGTATATAAGATTGTATCTACATATGTACATGTATGCTTGTATGTATGTAGGATCATATGTACATATGTATTATGCTTGTATGAATGTAAGTATTTATGTATTTATGTATGTGTTTAGAGGGAGGGAAAATTTTAAGAGAGAGAGAGAGAGTTTTTTAGGTAGGGTGGAAGGGAGAGATGGAGGGAGAGACTTGAGAGAGAGAGAGTGGGGGTGGAAGGGAGAGTCTAAGAGAGAGGGAGTAGGAGAGAAGGGGTTGGAGTGAGGACTTAGCTAGGTAGGGTAGGAGGGATAGAGAGAGAGGGAGGGGTGGGAGAGAGATAATTGAAAGAGAGGGAGAGAGAGGGGGTAGAGAGAGAGGGAGAGAAAGAGAGAGTTATGTAGGTAGGGTGCCAAAGGGAGAAACTTGAGAGTGTGAGAGGGGTGAGAGGGAGAGACTTGAGAGATAGGTAGTAAGAGAGAGTGCAAGAGAGAGGGAGTGGGAGAGAGAGGGATTGTGAGAGTGAGAGACCTAATAGAGGGAGAGGGATAGAGTGTGGGAGGGAACTTGACCTGAGAGAGGGAGAGATAAAGGTGGTGGAGTGAGAGGTACTTATCTAGGTAGGGTGGGAGGGATAGATAGAGAGGGGGCAAGAGAGAGAGAGAGTTACCTAAGTAGGGTGCCAAAGAAAGAGACCTGAGAGAGAGAGAGGGGGTGGGATGGAGACACCTGAGAGAGAGAGGGAGAGAGGGGGAGTGATGGAGAGGAAGTGGGAGGGAGATAGAGAGAGATAGATAGGGGAGAAAGAGAGGGTGGTAGGGATTTATTGAGTGATAGGTACGTAGAAAGAGGGAGAGAGTAGATAGAGACAATTAGAGAGGGTAGGAGAGAGGGGGGGAGAGAGAGGTGAGATATATAGATAGAGAGAAATGGATAGGGGTTGAGGTTATAGGGTTGAGGGATTAGGGGGAGGACCTATAGGGTTGATGGTTTAGGGTATTAGGGCTTAAGGGTTGAGGGTTGAGGGTAGAGGGTATTGGGTTGAGGGTAGAGGGTAGAAGGTTTATGGGTTTAGGGTTAAAAGGTTTATGGTTGAGGGTAGAGGGTTTAAGTTATAGGTTTGAGGGTATATGGTTGAAGGATTAGGTTGAGGGTCCAATGTAAAGGGTAGAGGGTATCGGGGTTGAGGGTTTAGGGTTTAATGGTTGAGGGTTGAGGAATTAAGGGTTGAGGGTTTAATGTATAGGGTAGAGGGTCTAAGGGTTTAGGGTTTAAGGGTTGAGGGTTGAGGGTTGAGGCTTGAGGGTTGAGGCTTGAGGGTTTAAGTTTGAGGGTAGAGGATTGAGGGTATAGGGTTGAGGGTCCAATATATAGAGTAGAGGGTATAGGGGTTAATGGATTAGGGTTTAAGGGTAGAGGGTAGAGGATAGAGGGTAGAGGGTAGAGGGTTTAAGGGTTGAGGGTTTAGGGATTAAGGTAGAGATTTTTCTTGGGATTGAGGGATTAAGAGTTGAGGAATTATTTTTGAGGGATTAGGGTTGATGGTAGAGGGTATTGGGTTGAGGGTAGAGGGTAGAGGGTAGAGGGTAGAGGGTTTAGGGTTTAAGGGCTGAGGTTTGAGGGTTTAGGGTTTAGGGCTAAGTGTTTAAAGGTTTAATGTTTGAGGGTTTAGGGTTGAGGGATTAGGGTAGAGAAGGATGGATGGATGGATAGAGAGATAAAGGTAGAAGTGAGATAGAGAGGAGAGAAGAGAAGAGGAGGGAGGGATAAAGATATATGAGGTTTGAGGATCCAACATATAGGGTAGAGGGTTGATAATTGAGATTATACAGTTGAGGACCTATAGGGTTGAGGGATTAAGGTATTGGGTTGAGGGTATATGGTTAAGGGATTAGGGTTGAGGGTACATATGGTTGAAGGATTAGGGTTGAAGGTCGAATGAATAGGGTAGAGGGTATAGGGGTTGAGGGTTTAGGGATTGAGGGTTGAGGGTTGAGAATTGAGGGTTGAGGGTATAGGCTAGATGATTTAGGCGTTTATCATTTAAGGGTTGATAGTTGAGGGTATAAGGTTAAGGGTAGAGGATTGAGGGTATAGGGTTTAGGGATTAGGGTTGAGGGTCCAATGTATAGGGTAGAGGGTATAGGGGTTGAGGGATCATAGTTTAAGGGTTGAGGGTTGAGGGATTAAGGGTCAAGAGGGTTGAGGGATTAGGGTAGAGAGTTTACTTGGGTTTAAGGGTTTAAGGGTTGATGGTGTATGATGTTACCAAAGGTTACTTGCACTATCTCCTAGAAGAATTCTCTCTATCTTCCACCAAGAACTTGACACCTTCAGGGCTCTGTTTAGACTTAGATCATTAACTAAGTCTTGCTTCAACTCTTCTCAAAGAATTTTCTACCTTGTGCTTTACCTTTGGAAGACCAACACCTTTTGTATTTGTAAACTTCTTCTCAATACCTAGAAGGATCTAAGTGTCATATTCACCATCTTACTTGAACTACTTGCAGGGGAGTTGGAAACATTGATTTCATGTATTCCACATCCAATTGAAGCCATCTTGGAGGTTCTTCAATCTCCACTCCTACCGATCTCAGGATTTTGCCTTTGAAGAGGGCTAATCCTTGTAGCCCTTACCAGTCTCTTTTCTGCCTTTTTCTCTTAAACCTGTCAAACAACCTACCAATTAAATGGAACTTGCTGACACCCTTTTCAGTCCTTTAAAACATTTAAAAGGTTTCAGGTCCCTATAACATCCATACAATGGATTCCTATAATCTAGGGTAGGAAGGGCTAATTGACCTATTTCCTATGGTTTCACTGCTTTCTCCTTCATAGCTATTGCTGATGGATTGATTGAAGCTTCAATCCTTTTTTCATGTGAAGATCTTGTCTAACCCTACCTGAGACCATACTATTTCTATACAGTGCTTGTAACCCCTACCTAAGTTCTTCGCTTTTACTCTCTCAAACTCCTAACCGGGCAGTCCTAGCTTGCCTAGTGTTTGATTTTTAAAATGCTAGCTATTCTCCCCATGATTCCTATCACTAAATATTTATAGTTGACTGGCTCCCCTTCCATATTCAACCAATCTCAGGAAAATCCTATGGTCAGTGTTTATGGGGGAGCCATTCTAAAACTGACTGCTCAAAACAAGTTTACAAACCCTCTAGAAGCTAACTTATGAATTCAAAACCACTTGAATACAAAATGGAGAATACTCAAGACTACTGTATAAACACAAATCTAAGAGCTATTTAACAGATCTAATTCATCTACAAGCATTGTCACTTAAGAACATACGGTATACACAAGGAAATGCAGATTTTTCTATTCATACCAAAACAAAAACTTGATTACAATGCCATCTAACTCTTCTCTATGAGTCACCACACCTATTTTGAAGCCTTTACCATGTTTCAAGGGGAATTTTTCGACTCCACCTCTTTGATTTTAGGGGAATCCAATATAACTGAGTTGCATGCAACCACACAATGTTGTCATGCACTTTTTCAACATTCTTGCAACTCTTTCCATCATCCTGCATTTTAGGATCTCTAACTCCTTGATTCTGAATCAACAACTTCCCTAACTACCTCTAGGCATCTTTTAACAACGTAGATGTGATTAACACACATTTAATGCTTGCATTCTAACATAAGCTGTCCAAAGCTAAAATAAAGCAAAATTTAACAACAAAGAGTAATCTAATATGACTTTAGTCCTAATGACTAACTCACCACACTCAAACAAGACCTTCTAAGGTCCAAAGCAAACACACTGATATCCTGATTTGGCTAAGATCAGGTACAAGCCAAAATTGTTGACAAACCAAAATGGAGGTCAGCCTAGGTACTCCTGTACCAGTTGAAGGATTAGTGTTGAGGGTAGAGTGTATTGGGTTGAGGGTATATGGTAGAGGGTTTAAGGTTTTAGGGTATTGGGTTGAGGGTTTAGGGTTGAGAATTTAAGAGTTAAGGTTTGAGGGATCATGGTAGAGGGAGGAATGGATGGAGGGAGAGATGGAGGGATAAGTGAGATAGAGATAAGGAGAGAAGAGGATGGAGGGAAAATGATATATGAGGGTTGAGGACCTATAGGGTTGATGGTTTAGGGTATTGGGTTGAGGGTATAGTTTTTATGGATTAGGGTTGAGGGTCCAATGTATAGGGTAGAGGGTATTGGGGTTGAATTTTTAGGGTTTGAGGATTAAGGATTGAGGGATTAAGGGTTGAAAATCGAGGGTTGAGGATTTAATGTATAGGGTAGAGTGTAGAGGGTAGAGGGTTTAAGGGTTGAGAGTTGAGGATTTAAAGTTGAGAGTAGAGGATTACAGGTATAGGGTTGGGAGATTAGGGTTGAGGGTTTAATGTATAGGGTAGAAGGTATAGGGGTTGAGGGTAGAGAGTTTACATGGATTTAAGGGTTTAAGGGTTGAGGGGTTAGGGTTGAGGTTAGAGGGTATTGGGTTGAGGGTAGAGGGTAGAGGGTTTAAGGTTTAGGGGTTGAGAGTTGAGTGTTTAGGGTTTAGGGTTGAGTATTTAAGGGTTTAAGGGTTGAGGGTATACAGTTGAGGGATTATGGTAGAGAGGGAGGGATGGATTGAGGGAGATATGGAGGGATAAGTGTGATAGAGAGGAGAGATGAGCAGGGAGTGACACATATATATGAGGGTTGAGGATCCAATGTATAGGGTAGAGGGTTGAGAATTAAGGGTATAGTGTTGAGGACCTATAGTATGATGGTTTAGGGTAATGGCTTAGTGGTATAGGTTTGCGGGATTATAGTTGAGGGTACATATGGTTGAAGGATTAGGGTTGAGGGTCCAATGTATAGGGTAGAGGGTATCAGGGTGTAGGGTTTAGGGTTTAAGGTTTGAGGATTGAGGGATTAAGGGTTGAGGGTTAAGGGTTTAATGTATAGGGTATAGGGTATAGGGTAGAGGGTTTAAGGGTTGAGGGTTGAGATTTTAAGGTTGAAGGTAGAGAATTGAGGGTATATGTGTTGAGGGATTAGGGTTTAAGGGTTGAGGGTTGAGGGATTAAGGGTCAAGAGGATTGAGGAATTAGGGTAGAGAGTGTACTTGGGTTTAAGGATTTAAGGGTTGATGGATTAGGATTGAGGGTTTATGGTTGAGGGTTGAGGGTTGAGGGTTGAGGGTTGAGTGTTGAGTATTAAGGGTAAAGAGGGTTGAGGGACTAGGGTAGAGAGTTTACTTGGGTTTAAGGGTTTAAGAGTTGAGATATTAGGATTGAGGGTTTAGGGTAGAGGGTAGAGGGTAGAGGGTTTAAGGGTTTGGGGTTTAATGGTCGATGGTTGATGGTTTAGGGTTGAGTGTTTAAGGGTTTAATGGTTGACAGTATATGGTTGAGGGATTAGGGTATAGAGGGAGGAATGGATGGAGGGAGAGATTGAGGGATAAGTGAGATAGAGAGAAGCAGAGAAGAGGAGGGAGGGAAAAATATATATGAGGGTTGAGGATCCAATGTATAGGGTAGATGGTTGAGAATTTCAAGGGTATATGGTTGAGGACCTATAGGGTTGATGGTTTAGGTATTGGGTTGAGGGAATTGGTTTGAGGGATTAGGGTTGAGAGTACATATGGTTGAAGGATTAGGTTTGAGGGTCCAATGTATAGGGTAGAGGGTATCAGGTTGATGGTTTAGGGTTTGAGGGTTGAGGATTGAGACATTAAGGGTTGAGGGTTGAGAATTGAGGGTTGAGGGTTTAATGTATAAGGTAGAGGGTAGAGGGTAGATAGTTTAAGGTTTGAGGGTTGAGGGTCCAAGGTTAAGGGTAGAGGATTGATGGTATAGGGTTGGGTGATTAGGGTTGAGGGTCCAATGTATAGGGTAGAGTGTATAGGGGTTGAGGGATTAGGGTTTAAGGGTTGAGGGTTGAGGGTTGAGGGATTAAGGTTCAAGAGGGTTGAGGGATTAGGGTAGAGATTTTACTTGGGTTTAATGGTTATGGGAATAGGGTTGAGGGATTATGTTTTAGGGTAAATGGTATTGGGTAGAGGGTATAGGGTTTAAGTGTTTAGGGTTTAAGTGTTTAGGGTTTAAGGGTTGAGGGTTGAGGTTTTAGGGTTTATGGTTGATTGCTTAAGGGTTTAAGGGTTGAGGGTATATGGTTGAGGGATTAGGGTAGAGAGGGAGGGATGGATGGAGGGAGAGATGGAGGGATAAGTGAGATAGAGGGTAGAGGGTAGATGATATAAGGGTTTAAGGGTAGAGGATTTAAGGGTTAAGGGTAGAGGGTAGAGAGTTAAGGGTAGAGGGGAGAGAGATAAGAGTGAGTGAGTGAGAGAGAGACTTAACAGTTTATGGTTAAAGGGTTGAGGGTTGAGGGTATATCATTGAGGGATAAATTGGCAACCTAACTTGGCCTATTTGAAAAAATGGGTCCAATAAATGGGGTCTCTGAGTGATTTACATCATCGAGAGACCCCATTTCTTAGACCCATTTTTTGAAATTGGCAAGCTATTGCGTCCACTAGCTTGCCATTTCAGTGAAATTGGCAACCTAACTTGGCCTATTTGAAAAAATGGGTCCAAGATGTGGGGTCTCCCAGTGATTTAAATCACTATCACTGGGAGACCCCACATCTTGGACCCATTTTTTCAAGTAGGCCACTACATTGCTAATTTCACCAAATTGTCAAGCTAGTGGGCCCACTAGCTTGCTAATTCAGTGAAATTAGCAACCTAACTTGGGAGAGATAGAAGTGAGTGAGTGAGAGAGATACACTTGAGAGAGGGAGAGGGAGTAGGAGGGAGAGACTTGAGAGAGAGAGAGAGAGGAGGGAGGGAGTGGGAGAGAGATAAAGGGTAGAGGGTAGAGGGTTTAAGGGTTAAGGGTATAGGGTAGAGGGTTAAGGGTAGAGGAGATAGAGAAAGGAGTGAGTGAGAAAGTGAGAGAGACTTGATAGAGGGTGAGGGAGATACAAGAGAGAGAGAGAGAGAGAGAGAGAGGGTTTAATGGTTTTAAGGTAGAGGGAGTAGAGATTTAAGGGTTAAAAAGAATTGAGAGGGGAGAGGAATAGGAGTGAGTGAGAGGGGAGAACACAGAGAGATGGAGAGGAGGTAGGAGGGAGAGAATTGAGAGAGAGAGGGGGAGGAGTGGGAGAATGTAAAGAATTAGAGGTATAGGTTTAAAGGGTTCAAAATTGAGAGGTAGAGAGAGATAAAAGAGGTGAGTGAGATAGAGGCAGAAAGAAGAGAGGAGAGGGAGAGGGTAGGAGGGAGGAGCAGAGAGAGAGAGAGGAGGAGTGGGAGAGAGATAGAGAGACTTGAGAGGGAGGGTAGGAGGAGAGACTTGAGAGAGGGAGGGAGGGAGTGGGAGAGAGATAGAGGGTAGAGGGTAGGGGGCTTAAAGGTTTAAGGATAGAGGGTAGAGGATGGATAGAAAGAGAGAGAAAAGAAACCTATAAAAATAAAATTTCTCATAACACAAGTGAATTTTGAAGTAGTAGAGATATGGTTGTTCTTTTAGCAAGAAATTACACACTTACATTATGTGAATGCTTGATCTAGACCTACATAAACATGAGTAAAGAATAGAAGGTTAGTCCATAAACAAGTCTAAAACAATCATTCCCCACAAGATCCATTCAAATGAAATGAACAAGAAATAGGAAAATAATTCAAATGAAAACTATCAAATCTGATTCAAAACAATCAAACCACTATCCCATGGGGGAATTGGTGCCAATTTGTTGTGGAAATTGGCCCTTTCCCAACTCCTATGATGCAAGATTGATGTGTGATGAAGAGTGTTGATGAGTGATCCACTTTTTTGATGAAGATTGAGTGCTCCAAGCTAAAAACCTACATAACCGAGCTAAGATTCAATGATAATGGATGAGGATTGCTAATGATTTGAGCATGGTAACTTTACTCAAATTGTGGATCACTCATCAACACTCTTCATCACACATCAATCTTGCATCATAGGAGTTGGGAAAGGGACAATTTCCACATCAAATGGGCACCAATTCCTCCATAGGGATAGTGGTTTGATTGTTTTGAATAAGATTTGATAGTTTTCGTTTGAATTCTTTAACTATTTCTTGTTCATTTCATTTGAATGGATCTTGTGGGGAATTACTATTTTAGATTTGTGTATGGACTAACCTTGTGTTTTTTACTCATGTTTATGTAGGTCTAGATCAAGCATTCACATTATGGTGCTAGAAGGAGGGCTGGATTTTTCTTTGGGCTTGCTTTGTAACATTTTACTATTCTGAAACGGTGTTTCAATACTCAAATGTTTCTTTTAGTAGCTAACACAATCTGTCCAATTAGGCACTCAATAGCTAATTTTATTTTGATCTCTGATGATTACTATAGTGCACAATAACATGGCTATTATTTCCTCTTAAATTAGAAGATCTTTTTATTACATCCATGTCCAATCCCTTGTACTCATCCCCCTCTTATGCATTACAGGGCAGTAATTTTACGTGCTTTTGAGATGTTTCTTTTATTGCAGATCTTTTTTTTTTGCATTGAATAATTGTTGTAGATCTTTTTATGCATATGGGAGGATGTTGGTCAAAGGTTGCAGAATTACACCTGCTAAATAACATTTGATTGAAATTTTCTTATGCTTTCTCGTTAACTAACTCCTTCTTTGTGCAGCCCTACAATCATTACATTTTGATTTTGAAAAGTCCATGCTACATGAACTAATGTAGCTTCCCAGGGTTGAAATAAAAAAATTCAAAAGCTAATAAAGGTGGCAGGGTTTGACTATTGTTTGCCAGATTGGAGAAGTGATACAGAGATAAGTGTTGTAGATTTCTTCTTGCATTAAGTGAAACATGAAATTCATCTCTGAAAATTAAAAAAGAAGAAGACGTAGTTATTGCTTCTCTGGTGACTTTTAAAAAAGAAAAGAAAAGAGACATTTACTTGCAGATCTGCATAGCTATAATTTCTGTTTTGTTGAATGCTCACATCTAGCAATAAGTAAAGACTAACAATAAGTAAAAGCATTGTCTAAAGGCACCGTAAATACCCATCTTGTCATAGCACCTCCATATTTTGTTTCCTACGTAGCGGCGTATATAATATTCTATTTTCTTTCATGAATAGAGAAACCTCTAAACTCTTTTATTTTACACCTTGTGTTTACTACAAAATCTATCCTTTAAAGACATGTAACTTGTTTTTCTGCATAAATGAAAGGTGGGGCTTTAGATGTTTTGAACGTGCATCTAATAAAAGATGGATTTATTACTATGTCTTTATCATGGCGGGAGATTTATAATTCATGGGACTATGTTAGCTACCTATTCTGAACTCTTTAAGTGCATTCAAACAAATAAATCTAACCTCAGATTTTCACTTTGACTGGTGGTATACGCGTACCTAGGAGAATAATTAGACACCATGGAAGCTTGCGTATGATGATAGCGTGCAATTAAATGGTCCATTGTACATGGTTTCCTTAGAAGTTAGTTGTTATAATAGCACTTACCTTGTAGGAAGTCAGTTGTTATAATAGCGCTTATCTTGCAGATAAAGATCTCCACCATGCAACCATTTCATGATGGTGGGATCCCTACTGAGCAATTTAGCCTCCTTGCGAATCTTTTGCACCTTCCTGAAGCACTCCATGAACAAATCATACTCGCATTTCTCATGTCATCATCCATGTTTGAAGGTAAGTGACTTGCAAGCCAAGGGTCAGTGGCGTATTCATTTTTTATGAACAAAAATTATTCCTGCCGCTTAGAACATAAGAAGGTAGTTTGATGAGTCGTCGAAATCCTCAGACCAACGTAGATATATGTGCTTGAAGTTACATTTATTTTGTCATGTAGTCATATGCAATTATTCTCTTTCTTGGGATGTCAAATATTACTCATGCAATTATGTTATCTCTATTTGGATATGCTACTGTCTGTAATCAATTCTCTGATAACTAATAGAAATGACTGGTAAAAGATCAATCTATTGTCTTAAATGCTGAATGGTGTTTTATCTTGTGCTAATATTTTTCAAATCTTCCAACTCTAACCTGTAGAACACACCTCCCTTATGCTGGTACAATCTCTACCTATAGGTCAAAGAAGTACCCATTAGATGATTTGATTGATTTGGTCTTGCACCTGCCAAAACACACTAGCTTGCATTCAACTATAAAGCACAACGAATTCATTATCTACGCTAAAGACTATATGCCTGACAATCTCCCAAAGTGTTTTCCTATCAAAGCAATCAATATCGACCTTTTTATCTCATCCTTTTATTGGCACAATGCACAACTTCACTCCTTGATGATATGAATAATGTACTTTAGCCTCTCTGAAAGTAGACTTGCAAGTTGTTACTGTTACGTTTCTGTCAAATTATTGTGCATTCATGATTACAGGTTGGTATTATTATCTTAGAAATTACAATTAAGTTGCTATGAGTTATCCTGACAAAGGAGAGAACCTTTTTGAGCCCACGCTAAAAAAAATTGGAGGCTGTTGTTTACTATTTATTGTTGACGGGAGCGACAGGTGGTAGATTGTTTGTGTAGAAGTGTGCAAGCATGTCAACTTGAATGAGATGCATTAACGTTGACTTGATTTGGATGGTGTAATAATTATATGGGAATGAATGTCAATAATTGCAGTAGGTTGAAAGCTTCTTTCTAAGACACTAATGTTCGCCGGCTTTACACCTGCCAGTTGCATTAACTCGAAAGTCTCTGCCACTATCTCCTTCTTTACACCTTCGAACTATGTTTATTCCCCCAACACTAGATTTAAGGAATTTTTGTTGTTTGTTTTCAAAATATTTACCTCCCTGTCTCTAGAAGATTTGTTGTGTGACGAGTAGATGAAAGGAGTAAATTCCAACATGTGCTTTTATGGTGGTCACCTCAGCTAGTTATAATCTTGAATTTGATGTGGGTACAAATCAAATCTATTTGGTGTCCTATAAGATTAATGCAAGCCATTAAGGAGTCCCTAGTTGGTGTCACCACCACACAATAAATTACTTTTTGTCAAGCCTTATCTTTGTCATTTTTCTAGCATTAACAATGAATTAAAGAGACTTTTTTGGAATTGGTTGCAATAGGTGATAAGAATAGGCACGTGTCTTTTAAGTGTGGAAATAAACTTTGGTGGTGTTATTGTCAAAATATTTTTGAAGTTCCAATGTTGTATCACTAATCTTTTATTTATAAGGGTTATGGTAAGGTGGATACAAGAATCAACGAAAAGGTTATTTTTATTAACTATTATCTATCTTGGCGTAATTATGTTTCATAACTATCAACTATTGTTTATCTTGATTTTCTTGAAATATCACATTTGTTATTGATGATAACTTTATATTGTTTTCAGGTTGACATTAGAATTGGGCATTAGACTTAAACAAAAGTAAGTGGATTTGGGTGGGTAAATTGGACATTGAAATTGAAAGAGCATTTTTTAAATGCTAATTGCAATTGTCTATCGAGCATCCAGTTATTGGTTTGATCTTTTAAAGTTGGTTAAAATTGACTTTAGTAACTCACTAGACACTATTTTTTAGGCCTAAAATCGAACAATCAAACTTCACACTTCATCTTGGTGCATTAAAAAGAATCAAAATCATTGCTTTAAGGCTTAAAATGAACATGTTTTTTCGTGTTTTGTAATATTTTATGCAAAATAATTTCATCTAAAAAGGCGTATGCACTTCTCTCACACTTCATGGTGATCTTGAGAATCAAAAGTCTTTTTGATGACATTAAGTTGCATAAAATATTTCTTCCACAATTCAATTTGGGTTTAAAATTGAACAAGATTTTGTGTGTGTGAGTGGGGGCATTATTGCGTATATTCTCTCTCTTTGTTTCCATCAAAGATTGATCGAGTTACGAATTTTGTCTTTACTCACTTTTGTTTATCCTAGAGGGCCTGCCTTGGGGAAAAAGTACTCACCCAAGGGAACGACTCAACTAGTAACACTCTAAAGCGAAGAGTATTTCCAACTAAAATACAAATGTGGGTATTGGAGTAAATACCAATATCACACAGTTGGCTCCGACGAGATGGATCTAAAAGGGGACTTTCACCATATGGGTCAATCTCTATGAATGGAAAGTCTGAACTAGATCCCTTTTTTGTAGTGGCCTATTAACCCATTCACCGAGTTTATCAAAGTGGTGCATTGGAACTTAGATTCCAAGAAGTTACTTGCCATGTCCGATCTTGGTTAAAGTATAGAGGTTAATACTTCATTCTTAACATACCTTTATACTCTTTCCTTGGTTGCATGTAAAATTATCTCTTCTATGAAGGGCATGAGGCAAGCCCACCAAGAAAAATTTACCAATTGAGCTAGGATGTTGCATTACTTGTGAGTCAGTTTTTAAACACAGTGCTTTAATCGAAAACATTGGAAAACCAACATTCAACGAATCATCAAAATTGCAAACCCTTTAGGAGAGGCAAATATCCTTGAACAAATTCACATGTTATTGCTTGCCCTTGGGATTCGTATCCTTAGAGGCTTCTAAAAATTTGGATTTCATCTCAATTTGCTTCTACTAAAGTCAACTTTAGGTAACCTTTGGCTTGATTTTTCTGGACTTCTGCATAATGCACTTTGTGGGATGAAAGAGAATTAGGACATTGGAAATTTAGTTGAAAACCTAATCAAGAGTGTGTTTGTGGTAAAAAGAATCCATTAAGCAAAGATTAAATCAATTGGACCACACATTTGTGCTTGGCATCTTTTGGTCATATATTTTTCATGCAAACATTGATCTTTTTATTTCGAATTACTCTTAGAGAAAGGCATGTTCTTCACTATCTTGGTATAGTAAAAAAGTCCTTCCTAGGTTCATTTAGGAGCAATTCAAACACTTCATACATTCCAAAAACTTATCAAAATTCATCCCACAAACAACTTTAGAGCTTTGGAAACATCATTCTAGACTTGGGTAAATCATCAAAATCAAAATCACCTTGTTTAGTTAGGTGTAGGGGAATGCATCCTTTCTCATACCTCTAATTAAATCAGCAATCCTTTGAACAAGTTCATCCTAAGATAACATCTAACATTTTAGAGTTTATAAGTTCATTATCCAAATCAAACCAATCAAAATCAAACCCTAAGTCTAGCATTGATACAAAGTCCCTAAACGTTCAAACACTCATATCATTTACCCCTTTCATCCTCCATCTCGTCATTGGTCCTAAGAACCTTAGATGTCACTTCACAACAAGGTCAAAACATAAGAACATGGAATACAAACTTGATCCATACATCATGAGTAATCCTAGTCAAGTAAGCTATCAAACCCTTACAATGCGGATTGATTATCAACACTCACATTTATACAATCCATACATGGGATCATTACCTTCTACAAACGTCAATGGCACAACAAGTGTGAGTATGCCCAAATCAAATATTGGAACACATTTCCTGGTGGTAGATCTAAATCCAAACCCACAAGTCTATCAACCGAACAATCAATGCATAAGCCTTCAAATGAACAATGTCATCCCACCAAATCCCTACAAGCCAAATGAGAAGGTACCAAGTACAATTTTTCCAAACATGAATCCAACAAACTTTGGGATAAATAGGTTTACAAATCACACAAATTTTGTTCAGAGTCCAAACAAGATGTTAACGACCCCAAGACAAGGTGACACCATGCAAAATCAAAGTTACCTAAATCAATGCAATATGATTCCCAATCATAACAATGTTCAATTTCAACCTATCATGCCAAATTTGAGTGTCATCCCAAATTAGAACATTGTCCAAAATAAAACAAAAGTACACACTCCAAATCTACTTAAACAAAATCCAAATCAACTATATAAGGGAGTCAAGATCGAAATCAAGAATAGATTTGGCGAGATCAAATTGCTACACTTACCAAAATAGTTGAGTCATTACACCAAGAGACATCTCCACCACTATTACCCATATCAACATAATTCCTTGGTTTAGGGCTTCCCCATTTACCTAGCACCAAACAATCCATCCAAATCAATCCACCTAACACCAATCGAGCCATCACATCAAATCCTTTGAATATACCATTGACATCGCACCAACATATGGTATCTAATCAAATGACATCATCAATCTTGAAAAATAAAAATATGGTGTCCCAAGGACCTATCACCTCGATCATTCCATCCACCTCTATCACACCCATCATATCTCAACCCCTCACTACCATGATTTCTCCAAGAATATCTCAACCACCCATCACTACATCCAATGCAATTCCAAATACACCACCACTACCACCAAAACCAAGTGTAATAAGTCAATATTGTAACATCGCACTAAAAGCACATCAAGCCTACCAACAAGCACTTCAACAATATCAGGCAGCTCCACAAGCAGCTCAAGCTACCCACACCACTCAAGCTACCCAATCCGCTCAAGCCTCTCAAGCTACCCAAGCACAAACACAAAAAATGACAACTGTTGAGAACAAGGATCAAGATCAATCCATCACTGAGCACATTGAAGATATGTCTACTTCATCCAATGATCAATTCAACATATGTCGAGAGTCACTTCTCAATCATGATCAAAATCCACCAAAAATACCCAACAATGATCCAATTCAAGAAATTTCAACATCACTTGACCCTATGGTTGAAGACATTCACAATCTCTCCACCACAATTGTTGAAAACAATGTTCAAATTAAGGAGCATATTGAAGATGTTGTTACCCCACCTGATGATCAACTCACCATACATCAAGAGCCACTTTTTAGTGATCAATTTCAACGAGTGTTAGGATTATTCGATCCTATCAACATAATGCATGATCCATTGACCTATGATCATGTTGAAAATGTCTCTACATTGTATTATGAGTTAGAGGACATATCTCAAGAATTCATTCCAAAGCATGATCAACATCTTTCACCAAAGTCTAGCAGTGGTCCTTTCCAAGACATGTTGACCCCCTTTGACCTCATGGTTATGGATACTGAAGGAATCCTCAACTTGACACTTGATCCAAGTCCACTCAAAGATCAAGAGGATATTGAACCACTTCCCAATCCTAATGATGACATCTAAGAACCTTTTATAAGCAATCCATCCTTTGAAACTGATCCATGTCAGGAACTTGATCCAAAGCATGTCAAAAGAAACTCTAAAATTAATCAAGATCAAAAATTTGTATCTCCAAGACACTACAATGATCTAATGGATATTCTCATATCCACACAAGATGATCATATCCATGTAGCACATACTCCTCCATCTACCCATGAGATGCTTTCTATGGATGGACACGTAGATGATCTTTAGCTAGACCAAGATTCTATTACACAAAAAGAGCAGATTATTAATTCCTACAGTCAAACAAAGTTGTCAACAACAATATCAGATGTATCCCAAATTCAGATTGAGGACATCAGGTATGTAGGTATCCAACACTATTCGCTCAAGGAAACAAGTCAGATAGAACCGTATAATCCAGAGTTAGAAGAGCAGCAAATTAAAACAATGTCATCTATAGTGGTCATTTTCCAGAGCATGTTTACTGAACAAGACATCTCAAAACAAGTAGAATCAAGGAACAAAGGTGCCACTAGCACTATACTGGGGGCAACTTTGTCTCAAGCAAACATCAACATAGGGAGCACGAAGAATCCTTATGCTGAAACTGATGTCAATACTACAACCAGCCATGTGATGAATCTTCATCCACCCATCACCCCATCCATGAATTGGGACCAATGTCAAAAGAAATAATTGTTGCCCAATTGATCGATGGCAGAAAATTCCTCATGCACACTCGATCCTGATCAATTATGTTGTGATACATTTTAAATGTTTTCTTGATCTAAACTAATATGAGCATGTTTAGATAATTATGAGCATGAGGAATTATGTATCACAACTTAAAATAATATGATCATGTTTTGTATTGATCTAAAAATGGTAAAAAAATCAATATACCGTGATCTCAAGGACCACATTCTACATATTCTTCTAGTTCTACATGTGTTATGACAAAAAAAAGCTTTTTGATGATTTTGTGAAGTGTGCATGTATGATTTTCACATTCCACCACCTTTTTCATGATCGTTCCACCACCTTTGCATGAAACTTAAGAGTTTTCATGTTGAAAGGAATATAATATCAATTCTATTCTGAATTCCATTTAAGAGTGATATACAATTGAATTTTAGAGGGGAACAACCTTTTGAAAAATTCAAATTGTTAAGGATTTTGAAGAAAGAAGAAGCAAAGACTACATAATTTGGTAGAACTCCTCCATTTGAAACTCTGGTTCTTTAGGTATGTGAAGTCTTTACACATTTTATTTCATTCTATTTTGGCTTTTTTTTCATTCTTAAAAGTTTTCATATTCCATATTGATCATTGTTTGTTTGTCATTATAACCTTAGCTTGTCAATGCACATTTTAAATTACAAAATTATTTACACTTTCCAATTGCATTTTTAAACCTCATCTCTTTGAGGCATTTTGTTAAACAATTGACTTACCTTGTGTATGCTTCCACATTTTACATACACATATATGCAATAAGTTATAAGGAAGTAAAATAATACATCATTTTTCAATCCTTTACTATAGATGTGCATACTACTCTCCAAAGCTTTCATTTTGGTATAGGCATGGGGGATGTTGGAAAATGTTGTTGAATATGGTTTTACACCTACAATTTTCATATGCTTGAAATTTTCTAAAGCCTTTCCAATAAATCTATTTTGTGCATATCCTACAATCATTATAGTCCACACGGCAATATCTCATTGAGGTATTTTGTCAAATAGTTATACCAAGCAATTGATTTCCTTGTCTATGCTACCAAATTTGAATATACTCCTCCCACATTGATAGATCTTTGAATCTATTTTGGTCTTCATCTCTATTTCTAAATTTACCTCATCACTAAACTTACCTCATCAATTATGTTGTGATACATTTTAAATGTTTTCTTGATTAGTCTACCTACAAGGGATTCTAACCCTTCTCTCTACTATTTTAAGACTCTTTATTCAAGGCTAAGTTAGAAACATGGGGAAAGGTGTAGCCTATCTTGCAATCATGGCTCAAAATTGAAGCATCAAAAAGGCATTTGAATTTCTTGACAATAATGTTTTCATAGAAATGTATGCAAAATGTGGTAGCATTGACAAGCTAGTGAGCTCACTAGCTTGCCAATTCGGTAGGGTTGATAAGGTAGGGTCAGTGTATGCCTCATAGAAATGGGGTCTCATGGTTCCTCACCATGAGACCCTATTTCTATGAGGCATATGCTACCCCTACCTTTTCAACCCTACCAAATTGGCAAGCTAGTGAGCTCAAAGCTCACTAGCTTGCCAATTCGGTAGGGTTGAAAAGGTAGGGGTGACATGAAAAAATGACTCATAGAAATGGGGAATCATGATGATGCACATCACTATGAGTCCCCATTTCTATGAGCCATTTTTTTATGCTTCCCACCTTGTCAACCCTACTGAATTGGCAAGCTAGTGAGCTCACTATCTTTCCAAGCTCACTAGATTTCCAATTCGGTAGGGTTGAAAAGGTAGGGGCAGCATATGCGTCATAGAAATGGGGTCTCACTGTGATTTTTGACAAGGTAGGGGCAGTGTATGTGTCATAGAAATGGGGTCTCACTATGATTTTTGACAAGGTAGGGGCAGCGTATGCCTCATATAAATGGGGTCTCACTATGATGTAAATCATAGTGAGACCCCATTTCTATGAGGCATACGCTGCCCCTACCTTGTCAACCCTACCTAAATCACCATTAGACCCCATTTCTATGAGGCATATGTTGCCACTACCTTGTCAACCCTACTGAATTGGAAAGCTAGTGAGCTCACTATCTTGTCAATGCTACCACATTTTGCATACATTTCTATGAAAACATTATTGTCAAACAATTCACATGCCTTTTCCATTCTTCCATTTTGATCCTATCTTGCAATCATGGCATGCCACATTACCACATTTCTTTAAGGCATTCCATCAGAAAAATTCATGTGACCTTTGTCTATGCTAGAAATACTCTTCTGCATTACCTTTGTATGAAGCCTTTAATAAAATATATTTCATTTATTTGTATCGGTTCATTTTTTAGGAACTAATATTTGTCTCATTACCATGCTACAGGTAGAATTATCCACCATGTTGAGGAAATGAATAAGGAATAAACCAACAAGCGAAGATTATGAAACAAATAAATAAAAAACTAGAGATCAGGTGAGGGAATATCGTGAGAAGAAGAAATTGGATAAAATTAATGAAAACCATCCAATTGAAGAAGAACCTCAACCATAAAAAAGAGAAAATGCATTTCCAACAAAAAGGGCACGAATGCAAAAGCATCATGCTAAGATAGAATTGGATACCATAGATGGAGACACAACCTCTACCGCAAGCGAATATGAAGGGACATGATTAAGCACAAGTGAATATGGAGGGACACCATCTACCACAAGTGAATATGGAAGGAAACCATCTACCACAAATGAATATGAAGGGACACTATCCACCACACCTCAAGTTGAGGGTACATCATCACTCAGATTTGACAAAGAAGGTACACCATCATCCCCATGTGAACCTCAAGGTATGTAATCTACTTCACCCTCGATCAAAGGTACAAAATGTACCCCACCTCACTTAAATATTGATGAAATTCCTAATGTTGAGATGTATGCACCTAGGAGAACACCACCTAGAATTTTGCATAGAAAGTTAAAGTATTTGATTAATATTGATGAGGATATTTTGCAGCACATGAAAGGTAAGCTTATAGCATACACTTGTAGAAGATATGTTTATAAGATTTGGAAATTTTTATTTGAAAAGATAAATGAGACTGAAAGATGTCAACTATTTGTTGAAATGATGTGGGGTATAAAGTATAGAAACATCATATGGACTCTTGGGTTGAGAATATCAAATGCTTCAAGTGAAAACACTCTTGTGAAGAATCTAAGGAATGCTTATGAGAGTGTGGGTAAGAACTCATGATCAAAGGATATTCATGTCACTTGACATGTCATTACATTGACTTTGGTAAATAGTCAAACAAGATCTTGTCTCATTAGAAAGACAAGTGAAAATTTGAGAATTAATAGAAATTTTTTATCAAGAGTTGTTCAAAGGTGGTAAAGAATTGAGGGAACTGATTCAAATGAATTATAGGAATACTCAGGGAGATTTCCATGAAAAGATAAACTAGTTGAAGCATTGAGAACACTAATTGAAGAATATTGGAAGAATAGCACAAGGCCATCTCCGAATCAAAGAGATGCGGTAAGGAGAATCAGTAATCAAAACCATGAGCCACATCCAAATTTTTTTTTGGATATGAATCAAACCCAATTTTTTGAAAATTTTCAACATTATTATCCTCAAATACAAATTTTTGAAAGATATTTTGAAATGCTTAAACCTTTTTATGTCAAGATAAATCACACACACACACTACTTGTTTTTGTAGACTACATATTGAATTCTCTAACCATTATGATTTTTATCATTCTATATGCTTAGATTTGTGTACTAACAATGTTTTACAAGATTGTGGCATACAAGCCCCATCAACATCTTCAAGAGAGTTCTTATCAAAAAAATTATGTGAAATAGAGGATGGTCATATATTCTATAGGAAACTTTGCTTGGATGGTTCATCTCAGTGTTGCAGTGGCTTGCAACGTATGTCAGTATGTCACCATATGGAAAGCACACATGAGGTGGGACAAAAAATAGTAGAGTTTGGGAAGTATAAAACTATGGCATACATTACAACATATTGTAATCAAACAAAAATGTGTGATTTGGTTAGTCAAAAGATTCTAGTGTATTATTTTATGTCCATGTTTCATTACAATATAGCTTATGAGTATGCAAGGCATACCCATAGATCCTGATGGATAGACACAAAATTCAAGTTATGCAAGGATACCTTTCTAGTTGGTAGCATAGTTTCAGTATTCAAATTTGTAGAGAACTATACTCTATAGCTACAGTGTGAGGTGAGGTCTCGATATATGTGCACATAGCATTCATTCATGCAACTGATAGTACAAAGGACCAAAGAAAGGTATTGAGGGAGTATCAATTTTATATTAGTGATGATCACACACATTCTAAAGAGTTTGTGCAAGGTTACTGGTTGTGCCCACAAAAGGATATGAAAATCACAGTAAAACATTTCCTAGGAATTGGACATTCCAACAGGTGACTAATATCTCTCTATGGACATTCATTTACTTGTCAAACCAGGGGACATATATTTTAAATGGTGCAGCACAATATATGCACTAAGAACTAGTTTCAGTCAAAACTTAACAGAAATAAATACTAGAAAGGAATTCTATCTATGCTACAGGAAGGTAATGCAAAGTTATTTTAACTCGACTATGATTTGATTAAACAAAAACCATAATAGCTATGACTGAAACACAAACTATGAACTAGCCTTATGCTATAGGAACAGGCACAGGGATGGATTCCCTATGCTACAAGAGCAATACAAGACTGATTTTGTATGAAAACTTCAAATATGAAGGCTAACTAATGATCAACAGAAAATAACAGCTAACTAACTAGCTATAGATACTT
Source organism: Sequoia sempervirens (assembly GCA_007258455.2). NCBI lineage: Eukaryota > Viridiplantae > Streptophyta > Pinopsida > Cupressales > Cupressaceae > Sequoia > Sequoia sempervirens. The sequence continues at coordinate 418,263,275 of VDFB02193867.1, forward strand.
ACTAAGTGGGCCCCCTTAGCAAGCATCTACTGATTATGCAGGTGTTGAACTCAGAACTTCATCAAAATTTATTCATGAAAATAGAATGGTATACATTGCTTTGTTGATATGGAGACTAACAACAAACTCTATCTCTAGTCATATAGATTCTGCTTGTTATTATCATACTGATTCTTACATGGTATCTGTTAACTTTCTATTACTATGCTTCTATCTTACTCTAACTATCATCTCCTTTTCTTTTTTTTCACTCGCACAGGAGTACTTTATTTTAAAATCAGGAGAGCAACTAACTAACTAACCCTATCAAAGAAAGACGTGGAAATAAAGTGTATCCCAGAATCAAGGCACAAACTTTATAAATGAATTTATCCGTTCAACCCAATTCGAAGAGAATCTAGCACTCCACTCTTTCTAGATTGACTATCATTAAAAATCTTTCCCAATGGTTTCGGTCAAAGAATCTTATCCAAATCTTCCTTGAAGTCATGCAGGAAATAGACTTTATTGCAAGGCCGAGATCGGCTGTGCTTGACTCGATCATACTTCTTCAACAACCTGCAAAACAAAAGGTAATAGATGCGAAAGAAAAGGTGCATGGCACATACACAATATCCATTCATTAATCACATATATAAATTTATTTCATCATTCAAAAACTGTATGCGATATACTACTCATTTAGGGAGTCAATGGGGTAATAAATGTAGTCAAGACAACACAATAAGCTGCAGGAACATGAAAGTGTTTTGCTATAGAATATCCCCATAAAAGGTTTCAAAAGAGTTTTAAACAACCACGAATAACAAAAGTAAAGGCATTAAAAGTTCATCATAATATCCAGACTATGAGCACATTTTGGGCTCATCACTGCCCCCTACTTGGCCTTATGCTGGTCCTCCAGCATTAACTTTCCTGGTGGTTTCTCTGAAATCAGTGGTTGCTGCATGACTCTGAAATGGAGTTCCAAGCCTGTAATAAAATCCTTTGAAAGCCTGGCACCCTTCATACCTACGGTCTTCTAATCATCATTAAGATTTGTAGCCTAGTGAGGATAAAGGGGCCACATTAGCACAAGAGGTCTGAATGTCGATGGCAACCATAGTTCAAATCTCTTTTAAAGTCCCAACTGTATATATTTGCTTGATCATTTAAGAGCTGCTGTGAAATTTAGGGGACTGTGAGGTTCGGACCTTCTTAGCCCAATAGTTAATCTTTCCCACCTTTTCTCACTCCTGGTGTATGACAGTCTCCAAAATAAATATGACTATGCCTGAAATTCATTATATACCTATTTCCTGAGATCAAATATTTTCTCTGTGGCTGTAATATTATTAATGCCATATGTCAGAGTAAACCAGGTTTTCAACATTGCATGGGGGTTTGAATTTTGAGACCATAATGGAACAGGCTCATTCCTTTCGGCTTCCTCATATGTTTCCCATTGCCTGCCATAATTTACTTCATTTTCTACCCATGACATAAGTGATCTCAAATAAATATCACCAATATATAGAAGATAATTCCATTCTGTTTCAAATATAATTAAAAAGTCATGTAAATAAAATTCACACAGAGAATTTCTTAACCAATTAGGGGCTGCCTGGTATGCATCGTAAAATTCTTTAGCAGTGTGAAGTATAGGATCTTGATTTCTAGAAATTCTCATTAGTTGGAACCATAAGAACTATTCCTTAAGGCACAAAGCATACACTCTAGGTGGTGGTCTGCATTCCATAATCTGACCAATTCTTTTAACATTTCATCTATTTTTGTTTTTAACTTAGAAATTTTCTATTTCTGACTTTCAATTTCCTTTTTCAGTTTCTTCCTTTCTACCTCCCATAGACTTTGTTGCATGTCACTCGAGGCTATGTGTCAGAAAGTTATGGTTTGCAATGTAACTGTTTCCTAGTTAGCTTTAACATATTCTAGAAACTTAATTAAAAACGTCTTTTTATAAACAACAATAGCTTTACAAGTTACAAGGTGAAATATAGCTTCACTCGGCACATTCAATTATTTAGTCTGTTCCTGCTCTTGCTGCAAGATGAATTCTTGTTGTTGTAGTGGAGAAGACTGTGCTTTCTCCAAAAACTGCATAGCAGCGGTAGCCAAGTCAGCAAGACTTGGTAACCCTTGCTCCATTTCCTTTGTATAAACTTGTTCTTCTTCAGAAATGAATGAACTCTGTGTAGCATTTTTAGATATATTTTGAGAAACATCAAAGTCAGATCCTACAGACCCTTCTAAGATTACAATAACCTCTAGTTGAGGTGAAGCAGGGGAGGTCTTACTCTATTTCCTTGTGGAAACTCTTCTTGGCACTAATGCGGCTGCAGGAGGTGTTCTAGTAGCCTTCCTCTTTCTAGTCTGCTTAGAGGGCTCTGCCCTACCAGAGGACGATGGTGGACTGGTGTTAGTAATAGGTGTTGTTATAGGAGAGACGACTGCAAGGGAAAGTGTTGTAGGAGAAGAGAATTACCTTTTCTGAGAACGAGGGTCAGACTCTAGGGTTTGTTCTACCCCAGATGACTCACTTGCCTTTGTTTTTCCCTTCTCTCTCCTAGTGGTAGACCTAGTTTGCACCCGAGAAGAAAATTTGGGTGGGGGAGCTGTAGGACCAGGTGTTACAGGAGTAGATGACCCTTGCCCCATTCTACTGGTAGACACAATTTCTTTCTTCTTTTTCTGAGGCCGTGGGGTAAGTACCCTAGGGGGTTGTGGAATTTGCAAGCTCTTTTGGGCAAAGAATTGTTGCCAAGAAAGAGGTGATACATCTCTCAAAGACCATTCCATTAATAATTTGATAAGGTTATGATGAGGAATAGGATTATCTTTCCCTTGTTGGGTTCTGTGGGTACTTTGTTCTAGAAATTTTAACAAAAAATTTAGAACATTTACAACTAACCCATGCCTCATATGACTTAATAATTTGAAATGATAAGAATATAGGTAGGAGAAATGATCTTCACAGGTTAAATATTTGATTATGTAAGTGGCGTATTCTAAATAAGGAGGCAATGATACCCACTTGCATCCCTGCTTGGAGACTTCCAAAGGTCCATCAGTGGGCATTGAAAAGTCAGCCCTTGTAGCAGCAGCATTTGAAAAAAAAATTCTCCAACGACTAGAAGCCCGGTTACTTCAGCAACTCTATCTTCAGTTGCAACAACCGTTAGACCCCACACATTAGTTTCCCCTTCAGAAAGGGTTCTCAAAAATTCTCCAACAGCCTCCTCATCAAAAACATTTAAACTCAAGAAGTAATTTAACCATCCACAGAGCCTGAATGCGTGGACTGTTTGAAGATTTTGCAATAATAATTCATGAGCTACAGGTTCATGTCATACCAGTTGACCACCCATGTTCACAGTTTTCCTCTAGCTGAACTCAATTCCCTGCTAAAAATTCAAATTCTCTATTTCCCTTTTTGTTATGGTTTTTCTTCTGTTGTGCCGTCACATTTCTTTCTTTTCCAAAAATAAACTTTTGAACAAGTAGTTTTAATCATAGTTTACAAGAAAAACATGCAAATGAAAAGGACATGCGATCATATTTGAAAAGTACCAAAAAAATAATAAAGAAAGGTTATTTGCGCAGTTATGGTAGCGGCAAAAAGATAGGTTTTAAATAGTGGATTACCCCACCCCCTACTTAGAGTATGACATGTGTCCTCACATGTACTAAAGAATAGGCGAAGATCGGGTAATAATAACTGGTACTGTCATAACAGTAAATGAATAGAATAAAATAAATCAAATATGCAATATCAAAAGATATGGCGTATCTTTGATAGTTGCATGTACGTGTGAAGAAAGTTGACGGCGTCACATGAGTTGAAAGTTGGGAATGACATCATAATGAAGGGTGATGTAGATGGATGAGGTGGATGGGTGATGTGGGTGGATGAAGTGAATGGATGGAATGGATGGATGGGATGGATGGACGGAAGATAAAGAAGTGGTATGTGGTGGCAGGTGTGAATGGAGAAAAAGGGGTTTCCTTTTAAAAATAAAACTTTTATTATGAGCATGCTTTTCAAAATTACGGTGAAGCTATAGGAGAAAGGCTAAAGCCTTCGGCTGCAAGAAGAGTAGCAGGAGGAACCTAAATGAACTGTTGCATGCATTCTTCTCTTGAGACTAGTTTATGGTACAACTAGATTCAGTGGCCATTAACTAGCAATTTGAAACGGACTGGATCAATTGTCACCAGCTGTACAGCTCTGTTGTCGAACACATTCTTAACTTCATAGGGGCCAAGCCATCGTGTTGTGAGCTTACCTTGGTTTTCTTGATATTTGGAATCATATAATAGGGCCCAATCACCAGCAAATTTTTTTTTGGTTTTTATGTGTTGATCATGCCATTTCTTCCATTGTTGTTGGACTACTTTTGTATGCTACAGGGCGGCTTTTATCATTTCGTCCAAAGTATTTAGCTACAAAAGACAGTCCTTCTATGCTTCAGATATTTCTATATTGAGTTCAAGAGCTGTCCTCAAAGTTTTGTGCTCAAATTCTATGGGCAGCATGGCTATTTTCCCATAAAGCAGCTCAAAAGGTGTAAACCCAGTTGTTGTCTTCCATGTAGTTCTATAGGCCCAAACTGCTTCAGGAAATCTATTGCTCCAATTTTTTTATATGGAGTTGCACTGTCTTTGTGAGGATCACCTCAATTTTCCTATTTGTTACCTCTGCCTGACCATTGGCTTGAGGGTGATAGGGGCTGGACTTCCTATGCTTGATTTTATAGTCATTCATTAGTGTAGTGATTAGATTTGATATGAACTGAGCTCCCTGATCAGTTACAAGCTCTCTAGGAACTCCAAATCTAGTGAAATTTTTTTCATACAGAAATTCATCAACCTTGTTATCTCGAGCATGAGTCATGGATTTTACCTCAATCCACTTTGTTAAATAGTCCATGCAAACTAGAATGTATGACTTGCCATTTGATGGTGGATCAATTGGTTCCACAAAATCCATTCCCCATTTATCAAAAGGAGTGACTATTACCTATGGGTATAGTGGAATTTCATCTGACTTGGTTGGTCTTCTCATACGTTGGCATCTGTCATATTTTCTTGTATAGGCCACAACATCCTTGTGTAATGTTGGTCAGTAGTACCCTGTTGTAAAAAATCTTCGTTAATGTTCTCTTTGCTACAAAATGTCCCCCACATGGTTCATTATGGCAAGCATGCAAGATATCATAAGTCTCATCTTCTCTTACACATCTTTGCATCACTTGATTAGGTCTAGTATAAAACAGATAATTTGCAATCCATGAAAAGTTAAAATTTTTCTCTATTAACAATTTCTTTTCTTTTGGAGAAAAGTGAGCTGGTATTCTACTTGCTGCTAGATAATTGACAATGTCTACATACCATAGAGTATGTATAGCAATGGAAAACAAGTGTTCATCTAGGAACCTATAATCAATGACCTCATGGTCAATAGGTGCATCTGATTGAAGTCTTGATAAAAAGTCAGCTACAACATTAGCTCTGCCTGGTTTATCAATTATTGTAATGTCAAGTTCTTGTAACAACAAGAGCCATCTTGCCAATCTACCATAGATGGTAGGTTTATTCATTAGATACCTGATTGTTGCATGGTTAGTGTGGACAAATATCTGATAACCTGTGACATAATGCCTAAATTTATTCAAAGCATACACTACTATGAACAATTCCTTTTCTGTAACAGTATAGTTGAGCTCAGGACCTTGAAGATTCTTGCTGATAAAATAAATAGCATGCTCAATTGAGTTTTCTTTTTGACTTAAAACTACTCCTATACCAAAATCAGAGGCATCAACATATATGTGAAAAGGAAAATTCTATTTTGGACCTTGAAGAACAGGGGCTTTAGTAAGCAAGTCCTTTAGTTGTAGGAAGGATTTTTCATAGGCCTCAGTCCACTCGAATTGAGAATCCTTAGTTAACAAGGCATAAAGTGGGCTGATAATTCTATTGAAATCTTTTATAAACCTTTTATAATACCCTGCATGGCCCAGGAAAATTCTGACATATTTTTGTTTTACAGGAGTTTGTAAATTCAGAATAACTTCAATTTTAGCAGGGTCGACTTGAATTCCATTCTTTGAAATATGATGGCCTAGAACAATACCTTCTTCCATCATTAGAAAATATTTTTCACTATTTAGAGACAAATTTTTCTCTCTGCACCTTTTTAATACTTTTTCTAAATACACCAGTGCTTCTTCAAATGTGACTCCATAGGTAGTGAAATCATCCATATAAATCTCTATACAGTCATGAGATATATCAGCAAAGATACTAATTAGTGCTCTCTGAAATATTGTTGGCGCATTGCATAGACAAAAAGGCAAGACCAAATAAGTAAATGTTCCCCATGGACGAGTAAAAGTGGTCTTATCTTGATCTTTAGGGACAATTTTTATCTGATTGTACCCACTGTAACCATCCAAAAAGAAAAAATATCTTTTGCTAGACAGTGAGTCTAGTACTTGGTCTACAAAAGGTAGTGGAAAGTAATATTTTTTATTGGCATTGTTCAATTCTCTGTAATCTACACACACTCTCCATTTTCGACCTTTCTTGGGGACAATAACTAATTGAGAAATCCATTGACTATCAGAGATTGGGTAAATAAAACCAGCATCAAGCAACTTTTGAAGTTCATTTTTAACTATTTCTCTAAGTGCTGGATTTACTCTTCTTTGAGGCTACCATACTGGTAAACAATCTTCTTTGATATAGATCCTGTGAATACAAACTCGAGGATCTATTCTTTGCATGTCCCCATATTCCCATGCAAAAGCTTTATGCTGATCTTGTAGCATTTTTAATAAAATAGTCTATTGAGACTGTGACAACATGCTATTGATATTCAAATAGTGACCTAGAGACAATTCTATCTGCTTAATGAGATTACTCATAAAATCTACAGGTGATGTTTGTACCTCTTTTGGAAGCAAGTTATGAAAAAATTCTGGAAGTTTAGGCAGTGAACTCTTAGAATTTGGTTGATGCAGGAAACATTGTAAATGGCTACCATTTGGATCAGATGAACTATCTGTATCAGAGTTAAACTACAAAATTTGAAAAAGTAAAGCATCCTCATTCTGAAGTTGTGAGAATGGATCATTTTGAAGCATCATTAATTGAGCCAAGGAATTGGCTTCTTCAGTTTCTTCCCCCACATCTGGCCAAATAGGTTGAGACAAATCCAGTTGAGGTCTATTAGGCGGATACAAAGCCAAATTTTTTGTGGACTGTCAATCAGAAATGGTCATATCTCTAGAACGACATCCTATAAAAGCATCAGCAGTGGCTAACCATTGTCTACCAAGGATAACTAGATAGCCTCATAAAGTTACCTTAACTGATAATATTGTGAAATCAGTTGGATACTCCCAAGATTCAAGAGTGACAATTACATCTTCCACCATCCCATTAGGTTTAACTGTGGAGCTATTTGCAAGCTGCAGAACTGTAGGTGTAGACCTAATGTTTGAAATGTTCAAGGAGTTCATAGTATGCTTTGTCATAACATTAATGGCAACACCTAATTCAATTAATTTTTTTTTACAACTTGGCCGTTTATATGTATCTGCACTACAGGAATTCCAGGGTCAATATAGTTTGGGATGACTACATTTCCAAACATCATATCAGCCAATTTCCCTAAGACATGAATTGTTTGGGGATCCTTTTTCTTCTATCCAGGCTTCTTCAAATAGGCTTCTTTAATAGCTTTTCCAAAAATGGGAACATCTTTAATAGCCTAAAATAAAGGGATTTGAATTTGTACATACTTGAGCTGATCCAAAATGTCAAAAGTGGGTTATTCCATGGATTTAAATGCAGTACTTTGCAACCTCTGAGGAAAAGGTGGTTTATCTTGGCTCTGCAAAACAGGTTCCTTAGAAACCATATCAGGTATAGACATATGCTCATTAGGAACAGTAGGTGTAGTGGATTCTTCAAGGGGAGAATCTTGTGTTTCAGTAATTAGAGGTAGTTTTGGAGCAGGTAAAGTGGTTCTAGACCTCAAATGGATGTCACTAACGTTTAAGGAATAAGCTTGATATTGGTTGGTTTCGGCAAGATATGTAGGCTGCTGTGGCTGCTGTTGTTGCTATTATTAGGATTTGACAATGGCTGGGCAGGCATAGGTGTTTGTTTTGGAGGTCCAGTATTTGTGGCAGTTGCTACAAGAGGTGGCATGAGGGTTTGTGGTTGTGGCTGTGGAAGCTGCAGGAACCCAGGGGACTAGTTTTGCCATTGCTGAGGACCTCTCCATTGAGGATTCTGCTGCCAATTACCTAAAGGTAGGGTCCATTTTCCTTGTGGCTTCTGCCAACCTCCTTGAGGAGATTGCCATTACGGGTTCTGATAATTAGGCCAAATTAGTTGAGGTGGATTCCAAGGTGGTGGTGGTCCATATGCAGGTTGCTAGTAGTTATTATAGCTAGAATAAGGATTACCAAAAGTTAAAGGATCTTGAGGCATACCTTATCTTTGGGTCCATGGTCTCCTTTGTGCAACAAAGAACACTTGATCATCATCACCTTCTACTAGCTTGAAGTTAGACAACAAATTTGTTATCTCCATCTGAGAAACTCCACCAGAAGAAGACTTCCCCACTGTAGCATGATGACCTCGACCTTTCTTAACTATTGCTCGAGAGTAGTTAAGACATATTTTCTTTATATCATCCCAAGGTAGTTGGGTTATATCACCTCCTCCCATCAGGTCTAGGGAATCTATACAGGCATCACTGATTCCCCTTAGAAAGAGTAATTTCTAAGAGTCTTCATTGAGAGTATGGTTTGAGTTCCTTTTTAGGGAGAACAAGAACCTTGAAATATAATCTTCTAGACTTTCATCCTCTTTCTGCTGAATTCAGAATATGTCAGCACCTTTACTCGCACTCTTACAATATTCCTTATACTTCTCAAGGAATTTCGTTTGCATGGCTGCCCAACTATCAACAACACCTCTTCCCAGACTCATGAACCATTTGAGAGCTCCCTCCTTCAAGGTGGAAGGAAATAACTTCAATTTATGAGCATCTGTGTTGTAGTCATAACTTCGACAGAGGACATCAAACTCAAACAGAAAAGTTTCGGGGTCCTCCATAACCAGACCATAAAACTTGGGAAGTAGTGAAGAGAGAATATTTTTAAGATTGTCAGTATCTCATTGGGAAAAAATGGGAAACTCAAATGCTGGAGGTGGATTATTTGCCATGTTTAGTTACTGGAATAACAGAGCGAATGGATTTTCCTCAGGTTCTTCGTCAGCTGGGTTAAATGGTAGTTCAAGAAACAGGTTTTCAGGGAGGAACTTTCCTAGTGTGTCTCTTCTTCTTCTATGCATGCAATATGATGAATGGTGCTTTGAGAGATTTTGAAATTTTTTTACTAATAAACTAAAGTAATGCTAAAAATGACCTCTAACAAATTCTTAGCTAGATGCCATCCCCGACAACAACACCAAAAATGGTCGTGCCCACAAAAGGATATGAAAATCATAGTAAAACCTTTCCTAGGAATTGGACATTCCAACAAGTGACTAATATCTCTCTATGGACATTCATTTACTTGTCAAACTAGGGGACGTATACTTTAAATGGCACAACACAATATATGCACTAAGAACTAGTTTCAGTCAAAACTTAACAGAAATAAATACTGGAAAGAAATTATATCTATGCTATAGGAAGGTAATGAAAAGTTCTTGTAACTTGACTATGATTTGATTAAACAGAAAACATAATAGCTATGACTGAAACACAAACTATGAACTAGCCTTATGCTACAGGAACAGGCATAGGGATGGATTCCCTATGCTATAGGAGCAATATAAGATTGAGTTTGTATGAAAACTTAAAAGATGAAGGCTAACTGATGATCAACAGAAAATAACAGCTAACTAACTAGCTACAGATACTTACTAAGTGGGCCCCCTTAGCAAGCATCTACTGATTATGCAGGTGCTAAACTCAAAACTTCATCAAACTTTATTCATGAAAACAGAATGGTATACATTGCTTTGTTGATATGGAAACTAACAACAAACTCTATCTCTAGTCATATAGATTCTGCTTGTCATTATCATATTGATTCTTACATGATATTTGTTAACTTTCTATTACTATGCTTCTATCTTACTCTAACTATCATCTCCTTATCTTTTTTTTCACTCGTGCAAGAGGAGTACTTTATTTTAAAATTAGGAGAGAAACTAACTAACTAACCCTATCAAAGAAAGACATAGAAATAAAGTGTATCCCAGAATCAAGGAACAAACTTTATAAATGAATTTATCCATTCAACCCAATTTGGAGAGAATCTATGCTCCACTCTTTCCAGATTGACTGTCATTAAAAATCTTTCCCAACGGCTTTAGTCAAAGAATCTTTGCCAGAGCTTCGTCGAAGTCATGCAAGAAATAGACTTTACTGCAAGGCCGAGATCGGTTGCGCTTGACTTGATCATACTTTTTCAACAACCTGTGAAACAAAAGGTAACAGATGTGAAAGAAAAGGTGCATGGCACATACACAATATCTGTTCATTAATCACATATTTAAATTTATTTCATCATTCAAAAACTGTATGCGATATACCAGTCATTTAGGGAGTCAATGGGGTAATAAATATAGTCAAGACAACATAATAAGCTATAGGAATATGAAAGTGTTTTGCTACAGGATATCCCCATAAAATGTTTCAAAAGAGTTTTAAACAACCATGAATAACAAAAGTAAAGGCATTAAAAGTTCATCATAATATCTAGACTATGAGCACATTTTGGGCTCATCAGCTACTTTGATAGGTTCTATAGTGATTTGGATTAGAGGGGCATAACATATGGTCAACATATAATATGGTCAAAAAACTGTGCAAAACAATTCAAGAACTCATGCATGTTATACTAGTTGTGTAGGATACATGTCATTACAATTGTTTAGCATATGCGAGACTTTTGTGAAGTTGGGAATGGAAAGGGGGAGTATGATGGTGTAGTAGCATGTGTGAAAAGAGCATTAGCATGAGAAGAGTTAAAGTATAAAGACAATGCAAAGTTGATAGATGCAAAATCAATCATTGAGTGGTGTAATGCTTCGATGGGTCTAGGTAATGAAGGTATGTTTTCAGTTCGTATATTTTTTTGGTTGATGGATGATACTAACATTGCACAATATGAGAATTGCTATACACTAACAGGATCGAGTGAGCTACACTCTTTCCTTAGCTCATATGTAGATTCATGGAGTATCAATACACTAAAGATGGCATGCTTTTTTTCTTCATGTACAATGCAATCCTGCGATGATTGTGAGTCAAAGGAATGGGTTGAGAAATGGTCGTTAAGTTATCTTAGCCCACTTCACACATATCTCCCTTCAATGACATTTGAACTAACACAAATGGATTCATTGGTCAAATTTGACCACATATCATATCTAGTTCAACCAGGTAATATATCTACTTAGTTTTTAAAATTCCTATTGCTATCTTACTTTGTAGTGTATTTGTAATGTTGACTAATTTCAAGAGATTTATTGTAAATATCAATGCAGGGCATTTTTATGTAGTTATTGCAGATGAAGACAGTGGAGAGGGAAAAAAATATTACTTGTGTCATTGTGTTGAGGCCAAAAAGAAATTGGAGGCCCCAGTCATAGATGGAGAAAAAATTGAATACTCTATAGGCTCAGTTGTCACTACTAGAACATGGCTTGGATGGTACCCACATAAGAGTTATAAATATTGGTTGTTTCAGAACTTTGACATGCATTAGAAGATTCTTCATTACTTAAACCTTGTCATGGAATTCAATGTTTGTTTGACCAAATATCAAGGTAGACCTTTGAACAAAACATTGTGGAAGTTTCATGAGTCTGACCATGAGGCAATACTTGACACAATAAAGAGTAGAGAAGACCCAGATGGTCTGTTGGATTAATTTGTAAGTATATACATTAGTTTTTATTAATTTATAATTGTATGCACATTAATTTGTAGGATGCCAATTGTATGATGCAAATGCTATCATCTAACGTTTATATCATCTTCTTTTACTTTTCCTATTTGTAAGTAACCTACTAAAAATTGATTGGTGTCCCCTTGCAAAAAATGTTGATTTATGAGCCATCTAAGATAATCTCAGCCAAAAAAGCAATGCAACATCCTTATTTTGACGATCTTGACAAATCTCAATTGTGATTTTAAACCATTATAAAAGTGAATATGAAGCTTAGTGAGGGAAGTTCAATTTATTCATTTGAAGTTAACCTTGTCATGAGCACTTATGATGTAGATATTATAAGAGAATCTCAAATTTCAAGTTATACTGTTCATGAGAGTTGTGTGGAATAGGTAACTTGGAACTCCCAATGAAGATGTATGACCAGGAGTAACTAAGATAAGAGACTAGCATGCCTATCCTCAATGCAAGCATCAAGATTTATTCCTTGTTGTCAACTTGTAACCAAATGGTGTGGATTTGTTGTCTGTAAGTTCCTTCCATCTATTATTATTTGATTTCCATTTTGGATGCTCTTTTTTATTTTTATTTTAATTCGCCTATTTGTAAGTAAACTAATAAAAATTGATTGGTGCCTCCTTGTAGAAAATGATGATTTATGATCCATTCAAGAGAATCTCAACTAAAAAAGCAATGAAACATCCTTATTTTGATGATATTGAAAATTTTCAATTATGATTTGAAGCCATTATAAAAGAGTGTGTGAAGCTTAGCGAGGGAATATCAAGTTATTCATTTGAGGTTAACCTCATCATCAACACCTATGATGTAGACATTATAAGAGAATCTCGAATGTATGAGTGAAATTCTAAAATATCTATGAGAATGGAGTACCTAAGGCATTGTGCCTCAAAGTACAAGCACTTGGGTTTTAGAATGGTGTATGAAGCATATTGGACAATTATAGCACAAATAGAAGAATTAGGACAACCAAATAAATCTCATTTTATTGTAAACATCATATTATTAATATAGTGAGTGTAATAACGATTGATGGTTACTAATCATTCTTTTTCTTTTTCTTTATTCTCACTCTATTATAACTAGCACCAATTGACTAACTTATTTTAAAAAAAATATTTATTAAAACAAATCAACCTAATGATTATATATCAATATCAATATAGCATAAAGTCTATTCAAATAAAAAATTGTAATGATATTTACCCAAATTTTGAAATTTATTGCTGCCCTCAAACATTTGTAATTTATGCAACATAATCCCTTAATAGTCCAAATTGTAAAAGGGCAAGAATCTTTGATGCTTGTTACCCAAAAACCATGTCAGTTATGGGAGTTTTGTCTGAGCCTATGGGATTGTGCTGGCCCTTTCTATAATAACGTCTCTTAGCCTTTGTTATCTCAGAGTCATTTTCCCATGGTGTCCAATTTTCACTTGATGGAAAAAGTGTCAAATGCAAGAAATGTAAAATTGAAAAGTGGTGCAACTTTTATTCTAAAACTCATGTGACCAAAAAGAATTTTTCAATGTGTCCAGATGGGTACATTTATGCTAGGAATGGTCCTATTTTACACCCAAACATGCTAAATCACTCCAAGCTACGTTCAACCAACTCAATCCCTTAAGGATCCAAAGTGGAAAAGGGAAACAATCATTGATGGGCTATTACTCAGAAACCATAATGCTTAAAAGCTCTTCGTCTGAGCCTACAAGATTGCATTGGGCCCCTCTACAATAATATGTCTCAGTTTTTGTTATCTCAAAGTCATTTTCCTGTGGTGTCCAGTTTTCACTTGATGGAAAAGGTGTCAAATGCAAATAGTGTAAAGTTGCAAAGTGGTGCAAATTTTGTTCTGCAACTTGTGTGACCAAACAGACTATTCCAATGCATACAAATGGGTATACACCTAAACATTTCAAATCACTCTGAGCTATGTTCAACCAGCTCGATCCCTTAAGGGTCTAAAGTGCAAAAGGTCAACAATATTTGATGGGCTATTACTCGAAAACCGTGATGTTAAAATTTTGTTCGTCTGATCCTACTAGATTTTGTTGGACCCATCTACAATAACCTCTCTCAGTTTTTGTTTATGACAAAGTCATTTTCCCACGGTGTCCAGTTTTCACTAGATGGAAAAAGTGTCAAATGCAAGCAGTGTAAAATTGCAAAGTGGTGCAACTTTCATTCTTCAACTCATGTGACCAAACAGATTGTTCCGATGCATCGAAATGGGTATTTTTAATGTAGGAATGGTCCTCTTTGACATGTAAAAATGTTGAATCACTCTAAGCCACATTCAACTGGCTCAATCCCTTAAGGGTCCAAAGTGCAAAATGACTGCAATCTTTGACAGGCTATTACTTGGAAACCATGATGCTTACAAACTTTTTGTCTGAGCCTACAAGATTGTGTTGGGCTCCTCTACAATAACCTCTATTAGTTTTTATTATCTCGGAGTTGTATTCTCATGGTGTGTAATTTTCACTTAATGGAAAAAGTGTCAAATACATGTAGTGTAATGTTGCAAAGTGGTGCAACTTTCATTTTGCAACTCGTGTGACCAAATGAACTATTCCAACACTTCTAGTTAGGTAAATTTATGCTAGGAATGCTCTTCTTTTGCATCCAAACATTCTGAATCACTATGAGCTACATTCAATCAGCTCGATCCCTTATGTTTATATGCAAAACAATAAAAAAATACATTCACACGAAAGTTGAGAAGTATGAGTTTTCCACACAAAAAAGATATGATCATCCTCAATTCTTGCAAGAGCAAGACATTTTTTAATTATCCTCCTTTCCCTTACAACAATATACAACCAATTATAAATCCGTACAATGGTGGAACTTGGAAACATTTTTTTTCCTCAATTAACAACTTTGGTTGTGAAGCATTTTGTCATTTTCATTTGAAATGATTTTCTATGTTGGAAAATTGGAGTCTAAGAGAAACAAGTGATTCTCTCACGTACATTTATTATTTGGTGTGATAAATAAAGTTTCTACCCTTGAGTCCATTTTTGATTTGTATTATAAATTATAAAGCTTTCTCCCAAGTTCATTTCCTATAAAAGAAATAATATTGCAAAAATTTGACATATACATGATTCAAAGTGTTTATATGGTGATGGATCAAGAACATAACAATTCATTTTGTACTGTGTGGATTATGCTATGAAATTTTTTAAAAACTATTCAAGCTAAATGTTTTTATGATAATGTGTTAAGAAGTTAACTACTCATCATCTACTATGAATGTTATGTTTTGCAAGTTTTGTCAAGATTATGTATCCTTTTCTTAATTGAGTTGTTCCAATCAAAAGATTAAATACACTAGAATCTTTTTTATGAAACATCTCATAGAATACCTATTGAAAATGTGCTTTTTCCTTTAAGATAAAGCATTTGATGGAACTCATTGAATTAAATTGAATTGAGATATGTAAGAACAAGGGAGCATTAGGAAATTCATTACACAAGGATCTTAAATAGGCCTTCTCTCCTATTTCAATTTTGGGTGGATTGTTGCTTTCAAAGTATTGGTAATGCTTTGCCTATTTTCTACTTGGAAGTTGTCACTCTAGAATGCTCATCTCTTGATATATATTATACTCATTCTTAATCAATTATCAAGTTAATAATCAGTGCATTTATTTATAGTTAATCTTTTCTTTTCAATTTGTGAAATTTTGTAATTTTTAACTCTACTAGTATTCCTAGAAATATTGAAGTTGTTTAGCATCAACTAATAAAGTTGTTTAGCATCAATCAATAAATATTCAAGACAAACCATGAAGGAAAAAAATGATCAATGCTAGGGCTAACCAATTAATAAGTATAAACATGAATAAGTCAAGTGTACATGTGAAAAAGGGAAGTACAAGTACTCAAAAAACACGTAAGCCTTGAAGTATACACATGAATACATAGTATACATAAATTAATAAAAAGTATATACATGAATACAAGGTATACACATGAAAACACGTAAGTCACAAAGTATACACTTGAATACATGTAACTCATAACTA
Organism: Sequoia sempervirens; assembly: GCA_007258455.2. Taxonomy (NCBI): domain Eukaryota; kingdom Viridiplantae; phylum Streptophyta; class Pinopsida; order Cupressales; family Cupressaceae; genus Sequoia; species Sequoia sempervirens. Next base: position 418,279,322 of record VDFB02193867.1, read on the forward strand.
TTGAACCATGGATTTATAATACAAATATAGACACCATCAATAAAAATATTTGTATTAACCAAATAGCCATGTAGGCATACATAAATATATGTCGATATAAATATAAAATATATACAAAATAGTCATATAGGATTACAAGAATGTGATATAGACATATAATGTCAAATATATCCAATAAAAAATATGTAATAAAATTCCATATATGCATACAAAGAAGGGCTCTAGAATCAAAAGTAATTTCTTTGCATGCTCTCAAAATAAATTCTTGCCCTTTGCTTGTTGGCCGGATGGTGATATGATGCAAGAGCATCTTGGGCAAAGACCAATCTTCCATCACCAAAATAAAAATGTGTTTGTTTGTTTTGAATAATAGCCAAAGTTGTGATGAGTCACAAACTTCTAAATTATTCTTACTCATGTCATGGGGTTCACAAGTTCCCTAACTTCTTGACTTAATAACTTAGTGGATGGAGTTCATTAATGAATCATGGGTTTCTGAGTTTTCCAAACCTATGTCATGGGGTTCTCAAGTTTTCTAACCTACCAACTTGGTGATCCTTTTTGTTGTTGGTGTGAAAAGTATGTTTTGGTGAGGCTTGCAACCTAACTCAGGGTTTTTGTTTTCATATAAGAGACAAATTAGTGTCGATGGGGGTTCTATGGATGTCTCTTCGACATCCCATGTCTATTCAAAATTTTGAGGACTGTGGGATTAGCTGACCATTGCGTCGAGGAGACCTCATGGTGTCAGCATGCAATACTCCTAAGTCTCTTCGACTAGGAATGTATCATCAATGGTGTGGTGGTAGTGATGTCAATGTGATAGGGTGGTGTCAACATGAGATCCTCTGATGTCTCTTAGAAATTCTGGTGATATCCTGCAAGAGTTTATGGATGTGACATTGGGTTTTTGGAGAGAGATATCCCAAAGTCTTGGTGACATTCTAAAAGTGGCAGATGAATAATAATGGTCAACATGGTAGATGGAAAGTTAGGTAGGGACACTTGGTGAAGCGATATTCAATGTATTCCACAACATTTTTGTGGAACACCAATCTATTGGCCAACCTAGTATAGTTTTTGATAACAATGTAACAACTTGGATATTTTGAAGGATGATTGGATGATAATGGAAACTACGACATGAAGAGCGGGAATATCAAGGTCAGCCTAGAGAACTAGAGAAAGATATAATGATGAAGGAATGCAAGTAAAAAATAAAAAAAGAACTATGAGGATAACTTATAGTGTTGAGACAGATGAGAATTAAGATCTACACTCAGTAGATTCATGTAATAATCTTCCCATAAGATGGCATGTTATCTACAATGACGATTTAGTAATAAAGATCTTTCTTGTTGTGAAAACCCAATTGTGCATTGTGGTTCTAGTTTGTAAGAGGCATCTCCTTTATCAAGTGGTATTAGAGTGAGAGTTCATGAATCTATAACATAGTGCCGAACATGAGGAAATTATAGTAGGACCATTGAGTGTGGGTTAAGAATAAAATTCCTCCAAGAATGGTCTAGCATAGTCGAGGTAGATGCAGAGGTGGTGGAGGAAGAGATCCATCGAGAGATGAAATTAGAGCCCTTAGAAGGTATATGCAAGGCTTTCAAGAAGAGGTATGAAGAGGAAGAGGAGCACATGAGAAAATAGATGATAGTGATCAAGTAGATCCTGGAGAGCTAAGATTGCAAAGAGAAATATCCAGTTTGGGAAAGAAATCAAAAATGAACATTTCAACTTTTAGCAGGAGCCCGAACCTAGAAGAATTGATCGATTGGATCAATGATATGGAATAATTTTTTGAATTTGAGGAGATTGAAGATCACCACATAGTAAATTTTGCAATGAAAAAAATCAAAGGTCATGCAAGTATATGGTAGAAAGAGGTCCAGCTTGAAAGAATGGTGGAAAAATTGAAGAAACAGTTCATTCCCATTGACTATGAATTGGGATTGCTAAAGAAAATTTAGAGTCTAAGACAAGGAATGCGGATGGTGAAATAATAAATAGAGGAATTTCATAAGGTTCTGATTCAAACTAGACACTTTGAGGCAAACAAAGAGAAGGTTTCTCAATATATCAATGAGCTAAAGCCTAGTATACGTAAGGAATTGACACTGGTAAGAATGACTACCAATGAGGATGCTTATAAGTTCTCTCTAAAGGTTGAAGGGTGATTGAAAAAGAGGTTTGAAAGCAAGCAAAAAGGAGGAGGTCAAGGTGGAAATAATGGTAAATGGCCATATGGAGGTCAAGGTGGTGATTATAAGAAAGGTGAAGGATCTAGTACTAGTCAAGATCAACCAAGAGATGACTCATATCAACCTCATGATCAGAATAGTGGAGATCGAAGAGGTAGAGGAAGATGTGGGAAGGGACTAGGAAGAGGCTTCATAGGAACAAGTTTCCAATGTGGTTAAGAGGGACATAGGGCCTATGAGTTCCCACAACAATAAGAGAGGATGAACAAGAGACCAAAAGGCAAGGTGCAAGTAGCGAATGCATATGAAGGCACTCGGTCCTCATAGTCTAAAGATGCAGAAAGGGGTGAGTCCCTTGTTGTCAGAAGGGCCTTGATGAATGAAGAGAAGGAGCCTGACCAGTGAAAGAATTTGTTTTGCATCCATTGTAAGTGTGAAGGAAAGGTATGCAATGACATTATTGATAGAGGTAGCACTGGAAATCTAGTGTCAGAAGAAATGGTCACCAAATTACAGCTAGAGAGGAGAAGGCACATGAGTCTGTATCAGATTGCATGGTTGAAAAATGATCAAAGGGTCCTAGCTAATGAATAGTTCCTGATAAAATTCAAAATTGGTAGCTATAGGGATAAGGTTTTGTGTGATGTGATACCCATGAATGCTTGTCACATGTTGTTGGGTTGACCATGGCAGTTTGATCAACAAGAAATACACAATGGACAAGCAAACACTTATTCATTAATGAAGGATGGAGTTTGAGATAAGTTGAAGCCTTTAAAGGAAGTAGATGAAAAGGTATGCAACAATGCATGAATTTTTTTGGTTAATAGAAGAAATTTCATTGAAGGTATGAGATATGAACATATGTGTTTTTCTTTAATTCCAATAATTGAAAAGGAAGTTATTAATGAAGTTCCTATACAAGTGCATGGTTTTTTGGATGAATTTCAGAGTATTATTTCTAATAATGTACCTTGTGCTCTTAGCACACACACCCCATTTGGAATGGGGACCCTCTACTCCCTTCGATTTGCAGGGGCATTTTTTTATCACCACCTCATTTTGTGTGACCCTATTCTAGTGTCTTAAATGGTCAACGAATCTCAAAGTGCCATATCAGGTTGATCATGTTTTCCCCCATCAAAATTTTCTAAGTCCTAGGTCCTCGTGGAGTTCCCTTAATATTTTTCCTTTGCAAAGCATCCTTGGCACCCTTTGGGTCCATTATGGCAGGTTTCCCTTGGTGAATTTATTTGGTGCATTCACTATGTAAAAATGACCATAGGGATTCATCATTTTGTGGCCCAAAACCTGCAACCTTAAGTGCCATTATCATCTTTCAAAATTTCAAGTGACCATCCTTCATTCGTATCAAGCCTAGTCTATCAGATGTCCCTTCCTAGGTTTCTGTTATGCACTTGCCATTCCGAAATGGCCGTCCTCTACTAGAGTTCTGCCCATCAGACTTTGGGATCCTCTTCACCAATGATTTTTCACCAATGGTTTTAAACGGCTATCAGCTCATGTCTTCCTAGCCATAGGACGTCAGCCCACCTACGTCTATTTTCAAATTTACCAATTTCCTGGTTGCCATATGTGCATTTATTAAGGGAATTTAATGCCTTTAAAATCTATAAATAGGCCAATTTGACTCTTCATTTTCACATGTTAGGTTAGCCAAAGAAAATTAGGATGATCTAGAGCATTCATCACATGCGTCCCTCAAGATTGTTTCCTTCAATCGTAAGTCCTTTGCATTCATTGGTTGTTTCCTCTTCATTCACTGGGTTCTCACAGTGAGTTAGCCGTCCGCCCTCTTGTTATGTTTTTCTTCAATTTTGAGATGAAGTATTGAATGAAAGGGATGAAAATGTATACATCAGATAGAGAAAAGGGAGACACTTAAAACCCATGAGATTGAATCTTTTGAAAACCCTTAGAATCACCTTTAAAAAGAGTATGGAACCTCACCTCCCCAATGCTGTTTTTTGGATAGGGTGTTATCATTCTCCAAGCCCAAGAATCCTCTTTACTACCATCAAAACATAAAAAATAAAGACAACTCAAAACAATGAAGTTCCCTCTAAGGTTCTCCATCTAGGAATTCCATTACTATTCCACCATTTGAACTTAGCAAACTCAGGCTTACTAACTCCACCGATGCTCTTCAGGCCCGTTCCCATAGGATTCCATCCCCGAGATGCCGCCCATCATTTGCCTCTCCAAAAACAATTCTGGCTCCTCCCATTCATCCTTTGGGCTCCACTGCTCTGTCCATCGCTTGATATGGAAGTTGAAATTACCACATCCTAAAATCCCTCCGTGTCCCAGTCCATGGATTTCCGTTCGTAGGCCGCCAATGATGACATCATTGTTTCTCATGACTTTCAAGAGGCTGCCTTCTAGCCTCTAGGCCCTGATCATCGTATGACCACATGAATAAATGATAAAACTTAATTGTCCTAGCCTTTGCTAGGTCCCTTACACTAGACTTCTACTATTTGGATTCCTTCTCATCTTGAAAGTTGTAAAAAGGGAAACTTTCCTTGGCATTCTCAACCTTCAGGACCCAATACCCTGATTACCGATGAAACTCACAACGAAATAAACATATAAGCTAGACCCTTTGTTAGACTTGTGCCCTTAGACTTCTTCCAGTGGGATTATACTTGTTGCCCCTCTTTTCCAAATTGAAATCCTCAAATGACTTTCTATCTCCTCTAACCCAAACATTTAAATGATCAAGGAATTTTTCGATCACCTTTCAGACCCATGGGCCCCAGTCTATGAAAATCCTTACCTAGAGGGCCATCTTACTAGAGCTATTTCAAACAAAAATCTCCAAGTGGCTATCCCTCCTTTTGATTTTGATCACCTAAATGGTGACCTAAATGCCTTCTAGTTGCCAAAAAAACTTTGACCCATGTGACAAAATAGGGCGTTCTCCTCACTAGACTTCCCAATTTGACCAAGTCATAGGGCAGGTGAGACCATGCAGACTTACCTGCCCTATTGGTCCTTCAAAACAACCATCCTACCAAGGAATTTTGACCTCTGGGTCTCAAACCATCCAAACACCCTCCAGTAAACTACTAACAACAATTTGGATTAAATGTTAGATTTCTTAAATGCCCAATTATCCAATCTAACTTCGTCTATAGGGATTTGGCTAACATTTTGTGTTTGCATGCTTGATTGTGCTCACCTCACCTTTCTTTGTAGGATATATGGAATCAATTGTAGGACCCTTGTGGGAAATCAATTAGAAAGACAAAGGAAAGAAAATAGATAGAGCTCCTTGCGGAAAGGAAGACAAAGACAAGATGAAGTACTAGTTCGAAGGGGAAACACTACATTCCAAGGTCACGACGAAATGGAAAGAGGTCATAGAAACTAATGTCAGGCACATTGATAGTGATGAGTTCAAGCAAAGATTTAGGATTAATCCAATGATAGAAAATTCAAGATTAATCAGAGGTAGTTAAATAGCCAAGGCTACAGGCTTTCCTCTCACTTTTATTGCCCATGAACTAGTAATGACTCGCAGAGAAACATACCTACCCAAGACCTGAATAATAGTAGATAGGGATGGAAACATTCTAGCTAACATGTCTGTTAGGGAAATAATGAAGACCTTTCACATTCCTACCTTCTGGGAAATGGAAATCCCCACCATAAAAGATTGCAAGGCAATGTGGAACGAAGATCCCCTTAAATGCAAGAAACTCATAAATCAATATTGGCTAAAGGAGAAGAGGGGAAGTGCTGCAAAGGTTCTGTTACGCCTTGTATAACCACCCCACTTTGATCTGAATCAAAATGGGTCCCCCTTCTCTTTTGTCTTCTTGTTTTGGTTAAATTTTGATTCTGTCTCTGCCTAGGTTGGTTTCCTTCTTACCAACCATTCAATGAAATAATTGTAAACAACAGGATAGTTTATTTTAATATACTTCATATTCATTGCAGACTAATGGAAGCATTTTTTTTATAAGATTAAAGCATGCACATGATGATATTTTCCAAAGGAGCTCAGTTGGAGTGCGTCCCTTAGTCCAGCTGGTCGTAATTTCCCTTGAAGAAGAAAGTCGACAAGACCTTGCAGATGTCTTGCCGACTACCAGTGCATTTCATCGACATGTGTCTATTTTGCCTATTGGAAAGACAAGGGTCATTGACTGGCGACATGGAGTTTCCTATCAGCATGAGTTGTTTCCTTCAGAGAAAGGTCTTGGCGAGATCTTCAGGTCTCACCGACTGGCAGCAGGGGGATTCGTATATCGGTGAATGGTTTTCCCTTTGCCAAGAAGTCTTGGCGAATTCATGAAGTCTCACCTACTACCACACAATGAGCAAACACTTCAGTGGGAGTCATCTTCTTTGGAATATGGTCTTGGAGATATCTTTTGGTCTTGCCGACTGAAGATAAAATTGCACATCAGTATAGGGTCTCGGGGAACCCGCAATGTCTTACCGACCGCCAACAAAGTAATCACTTCAAAAAGAATCAATTGCATCAGAATAATGTCTCACTGAGCGGCTCTAGTCACACTGAAATAGTGTATAGGGATTCTATCAGTGGTATTTGGTGAGAGAATCAATATGTTACAGTGACACATTTACAACAAAAAGAATACATGTCAGTACAACTACAAAAAGGTCTCCCCGAAGTGCTCTCAGTTCAAAAAAAGGAAGCCTCGATTGGTGTAAAGTCTCACTAACCAAAGGAAGTTTCAGCAACAGGATGTCCCTTCGAGGAGAGGAAAGATATGTGCCAAAAGGTCTGGCCAACATTAAGGAGTCTAGTCACACCAACACAACATATGGGGATTCTATCAGTGGTCTTCGGTGAGAGAATCAATATGTTACAGTGACACATTTGCAACAAAAAGAATACATGTCAGTACAACTATAGAAATGTCTCCCAAAAGTGCTCTCAGTTTGGAAAAAGCAAGCCTCGGTCGGTGTACATTCTCACTAACCAAAGGAAGTTTTGGCGACAGGATGTCCCTTCGAGGAGAGGAAAGATATGTGCCAAAAGGTCTGGCCAACATTAAGGAGTCTTGCTGACAAGCAAGGGTCCCACCAAAGATCTAAGGTTCGGCGAGATGTCTCATCGACTAAACAAGCTTCCCCTGAACTCAAATGAACAATTGGCAAAGAGAGATTTCATTGCTATGAGGTCTTGGTGATGGGGATATGTCTCGCCGATAGGATGTGCCTTCAGGGAGAATCAGTGCATTCAAAGAAATGTCTGGGTGACTCTGAGGTGTCTTAGTGAAAGGGAAAGGTCACGCCAAAACAAAAAGACCATAGCTCGAGGAGGAAAAAAGGACTCGTGGAGACTCTAAATGAATGGAATGGGTTTGGTAACATGTCTTGCCAACCCAATGAGATCTAGGTGACTGAGAGTTTCAATGAAATGGAATGGGCTCAAGGAGAAAACAAAGGGGTCGCTATGATGTCTCCCCGACCTCAGGATGTCCTACTGACTAGTGAACAACTCGGCGAAAGAGAAGAGCTTGGTGTAAGGTCTTGGCGAAGAAAGGATATCTCACTGACATGAATGAGCTCACCAAAGGATATGGGACTCGGTGTAAGGTCTCTTTGACTCATGAGTGTCATGTTGAAATAAAGGGAAATCAGGGAGACTCTAGAAGCATAAAGGGGTTCGATGAAAGGTCTCCCCGAAATTGAAGGAGTCTTGGTATTACAAAACAAGCTCGATGAAAAATCATGAGCTCGGCATGGAGTCCTTCTGACAACAAAGTGGGATCAATAAGAAAAGGGGAGTTTGGGGTAAGGTCTCCTCGACACGATAAAGTCTCCCCAATACAAAATGTGCTAGCTGAGAGATGAGGGACTTCACCATGTGGTCTTGGCAAGTTCATGTAGTCTTGTCGATTGGTTTTGTGAGCTTGATATGACTTCTTCAGCTCCCCAAAACATCTTGCCGACTATCTAATATAATGCTAATGGTTGATAAAAGTGATATCATCACATTGGGGAGACACGATGAGTGTCTCACTGACATGTGATTCCATTTGAACCACTTTTGACCGCCTGAGAATCTGGCGTGGCATATGATCATCCAATCAGAAGGAGCTAGGAGGGGCCATTGACCGATTGATCATCATTTTGAAGGAGACCAACATAGTGCAAACCAGATGGAATCCTTTTGAGGGGAGATGATAATGGATTGGTTGGAATGGTGCAAAGATCTAAAGAGGCCTGATGTTGTTCCCAAAGACTGGTTAATGTGTAGAAAAGTCTAGGATGTGAAGGAGGCCGAAGGAAACTATGACTCATAGAGACAGCTATGGTGACTACTAAAAAGAGGGTAGATAAGTCTTAATGGTGATATTCTGAGCATTCAAGGCAGCGTAGATGTTGTACAAAGGAAGACATGAAGATAGGAGAGTAAAGGCTACAGCTGCAAAAGATCTAAGGTCATCCCCCAAACAACCTTTTAGCAATATGGATAGCAGGGCTTCACATTGAATGCAGTGTTGACTTTCCTCAGAAAGATCTGAGAGCTGACTCTCCTAGATGCAGATATTTTATAAACCCTAGTGTAGGGGACAAGACATTCTTGTTGGTACATTCTATATATAAGGAATTCTTGCCTCTTTGAATAGGTTAGAACTTTTAAGGAAAAAGAATGTAGAAAGAAGTAGTAGACAGTTAGGATTAGAGAAATTTTGAGAGTTAGAACTATTAGAATAGATAATCAAAAGGAGATAGAGTTGCATCTTGATTCTTAGTAATGAGAGCTTATTTTTTCTTCTTATCTAGTAGTAAAATTTAGTACAGACTGTAATGTATTTTCCAAGTTCTCTTAGTATAGTTGGAAATAATCTGGAGACGTAGATTCTATGTACAATGGCGATTGTGCCAGCTTTATAAATATTTCTTATCTATTTAACTAACAATAGATGCAATTAGAGTTTAATCTACTTCATGTTGTGTTCCAAAATGATATTTGTCTTAGATTGATCATTTGATTTGTGAATTCTGCATGGAATGAAATGTTATTTGTGTCTTATTTAAATGGTAATTAAAAATCAATTATTCGAATTAGCACTATGAATGAAAGAGGCTGTGTATCAATCACAAGTTTACTTTGTTCTGCAGTTTTAGTTTATAAATTACTTGAAGTTAACAAGTTTGATTAAGGTTGGATGAACTATTGTTATTTTTTGTTTCAAAAACCCTGATCTATCTTTTTTATATATCTTTAAAACCCCTAGTTAGAATAGGTTTAAATTCATGCTTGATCTTAGAACAATCCAAAAGCTCATACGAGTAGGCCCCTTGAATATTACTGTTGCATTGACCACTAAGTAACATTATCATAGTTGAGACCCAACTATAAAGACCTTGGGAGTTAAGGCATCCATGTGTTTCCTTTCTCTTTCAGGAGAAGTAGAGTAGCAATATTTTGCTTGCATTGTTGTGGTACCAAAATCGCCATCAATAGGTTCCTCAAGAACTATTTTAGAGTGATTTTTATGAAGATTATCATGATGTGATGACCTTGCTAAGAAGAGTAATGGTCCTTCCTACTGTTGCATAATTTCAAGAATGGATGTTCTACTTCATCGAAAAGATTCTCCGTGGAGAAGATACTGCATTGTACTAGGGCAAAATAATTAGTGATTGCTTCCATGAGTAGTTCATGGCTATTAAAAAGACCTCAAGGTTTTATATGATGTCTACATAGTCTATTCCTTGGCCAAATGAAGGTAATATAGTTGCTTGTTCAGAGCTCCAAATGAAGAATCAAGTAGAGAGTTAAAAGTTTATGAAAAATACTCTCAACTACAATTCAGGAACTTCAAAATGGATTATTGTAGGGTCAATGACACTTTCATAGGCAATATTATAATGTGCCCAAAATTCAAAAAAGGAGTTGGCCAAGTACCATTTTAGACTCCACAATGCTCGACCACATATGGATCCATATGGCCATATCAGGAAGGTGCTTGGACCTGAGTATGCCCATCTGCATAGTGTTGAGGATTTTTCGGCCAATTGTAAAGATGTCAATTAGGTGCGGATGAGGCATTATATGCAGATGACCACATACTTTGTAAAGAGGGTAACCCTATTCCCAATACTTTATTAGGTGGAGGAAGATGAGAGCACCATCATTAGTCCTCGATACAATGCATTTGCTATTTTTTTGTTTCCACTATGAGCAGGAAGTCAATGACCTCGACATTATAACAAAGCCTGTTGAGGCTCATACAAGAGAATGGGTGAATGGTAAAGTTACCCAATTGAAACAACAAGGGGTGGCTTTTACCTATGAAGGGATTGAACGTGATCCAAGTCAAATAAATGATGGGGTAGTTGTCCCTCCATAGGAGAAACTTCAAAATCCCTTCCACTTACTCGGTCAAGGAAAAGGAAGGAGACTAATGAGTAGCAGTCTAATCCAAAGGTATATGAGAGAAAGGCCTCTGAGGGTGAATGTTCCAAGAAGCATAAGAGTTCAGGCAAAATCACTGAGCTTCCTATTATTCAAGAAGATCCACTTCATGAAGGAGAGGAAATGGAGGTTGATCAACCAAAGTCCTCACTAGCTACCTCTGCTATTGCTGCACCTTCACCTACCTCTTAGGGCATGGTGGCTACATCCCCACCTACGTTGGACATCTCAGTCCACCTTGCCTCTTCTTCATCTATTGGGATAGTTGTAATGGTTGATTCTTTTTCTACCACCGCCTCTCCACTTTCTTCTACTTCCATGTCACCAACCACGTCTCTTTCACTAGTGACTGCACAATGTCGATACCAACACTCTCTCTTCCAGAGGCATTCTCATGGCATATGCAGAATGTCCCCTTCGAGATGTATAAATTATTAATGAGTCCAACTATCTAGGTTTCTATGGCACAATTTCTTGCCAGTGTTCCAATTTCAAAGATGCCAACTGAAGCCCCAGAGATGAAATCCATGATGAATATATTCGAGGAGCTAGAATGATAAGAGAGGAAAGCCACAAAGGCATTGGAAGAGGGGGAAAATGAGTACCATGAGCATCTAGAGTATCAGTATTTAAAAATTTGCAAGGTAGTCCATGAGGGGGAGGAAACAAAATCCTCCAAAAATGATGAAGAAGAAGATTCCAACACTAAATATATTGTAGAAACCTTTGATGTCAACCTTGAGGAAGAGTTGGCCTGAAAATTGAGAGATGTTGGAGAAGAAATAGAGAGACTGCCCTCTGAAGAAAGAAGGCAAGAAGATGAAAAAATGGAAGAAAGCATGAAACTTCTAGTAGGTGAACAACAAGAAAGTCCCAAGCATGATGAAGAGGTACTTCTAGAAGGGTAGGAAAAAAATGGAAAGAAAGAACATGAATATGTGCCACCTCCATGTAAGGAAGAGGAGAATAAAGAAGAAGATAAACCTAAAGAAGAGTATAAGGCTAATAAGAGTCTAGAAACAAAATATCCTGAAGTACACAGGCATGAAGAAGAAAATGATACTTAAAGGGAGGAAATTCCTAAGGAACGCATGCCCACTAAGTCCCATATCAAATGACTGGTATTCATTCAAGACTTTGATGAAGAAGAAGGAGAATACACTAGGATGGAGAAAGAAACTTCTAAAGATAAAGAAATTTAAATTATAAAGGATGAAGAGGAGGGTGAACATGAATCACCCAATGAAAAGTCTCAGATTCTTGAATGGCTGGAGAAGTAACTTGAAAAGAAAGCTCCTACTTTGAGTGGTCCAAGAGTGAGGTTAGAGGCCATCTTGGCCTAAGCTCAGATAAGCACCAAGAAATAGAAGAAGCCCAAAGTTAGATCCAAGTTGACAATGGATGCTTCTAGATCTAGAACCGTGCAAGTAGTCATGCTGGTGGTGGGTAAAGAAGGGATAAGCTACAACATCTCCACCATTGACCTAGGGAAAGCCACTAGAGAGTAGAAGGTTGAGAACCTTCAGGATTTTGTTGCCACGGTGGTGCATTTGATATAACAGGATAAGATTTCCAAGGAAGAACTCAAGTCACATGTGGCTGATTTGACAACCTACATTCAACAATGGTCATCAACATAAGAGCTTCCTACCACATCCTCAGCTCCACCATAGTTGTCCAAAAATAAAATCGATAAGCTTGAGAAAAGGAAGAACTTGGCTAAGACCATGGAATACTGGTTCTAGGAGATCCTATATGTGGGAAACATGGGCATTAGTCGTGTTGTTTGGACAAAAAATAAGTTCTTGGAAGTGAAAAAGTATCTTGAGGGTACAAGGAAGTTCTGCACTGACTTCTTGAGGATGTATGGGTCTACTTACCCTAAAATTGAGGCCATCCTCAAGTTGCTGGAGGAAACTTGGGAAAAGGATCTTGCATTTAAGAAGGATGATCATTGGCTAATGGATATGTGGAAGCTAGACTTTGAGAACCAAAAGGAAAGGTTGGAGTAGGTAATTTATAAGGTGGATCTAGATATTGATTAGTCCAAGTGATGTAGAGTCAAGGTGGAGAAGATTCAATCAGTCTTCAACAAAATAACAACCTTTTCTATTACATTTAGCCATCTTGGAACACTTGACACTATCAAGTCTTTTAGACTCCAAAACTCATCAAATGGACTCTTTTTTTTTTTAGGAAACCTTCCAAGAACCATTTCATCACCAATCTAGCACCTACTTAGACCCCCAACACCTTTCCCAAGCCAAACATATAGGGTTTCTTAGCAATTTCTTTGAATTACTTCAAACTGCTCTATAAAAAGCCTACAAAATTAGCCCTATTTTATAAACAAACTACTCTTTAAACTTCTATAATATCTCTCAAACCTTGGGAAGAAATTTATATATCCTCAAACCACCAAAACCACAAAAATATCCCACTTCTATAGACCATCACATGGCCAAATAGAAAATCCCTACTTATTGTGCAAATCTTGAGGGTTTATTGAATCTATTATACCCACAACCTTTTAGGCCCTAAAACCAACTCAAGCACTACTTTTTAACCTCACTCATACTTAAAAGTTCAAGAAAAATAGGACTACTATATAGAATTTGACAAAACCTAGCCTAAAACCTCTAATTCACATGCTTCCCTTCACAAAATCACTTAATAACAGCAAACATATCTTCTTCATTCCTTTTCCCACAACTTACCCAAGCACCCTACACATAAAAAAAACCCATAGGGCCCCTTACACAAGTTACAGTGGCCACAGAAAGTGTAACGGCCCTTTATTCATTTTATAATTACAAAACCCTCAAAAATAGGGTATGCAGATTGTGTGCAAGAAAAAAACTTAGGAAAGCTTCAAAAATTATGTTAAGCCTTCAAAACTAGTAGATTTAAATACCAACACACTACACTAATGGAAAAAAAATTCTACATCTTATAAACCAAACTGTATGGCCTGTGTGAGCCAACAAATAGGAGAAAAACACAAAAAATATGAAAAAGTAACTCAAAATTTTATTGAATAGTCCACCAATTTTAAATCAACAACCCATACAATGATCTTTCCATGCCTTTTGAAGGCCTTTCAAACACCAACCACCAAGCAACCACCTTCTTCAACTAAAATTTGAATACTTATGACCATTGGGAACCTAAAACACAACTTTTACAACTTTTGTTAACATATATTTTATACATTGAGGTACTTGCACTTTTGTGACCTTAAATCCATTAAAAACCCCTAGGACTCCTCTAAAACCACAAAAATAGCTTAATGTAGCCTTATTAAAACATTAGGACCACAATCTTACCTGTTCATACACAAATTTGAAAATTTTCCTTCACAAGTTACAAAGCAACATTTAGAAAAAGATTGGATCTCCATACTTTTGACTCTTAAACTTAAAGACTCATCCTAATACATGACTAATGATCTAATTAGAACTTATTAAATACAAAATACCTCAAAAAAATAACACCTTAATCACTAAAATGATCAACATTGATATTGTGGTGTAGATGCTCCTGCACCACCAAGGATATTGCATATTGCATTTGGTATCTAAGACTAATGATGGGATATGATATGCATGTTGTGCGAATTGATCTAGAAAAGGTAAAGCCTCATTTCTAGAAGAAGATGGAGGATGGATTGTTTGGTGAGATCACCATAGATTTCATGAGTTCTGCTGCCTGAGCCTTCAACCAATTTGAGCTATTCAAAGACCACATTGCCAAATATGATGAAGACTGGGAAAAGCTCACCGACCAATCCAAGCAATGGAGTTACCAGGTGCTGCAATCTGAAATTATGGAGGTTGATAAGCTCCAACCACTGATTTTGAAGTTCATGGAATATGTTGCTTTGAAGAAGCAAGAAGGGAACCCTATTATTGATGAAGAACTCCTTATAGAATAGCTATAGCAGGGGAAATTAGCAAGAAGACAAAACACTACAGTGCTACAACTAGAAGAAAAAATAGGGAAAAGGACAAGGATGCATTTTAAATTGTAATATATTTGGGGGTAAGTGAAACCCTAGTTTGTAGTGAATCTTGGCCATTCATTCTACTTTTTGGACACTATAAATGGGGGGTCTCCTCTCATTTTCAAGAGAGAGTTGAGTTGTTGTAATGACATGCTACTAAAATTTTAATATAAGTTCATTGACTTGGTGGATTCTTGAGTTTCTTAGCATGTTTCATGATTCATCGCTCATAGTTAACTAATTTAGTTAGATTTACTTTGCTTTCTCAGTTAGTTTTATATTGCTTTGATAGATTTAGAAGTGTTGTAAAATGGTTACAAATATTTATTCTGCTGTGTTGATGCCTTTCTTGTCCATACTTTTTGATGTTTACTAATAGTGGATGGCTATGTAAAGTTAGTCTGAAATTAAATTGAAAGTTGCTTCAAACTTTTATCCTTATTCATGCATGTCATGGTAGATGAATTGTAGAACATTTGCAGTCCTTAGAAGATAGCACAAATTTCATGATATTGTGAGTTTTCTGGTTAAAAGAAATTCTATTTGAAGGAAGTTGTACATAGCAAAACCTTCCATGATCATTGTTCATAGTTGGTTTGAAATCCAGGAACATCTTCTCTTCCCTACACTTTTTCCTTTTTTAAGAAATGACCTATGCTAAGGTTCATTGCACATTGTAAAGCCAAACCTTCAGACAACATTGGAGTTTTGGATAGCTATTTGAACTTGCAAAAAATTGCACATCAACTTCCTATTTTAGGAACTTCATCTTCAAGATCCATTTTGTTTCCATCTAGCCCACGTAAGTTTTTCCTGTGCTTACTAGAAAAATCACATCAAACATCAACTAAGGAATTCCATGCAAGTAATGATCTGACACCCGAGAGAGCTTGGGGTGATTTTCAACAACTTGTTGGAGATTTCCTTTCAAGATAGGTAGTGCATTTATGTATTACCTATGTTGAGAAACTGTGCAAAAACACCCATCAATAGAACTGGCACTAGAAGGAGGGTAGAGTTAAGTTGGATCAAATTGGATCATTCTCCCTAGAAAGATTTCAAAGATTTTTAAGGTCAACATCAAACAAAGGGGAATTTCAAGAGTTTCAGCCCCTCACAAGGGCTAGAAAAACTAAGGAAGTGGGCATCCCTTCCTCCTCTTCTTCCATATCTATCTTCACCCATCCTTCATCCATCCTCCACTCAACTACTCCAAACTACCTTCAAACCTCATACTTTTGGTAGTCGAGGAATAACCTCTTCCCTTACCCTCCAAGTCTAGGGTGTTGTCCTAGCTATTGTTGCCTCAGTTCAGCCCCAAGTCACTTTTTTGCAATAGAAAATACCTCCTCTACCTCCCCCCATGGATTATTTGGCACAAAATCCTTCTCCATTGCACTTCAATGCTTACCATGACATACTAAATAATCTAGAGAGTTTCTACATAAATTTTAATCCTCGCGATCGCCAAAGGATGACAAATGAACACATTAAGATATTCAAAACAACAATCAAAGATATGTAGATTGACCATGAAGATGTGGCATGTTGGCTCTTTCCATACTCACTAGGGGAAGAATATTTCTATTGGCACATCAATTTTCTGAGAGGATCTATTACTTCTTGGGATCTATTGATGTACAACTTCCTACAAAAATACAAAATTTTGATTAGCCCTTCAGAGCTATACCGACAGTTTATGTATGTCCGCGAGGAAGTTAATGAACCAATAAAATATTTCAACAATAATTTCAATCGCACCTACATGAGGATTCATCCTCCTTATGTGCTTAATGATATTGTTACCCTGTCGGTTTATTATGAAGCATTGGATAATCTCACGTCAGCACTAGTAAAGAGAATGCTCCCGCCACTTACTACACTAGTGAATGCCTATTTAGTGGCAGTCATTGCCAATACTGATTTGGGATAGAATATTTCTGATCCACTACCATCTTTAGGTCTAGTGGCTCATTCGATGCAAGTTGAAGGGCTCAACCAAGCATTTGCTCATCAAACACCTCTTATGAACCAGGTGTTGTAGCTGCCCATAGTTCCTCATCTAGGAAAAACTTTGAGCTAAGCCCCTCCAATGTCCACATACCTATAGCCCCAACAGTAGTAGACTTATTCCCAGGTTCCCCAATAGTAGAAGGCATATCAACAATAGCCTCAGATGCCCCTATACTTGCTAGGGTTGGAATTTCCTCCCACACAACAAAACTATCCTGTTTCCCTACCTATTTTCCTTCAAAATCAAATGTTGTAGCTAGGAAACATAGAGAAACATCAACTAGATGAGCTAATAGAGATGATTAGAATGATGTCTATTGAGATGAAACACTTGAGAAATTAGAATAACCAACTATAGGCCTCCCAACACAACATTCAAGCTAATCTCAACAAAGATAACATGGATAATCAAGACAACATAGATAACCAACAGGCTAGCACCTCTTCCAAACAAAAATATGTTAGAGGATAGAATTGAACGTGGAATATGAGGCCTAACAATGGAGGTGTCCCTGCTACTCTTGATCATCCCACTGGCACAAAGAAGACAACTAGTGGAGTATACCTAGGTTTGGATGGTGCCAGATTCATAAGACAAAAAGGAATTATGGGTTTGATATTCCTGAATTCCATATAGCAGCTGAAATATTTCAAGTAGAGTTTCAAAACGCTATGGAGAGTAAAAATTATAGAGACCTGGTCCCATCTGAGCTGCACAATTCTTCTATGCTCATGGTCAACTAGGCCCCATTCATAAGTGAGAGCAACGAGCTTGAGGACACCCCTACAAACTGAAGAAGTCAAAGAGGTAAGTTATGGTGAAGCCTTGTATCAACTATTTGATTCAATAGATAATGGTCCTTTAGATGATGAAGAACCTTGAGAGGATGAAGTACACACATTCCATCAGAGAGCCACACCTTATTACTTGAGAAATAGGCAAGTAGGGGGGCCATTTACTACATCCACTCTGCCTAATTACTTCACTACCCCACTAGATCCAAATTCCAACAATAATCCCAGTCTCCCTCATGTGCCCACTCAATATTTCAACAAGCATAGGCCATTAAATCAGCCCATAACCAGTCACAAAATTAGGCTCAAGACCAACCCCAAAATTAGTCAAGCAAACACAAGCTCAACCTTTTAGCTCTTCTATAGGTAAGGTCTTTGAATCTAAAATTGAACAAATAGGTGAATATGTCACAAAGGAGTTTAAGAAAATTAAAATCAACCTATATGCCTTTGAATTACTCAAGGTCCTTGCTATAAGGCATGCCTTCTTTAGGGTAATTGATGGAACTCCTTCCTCTAAAGTAACATAGGAAACATGAGCCAAGAGGGTCACTTTTGAAGAACCTAGATAGGAACCTGTGATTCAAGAAATCATAGGGAAAAAGAAGGATATTACCTTAGGTTAGTCTACAGCTAAGTAGCCCACAAAAGAATCTGATCAAAATAGCAAACATAATTCCAAGGATCAACCTTTTGGGAAGACTAAGGATAGAACTAGTGATAAGAGAAAATCCCAATTAGCTCAAATAGACACGCCTATGGGCCTCTTCCAACAAAAGTTGGAAACTCCTGCTTTCCTCACTACCATCCAAATATTTGAGAAGAATTGTTATAAATTCTTGCTCAATTTAGGAGCGTCGACTAACATTATGCCCCTTGTAGTGTGCAAAGCTCTTGGGATTACTCTCATGGCTTCAAGAAGGAAAGTGACCTAGCTAGACAAGACTGATATTAAAATAGTAGGGGAATGAATCAAAGCCCAATGCAAATTGAGGTAGATCCAAGAATACAACAAATCATTGAAATAAAAGTGGCAGGCATCCTCGATGCCTAAGAGATTATCCTTGGGTAAGACTTTACTAGAATGCTAAATATATATACTACAACAAATCATTCTCACATGTGGCTGCCATGTAGAGGACTGCCCAATTAGATCTATCTAGACCACAAGCCTTGTATGAAGTACATTATCAGAAAATACAATAACACCAATGAGGTGCTATTTTTTGAGATAGAATTGGGAAATTATTGTCCTTTCTCCTATCAAGAAGAATTAGAGTCCCAAGAAGAAGAACTAGTTGCAGAAGTACTCTTGGTGCAATGCAGTCCTCTAACCAACCTGATTCAGACACCTCAAAGTATAAAGATGTTGGTGGAATTAGATGATGGACCCTACGAAGACAATGACTTCAAACTGTTGGATGGTTTCTAAGAGTTCATGGAAAAATACATGCAATATTAGCTCAGCCTTGGTGCCATAATGGATTTTCAAGATTTTTTTGTTGCCAAATTGGTGTAGAATTCATAATGTTGCCCACTTTGAGTTTGAGTACTACCTATGCTAAACAATAGTAGAGTGTGTCAAGGGATTGACCACTCCTCAAAAGGGAATTCCAATAGAATAATCTACCCCTAATCACACTGAATTAACACATCTCCCCAAGTTTGTGGAAGCTATCATCAAGCCAAAGGAGAATGAAAGCTTAGTTGGACCCGACGACAAGGAGCTTTCCAAGTTTTGGACACTTCACATCGATAGATTCAATTCAAAGCAAGGAGTTGGTGCCAGATTTGAGCTAATAAAGCCAATGGGTGAGACCTTTCTTGTTGCCCATAGGTTGTAGTTGTGATAGGTCAAATATATGCATTAGAAAATGAGTAACAAATAAAAGAGTGCAAATAAACACTAAAACAACCTACACCTCAAGATTAGCCTAAGTTGGATTCAACACAAAATAAGGAAGACAAATGGAACCTATTACCTTGTGTGGAATCGATCCTTTGGTTGGCCATTTGATCTTCGGTGTTGTGTGCTCCTTGGATGGAAAGATATGCAAGCTAGATGATGATGTGAGGATGGATGAAAATGGATAAGTATGAATTCTAGAGAAATTTTGTAAGAGTTTGGCTACAATGCATAATCTCCCCCCAAATGAGATAAAAGAGGGGGTATTTATAGAGAATTTGAAGTTCTCTAGGGAAATGGACGGTCAAGATTGAACCACCAAGAGCAAGATGTAGGGCCAAGGTGAGTTGAGAACTCACAAGCCCTCACATCTTGACATGTGGCAAGTGATATGGCTTAAAAGGGATGATATGTACATGAGGTGGAAGGATAGGAAATGACATGGAGAGGGTACATAGTACCTTGGGATTGGGACAAGATCTCCTCATATTCAAGAGGAAAAGATAAGAAGATAAGAAATCATCTTTCTTTAAAAGAATAAAAGAAAGATTTAAAGCTGATAAATAATGGATTAAAAAAATCAATTATTTATTTGTGGAGGATATTCAACTTTTTCTTAATTAAATGAAATATTTAATTAAGCTTTTAAAGCAAAAGAAAGTTTTGTGATAAGAAGAAAGCTTTAATCAGGATTTTTGAAAAAAGAAAAAAATCTCATAATTAAATAAAATATTTAATTATGATATGAGAGGAAAACAGAAGATACTAAAATATCTAGTTGTGATTTTAGAAAGAAAGCATAAGATCTTTAATTAAATAAAGTTTATTTAATTAAATCTTCTTTTATGAAATTAATTAAATGAAATATTTAATTAATTAGAAGAAGAAATTAAAATAAAAGAAAAGGATATATTTAAACTTAATTAAATCAAAAGATTTAATTTAAATTTAAACAATGATAATTAATTTAAATAAATAATATGTATTTATTTAATTAATTAAGTGGACGTATGAAAATAATTAAATAAAATAGATTTATTTAATTACGAAAGAAGAATAAGATGAATGAACAATATAATTAAATTAATTAAATTTAATCATATGTAGAGGATTTTAGAAAAATTAATTAAATAATAAATATTTAATTAATTGCGAAGATTATAGACATGACCATTTTTATGCGTATACATTTTGCCCCTCTTTGAAGTGATGTGTGAAACACACTGCTTCAAAGAAAATAAAAAAAATTTCCCCTGATATGTTTCCACTGATATGTTTATGATTTTTGATGTCGATGATGCCCCCTCAGGAGATAAATCACAAAAGATGATGTTGAGAATGATAGGGAAACAGTGATTTAGCTCCCAATAAATGATGTTTTGTGATGGCCCAGTGAAAATAATATGGAAGAAATGGAAAATTCCATTAACTCCCACCCTAAAGGACCCTTATAAGGTAAAAAGGTGTAAAATGAAGTGTCATTTTCACCCTGCTGCTACAGTGAAAAGTGAGCTCTGATAGTGACTTGACTAGATAGAGATCCCCTTGCACAGGCATAGATTCAAGTGAGCACGCCGATACCAGAGACCAGCTGCGTATGAACCACCGATGAGTGATTCCAATTGTTTATGTTTTCAAATTTATCATTTTGAATCGATTTTGCAAATGTTTTGGATCGGTTTCAAGTTTTTTGCACATTTTAGTGCATTTGAGAAAACTTTTAGCGCATATAGGAAATTTTGTAGCGCAACTAGGAGTAGGGTGAAAATTTATCCTGTAGCGCATCTGATAAATAGAGTAGCACATTTAGGTGGAACTCGGCTAGTAAGATCATGTAGCGCATCTAGGGCACAGAATTGCACATCTAGGCTAGGGTTTGAAATTGATAGAATTCCGCATATGAGAGTTAAAGTGGTGCATATATAGGATAGAATAGCGCATCTCGAGTTTTAGCGCATCTGGGAAAAAAGTTAGCACTTTTGAGAAAAACTTTAGCGCATTTGTGTTTTAGCGCATCTGGGCAACATAATAGTGCATTTAGGAAATTTTCCATAGAATGCTTGTGTGATGAAAAATGATGATTTAAATTGCTTCTTTAGTCAATAGATAGATGAATTGTAGTACCATCATGCTGATATGATAGAAAATCTGATAGAGAATTGATAACTTTGCTTCCACAATAGAAAACAAAGAGTAGATAGTTGATAACTTTGTGACAAACAACAAAGAGTAATCTGATTGATTGATTGATTTGTGTTTGATAACTTTTCTTCTCATGATTGAAAAACAAAGAGTAGATGTGTGATAAATTTGTTTTCTGTGATAGAAAACAAATAGTAAAATGAGGATACAAATTTGCATTCATGATTGAAGTACAAAGAGGAAATGATTTGTGTGTTGATAAATTTGCTTTCCTGAAAAAAAAATAAATAGTAAATGATGATAGAGTAGATTGATTTGAAATTCAGATAGATTGATGTAGCACTTGATATAGGTCATTGATTGAATTTGCTGGATAGATAGATCACATGATATGATTCTGATTAATGTGTCCTTGTGATGATAAAAAATAGGAGGCTTTCAAAAGCCTCTAGATTAGAGAGCGGTTCCCACTATGTTGGGAGAGAATAGGAGAGCTTACTCCTGCAGAGTTACAGTTGATAGCAGATTGCAGATTGGGACCATTGTTGACCATACCACGAGGTATTTGGGCCAACAGGGGACTGTTGACCACTTTGGTAGAGAGATGGAACTTGGAGCATAACACCTTTCACTTGCCGACTGGTGAGATGAGTGTGATGTCCAAGGATGTGTACAAGATTCTTGGGATTCCAGTTGTTGGTGCCCTGGAGGTTTATGACCACAAGGAGATTGGTGGTACCGAGGTGTTATGATAGATATGTGGCGATCTAAGCATATGTGGCTACTAGATAGATTGGGAGGATTTTAGCAGGTATCCAGCTTTAGTTGTTGTGTTGGCTGCATTTATTGGAGGCTTCCTTGGACCAGACCATCAGTCGAAGGGATTCGTAGTTGGGTGGGGAGGATGTTGGAGTGGATGGTGACATAGCCATAGAGGTTTGCTTGGGGGAGTTGTATATTGGCCGACCTGTATCACGATCTACATCAGGTTGTATACAGAGGATCCACGAGTTTGGCGAGCGGAGTGACGCTACTATAGATCTAGGTGTGGGAGCACATTGCAGTCACGAGACCACTTTGCATGAGAGATAGGCCAGCAGGGAGACCCTATGTGTATGCATATTCTAGTGCAATTGTCTAGCAAAAGCTGGGCAAGGTAGAGTATTGGCGATGGGTTTTGGATGACATTGATGTAGTGGTATGGAGACCATACATAGATTGTGAGGCATGGGTGACTGATCACTTGGAGATGCCATTTGTCTGTAGGCCATGATATTTGATAGGGCAGAAACCCTTTATTATTGAGAGATTTCTAGCATTACGGGTCCTTAGGCAGTTTGGATTAATGTAGGGGATGCCCCAGGGCATTTCTCATTATGGGCAACGTAAAGGTGATCTAGGATGGGGACCATGCATTCGATACCAGGCAGCATATACCGAGTATTCTACCTTATAGCCTGAGGTATGGACTGATGGGCCAGAGGTGCAAGATACAAGGATGATGGATGATTATGTGCCATAATTTCATACGCATCCATTTCCATGATTTACAGTGCCAGATGAGCCACGGGTGATCAGGATAGCGGCACAGCCAGGGGCAAGGAGACAGGAGGATGTGGCCGGAAGAGATTAGGCGATGGGTAGAGGAGAGTAGGAGGAGGGAGATGAGGAGGGAGAGGAGGGTGAGGAGAGCAGAGATGAGGGGGAGGATAGCTTAGATGATGGGGATGATAGGGGAGATGATGGTGGAGAGGAGAGGTGGCAGAGGTTGGATAGTCTTGGTAGAGCACAAATTCCTCGATGAGCTAGGTCTGGTGGCAGACCTCAGACAGTGATTAGGGTGTCATCCTCTTCGTAGCAGGCATAGATAGCTGCATTGCAGGGTCAGGTTGAGAATTTTTAGGGATAGCAGGCACAGCTATAGAGCTAGCTAGCTCAAGCTCAGAGTATGATAGTGCAGTTATAGGCACAGCTTGCACAGGCCTAGACGTAGATACAAGCTTAGGGACAGGCACAAGTTTAGGCTCAGATGCCTGCCCTTGATTCCTAGGTGGCACAGTTGGTAGTAGAGAGGGATGCCCTTAGACGACGGGCATTGGAGGTCGAGGGTGTGGCATAGATACTCATGGGCACTGTAGAGAGTACCTCATTATGAGAGGCCATTGCAGAGGGATTTGAGGCAGCCAGAGAGGATGAGTACTATAGAGTTCGATATGAGGAGCTATGCCCTCCTGAGTAGCGAGAGCCTTATCCCTGATCACATAGCAAGACGAGTACCCGATCATAGACTTCGACACATGGCAGAGAGGTTACAGGGCCTCAATAGGATCTTGATGTAGGGACTAGTGGTAGGCCACCTCCTTTCGGATGAGCTCCTTCAGGGGCATCCACTAGCTAGTGTTTGGGACTAATATATTTTTCACATATGCAGGGCATGTATTGAGTTTTGATCATATCTAATGTATTATGTTATGAAATTTTTAGCTTCATTTGGACATTGGACATTTGTATTATTTTGATGAGCGATGATATGCAGCGGCAATGTTTTTGATGATGATATGTTTGTGCATTTGTGATGTGATATGGATGTTACTTTTATGCATGTATGATATGAGATGGATTTTGATATGTTTTTATTATTTTTGTGGACTAATCTTATGGTGTAGGATGATTTAATGATATGATGTGAATGGATGATGTAGATGCAATGATTTGCAATGATGTATATATGAGTGTTGATTTTTGAATTTTTGTAGCAAATGTAGAAGTGAATAGTATGATATGAAAATGATAGATAATGAATGTGATATTGATAATGATAATGATGAAAAGATAAATGATATGTTTGGTAATGTTTATGTCATGAAAATGGTAATGTGATGATAATGAAATAATGTGGCATGGTAATGAAATGATAAATAATAGCAAATGATAAATGATAAAATGATAATGATAAATGGTAACGATAAAATAGAAATGAATAAAATGATAATGATAATGAGAATGGGAAATGGATAATAAAATAAATGATAAAATGAATGAAAGATAAATGAGAATGATGATGATAATGATAAAATGAGAATGATGATAAAATGAATGAATGATAAATGAGAATGATGAGGATAATGATAAAATGATAATGAATGATAAAATGAATGAATGAATGATACATGAGAATGATGATGATAATGATACAAATGAATGAATGATAAAATGAATGAATGATAAATGAGAATGATGAGGATAATGATAACATGATAATGAATGATAAAATGAATGAGTGATAAATGAATCAAATGTCCAAATGTCCTCCACAAAGAGTTCAAAACTATATGACAACCGTTAATGTTTTCATTCAGCCTTTCAAAACACTGATGTGAATCCAATATGCAGATATATACAATGATCTAACAAATATGGAACTAAATAAAACTAAACAATTTGTTGAGCCCGTTATAATCCTTCTTGAAACATCATAGAGCATTTAAAATGTTGGAAGTATGTACAAGCATCATAGGCGAAATTAGCACCAATGATGACCAGATTAAAACTTTCATGAATTTTGATATAGCAAGCGAACACAAGCATCGAGGTATAATTGAATCGAGATGACCTGAGCATTTCTTCCATAAATAGACAAAGATTAACCACCTTTCTGTTGCAAATGTGGAACTGTCATCGATGATATTGCTTTGGTCATCATGTCCTGTGACATATTTGCATCAGATTGACCGTTAACCTCAAGACAGCAGACAAAGAAAAATCATTTTCATTCCTTGCCACTCTAGTTCAGTACATCATCGAGTGTGCTCCAGAGTTATGATATAAAAAATCAAACAACCTTTGGTCAAACATGTAATACTGTTATTTCATACATTATTCAGATTTTTGGATCATCTAATAGACAATGATATGGTATCTGCTGAAAAGTGTTTCATGAGAAGGCTTGATGATCGAATAAGGTTTCGTGTGAGTTAATTGTTTGTTTGTATGATCAGATCCTATGACATAGTCCAGCTATTTTAGTATGCTCTGATAGTTAAGTGCCCCCAGTTGAGTTTTTGCCCTGTTTATTGACACAACTTGCAGAAAGGAATATGTACAATAATCAAGCCATGGTAAGATGTTTTATCACTCTAAGCAAAATGATGGCAGGATGATGCAATTATAACCCTAAGATGCGGAAAAGGATGCAAAAAAAAGGAAAGATAAAAAGCTAAAGTGCGAAACAGGAACTAATAGATGGAGAGGTACAGATGGCGTCTGTTTGCCAAATTTTCACTTTCTGTATTTATTGCATTTTTCTGATTTCTTTTTGATTTTTTGTATTTTTCTGTCAATAGACTGCATGTTTGCCAGGTTTTCACCCTATGATATTTTTTTTATTTTTTTGTATTTTTCCACTGTCAATAGACTGCCTGTTTTTTTTATAGGACTTTTTTTGCTGTTTTTGTATTTCTTCAGGACTTTTTCTGCTGTTTTTGCATTTCTTTAGGACTTTTTCTGCTGTTTTTGTATTTTTTTAGGACTTTTTCTACTATTTTTGTATCAAAATAGAACATAAAAGATAAGTAAATCCAAACTCAGTATTCTGCTTCAATTGTTGTCCTATTGTCCTCTATCTTCAGTGTTTTTGTCGATTCCAGCTTTTGCTCTCAGATTGTAGGCTAGGCTCAAAAAAATGTCTTCCTAAAGAACAAGATTTAAATATGATGCATGATGCAAGATTAAGCTATGATATGGAATTGAACTAATATGCTTGAAGTTAACATGATGCTATAATACTAGATGAATTAAATGCATGAACTCTAATTAATTGCCTATTACCAATGCTTGGATTCACACAGGTATTTATAGAGTTTTTCGAATGATTCTGATTGGCTATCTTTATTGACGGTTGTGATAATTCCTGGCAGATCGAATGGCTGAAGAAGGATGAAATTGAAGAGAAAATAGAAGATAACCTGAAAAAAAGATTTTTCCATTTTTATGAAAGAGGAAAAGATAAGAATATAAGAAATCATCTTTCTTTAAAAGAATAAAAGAAAGATTTAAAGCTGATAAATAATGGATTAAAAAAAATCAATTATTTATTTGTGGAGGATATTCAACTTTTTCTTAATTAAATAAAATATTTAATTAAGCTTTTAAAGCAAAAGAAAGTTTTGTGATAAGAAGAAAGCTTTAATCAGGATTTTTAAAAAAAGCAGAAGATCTCATAATTAAATAAAATATTTAATTATGACATGAGAGGAAAACAAAAGATAATAAAATATCTAGTTGTGATTTTAGAAAGAAAGCATAAGATCTTTAATTAAATAAAGTTTATTTAATTAAATCTCTTTTTATGAAATTAATTAAATGAAATATTCAATTAATTAGAAGAAGAAATTAAAATAAAAGAAAATGAGATATTTAAACTTAAAAATCAAAAGATTTAATTTAAATTTAAACAATGATAATTAATTTAAATAAATAATATATATTTATTTAATTAATTAAGTGGACGATGAAAATAATTAAAATAAAAATGGATTTATTTAATTACGAAAGAAGAATAAGATGAATGAACAATATAATTAAATTAATTAAATTTAATCATATGTAGAGGATTTTTAGAAAAATTAATTAAATAATAAATATTTAATTAATTGCCAAGATTATAGACATGACCATTTTTATGCGTATACAAGGGGATTAAATGTGAATTAAAAATTCACATGGAGAATGGAGATGCCTTGTCCAAAAAGAAAAGTATTTAATAGGGTTGACTTGATTAAGTGATTAAGGTTGTGCAAGTACCTGATTAGACTAATTAATGACAGATTAGAAGAGGGTTAGATTTCACATGTGACTTGATGTGACAAGTCAAAGATCACATGGGGAAGAGAAAAGAATTTAATATTCCTTGGAAGGATAAAAGGAATTAAAAATTTCTTGAGAGGTTGATTAGGCTAGTTAATGAAGGATTAGAGGAGGGTTAGGTGGCTAAGAGAGATTAGAGGCCAACTTGCAAAAGTTGGAGGATGTGGCACATCCTAATCAAAGATTAGGCATGTGCACACCCGTAATGATGAGATTAGAAGATGGATTAAAAATAGATAAAAAATGATGGAGGATGTGACATGAAGGGAATTAAGTAAATGGCATATTTATTTAATTCAATTGATGAAAAGGAGGATTAAAGAGATAAGGTATTTATTTAGTAATTAAATACCTTAGGGATTTGGCAGAATAAAAGATATTAATTAAATAATAGCGATATTACTTAATTAATACAAATAAGGGGGTGCTTAGATGAAAGGGGATAAATTTGGATAAATTAAGTGTCCAAATTTAGGTGTCTACAGTAGTTTTATTGCACTAACAATGTAGCTGAATATGAAGCTTTAGTACATGGTCTTTTGATGGCCTTAAAAAAGAATGTCAAAATGCTACAAGGTTTTGGTGACTCTGAGTTGGTAATCAATCAAGTTAGAAAATTATACTCTTGTCACGATAGAAGGCTAGCTAATTATAGACATAGGGTCTAGGATCTTCTAGAGGGTCTAGATGCTTTTAATATTCAACTGATCCCATGCTCCCATAATCACACAACCGATGCTTTGAATCAAGCAGCCAACACACTATAGCCACTTTCCCTTTCGGGTCTTAAACACATCATAGTTGAGTTGACATCCACTCCTTTTGTTCTAGATAATGTCACTCACTTTCAAGTCTTTAATGATGATAAACATATCCTTGAATTCATCATGAGTTCAGATGTCTTTGCCACCCAAATAATTGATGAAGTTGATCTAGAAGAAGTTGATCTTGAAGAAACTGAATTAGACATAGAAGGGGTTATTAACCTCAAGACCAACATGATTCCTAGAGATATAGTCTGGCTAGAGCATATTGTATATGCATAAAAATGGTTATGTCTATATTCCTGGCAATTAATTAAATATTTATTATTTAATTAAATCCTTCTAAAGTCCTCTACATATGATTAAATTTAATTAATTTAATTATATTGTTCATTCATCTTATTCTTCTTCCATAATTAAATAAATTTATTTTATTTAATTATTTTCACATGTCCTCTTAATTAATTAAATAAATACATTCTATTTATTTAAATTAATTATCATTGTTTGAATTTAAATTAAATATTTTGATTTAATTAAGTTTAAATTTAAATCTCTTTTTCTTCTATTTTAATTCTTCTTCTAATTAATTAAATGTTTCATTTAATTAATTTCATAAAATTGATTTAATTAAATAGATCTTATTTAATTAAAAATATCTTATGATTTCTTTCTAAATCCAAAATTAGGTATTTTAACCTAATTGTGCAATCTTCTCATATCATAATTAAATATTTTATTTAATTATGAGATATTCTGCTTTTTTCAATAAAACTGATTAAAGCTGTTTTCTCACCACAAACTTTCTTCTGCTTTTAAAAGCTCAATTAAATATTTTATTTAATTGAGAAAAGCTGAAGGTCCTCCACAAATAAATAATTGATTTCTTTAATTAATTATTTATCAGCTTTTAATCTTTCTTTTATTCTTATCTTCCATTCTTTTCCTCTTTCATAATAAAATAGAAAAATTTGTTTCTAGGGTTCTTCTATCTTATCCTTCAGTTTCATCTTTCTTCAACCATTTGATCTGCCAGGAATTATCACAACCCTCAATCGAGACAGCCAATCAGAATCAGTCAGAAAGCCCTATAAATACCTGTGTGAATCCAAACATTGGTAATAGGCAAATAGGCAATTAAGTAGAGTTTATGCATTTAATTCATTTAGTATTCATTTATCATAGCATCTTGTTTATTTCAAATTTCTTAGCTAAAATCATTATCATAGCTTAATCATGCATTCATATCATAGCAAAAATCTCGTTCTTTAGGAAGACAGTTTGTTGAACCTAGCCATTAATCTAAGAACACAAGGCTGGAATCTACAAAAACACTAAAGATAGAGGACAATAGGACGACAATGGAAACAGGATATTGAGTTTGCACATCTCTATCCCTTTTTTATTTCTGTTTCTGTTATAATGTTCTATTGGTGTGTTTGAACTGATTTTAATTCATTTATATACTTGATTTTCACACACACATTAAAATGGCGCCCATCGTGGGGCCTATGCCCCGATTTTAGACTTCTTTCTTGCAGGTTTTTCTTGCAGGTTTGCTTACAGGTTTTCTGGCATTCGGCAGCGCGTTTTGGAAGATTCAGGAAATTTTTATTTGCAGGTACTTCGGCGCATCTGGGCTCTGTTTCGGCGCATCTGGTCATTTCTACGACGCATCTGGGAAATAGAGTGGCGCATCCGTCACTTTCTGCAGTGCATTTAGACATTTAGTTAGCGCATTTAGGACTTTCTTTAGCGCATTTACAGTTGTATCAGAAAATTTTAAAAAAAAAATCTCTGCATTTAGAATAGTGCATATAGTCTCTATTTTCGCGCATCTGGGTAGCAGAATTGCACATTTGTTTTCTGTTTTAGCGCATTTATGTAACAAAGTTGCGCTTCTGGTCTCTGTTTCTGCGCATTCGGGAGACAGAGCCTCACATCTATAACTGTAACCGAGATTCTGAGTCTGACGCCTTCCGCAGACAGAATTTCTTTTATTTTTATGTTGGGCTTAAAATGAATCAACCTAGGGTAGCCACCACATCTTTTATCATGCAGTTAAAACGAACCCCATGTCTGTTGTGAAGCAACATCTTCACCTAGATTAAATCACATTTGATTTTGGTGCACATAAAATGAATCTATCTACTCTTATTGACTGTGCTTGAAAGTGGTAGGTGATTATGCTCTCACCCTGTGCAAACTAGGTGATCAGAAAACCAGACCCACTTTTCCCTGTGTAACCCTGATTTGATAATCGAAGTATCCTCTCCCCTTGCGCACTTGTGCGATCCTAGGTGCAAGAGAAATGGTTATTGACTCTAGAAATTGGGCCTGCCTTAAGGGAAAAAGTACTCATCTTAAGGGACACTCAAACCAGCAACGGAGCTAAGGCCAAGCTACCCCCGACGGTATATAAATGTAAATCTTAAGTGAAAAACCTATAGTTGCTTGTAACGGATGTGTCATACGGACGGAGTTGTACTCCCATAAACCCTGTTGAGCTTAACCTCTTCAGGCTAGAGTGCAACCTTAATGGTGATTAATCTCTTGCCCCATGTATGGCCACTCGAACGGGGGTCCCGAACTAAATACCATTGTTTAGAAAGCCAAAAACCTTCTATTTGCTAGTCCAGCACCGGTCGGTGTGAAGCC
Source organism: Sequoia sempervirens (assembly GCA_007258455.2). Taxonomy (NCBI): domain Eukaryota; kingdom Viridiplantae; phylum Streptophyta; class Pinopsida; order Cupressales; family Cupressaceae; genus Sequoia; species Sequoia sempervirens. The sequence goes on from VDFB02193867.1 coordinate 418,310,109, forward strand.
TTCCACACTTTCACAGTCAATAGTAGAGGTGATCAGCTCGCCATGGGAGTTTCATGGGGGTTGGAAGCTTGGTTGGCCTGAGAAGAGAGTGCACTGTAAGGGGGAGCCCGTGCAGCCAAGCTTCTGGATTCACACGCTACTGATATGCGGTTGGGGAAACCCACGTGGAGTCTAGCGGATATTGTCCTGGCCTAACCTAGGTTGTGCTTGTCTTATTATGTGCTTGGTTACGAATCAACTTAAATCAGACTGTTTGCTGTGCTTTCCAAACATTAATTCAAATAATGGATCATCCAAGAACGAACATGACAAATTTCAGCTAAAAACTGGTCAAAACTGTCCTAGAAAAACTGCTTTAGCGCATCTAGGGGAAAACTGCGGTGCATTTAAGCTCTTCTCTAGTGCATCTGTGTTCTGTTTCGGTGCATATAGGATTTTCTGCTGCGCATAGGTGCTCTGTTTCTACGCATATGATATTTTCTGCAGCGCATTTGACTATTTTTGTAGCGCATTTGAGAAACAGAGTAGCGCTTTTAGGTTTTTGTCATAGACCCGACTTTCTAAGATTTTACTCCCATGTTAAGAAAGTGGAAATCAACCAAGTTCACCAAGAAATCAGTTTTCAATAGGATCAAGAAGCCCAAAACAAATTTCAGGTACAAGAAGACTTTAGATCGCAGAAAATTTTTGTATAAGAGTCGAGACGTCTTGCTCCATTATTGCACATTCCTCCATAGGTACCAAGACTACATTAGGGGATTCACCGACGATTATGCTGTAGAACCTTTGGCTACCCAAGCTTATTATCAAAGATTAGCATTATCTCAACGTCATAATTTGAATCAACCTCTTGAGTTTGAGAACGTACCACAACCTTCAATTGAATATTCAACGTGTCCCAATCAGATCCTTCAGTGACCCTCGACCGTATTCAAGGATTTCTTACATATGCCTATTTTTACAAGATCTCAACACAACAAAGCAGGAGAAACACCTCAAGAAGAGGGTGAACGAGATAGTCCTCTTTTTAGTGTAAGTCGCAATCCCCTTTTCAGTGACAACAATATGGCTGATAGAGAGAAAAGTTTGATACTTAAGAGCAAAAACATGAACAAAACTCCTATAGGTAGTGATGACGAACAAGACGATGAACTTGAACTTAGAGAAGCAGAACAAAATCCCAAGTTTCTTAAAGCCCTTGAAAAGATTATACAACGTGACAAAGAGAAATACTTTATTTTTCTAGCAGATCAAGGAGCTAAACTGCCTAAAGACTTTGATACTGAGAAATTAAAAACCATCGAGGAAGAGCCATCCCCATCTGAATATGCCTCCTTAAAAAAAGAGTTTAGAGAGATACAGGGAAAAATCAAAGAGTTAGAAGGAGGAACCACAACCAAGCAGTACACTTTGGATGACATATGTCCTTATCCTTTTGACAGAAGTCTCAACATGATTCCATTTCCTAAACACTGTGAAATCCCCAAATTTGATCGTTATAATGGAAAATCAGACCCAGTTGACCATATTAGAGACTTTCAAAACATGACATTGGAATTTGCCCACGAAGACACATATTTATTGCGATTATTTCCTCGAAGCCTTGGAGTCAACTCTATGGAATGGTTATCTAAGATTACACCTCCTATTCGAACATTTGAGGAACTGATGAATTTATTCATAAAACAATACTCCTACAACGTTCAACACCAGATCACCATGATTGATCTTTGAAAAGTTACGCAAAAACCTGGGGAATCTTTCACTACCTTTCTTCAAAGATGGAGGAGAATGTTCGCTAGGTACCCCCGTCATGTCCCTGAAAAGGAGAAAATGGTTACTTTCATCAATAGCCTCAACTCAGAAATGAGTTATCGTTTAAATCTGCACTGTCCACCTTCATTTGAGAAACTGATTGAAGATGCCCTCACCATCGAAAGTGCTTTGGTCAAAAGAGGGACCATAAAACTTGATAGGGACAACCCTGCCTCATCTAACCATTACAACAATCAGGACAAGTCCAAGTTTTGGACCCGCAACAAGAATGTTGTAAATGATGGTGTTGTAGATGCAAATCATGTCACGACTAAGCCATTTATCCTGAACACTCCTCGTAACAATAATTACAACCATGTCAATTCAGTCACAAATCAAGGAAACAATCATCCCCCTCCAACGAACTACAATCGAGGGACTGCCAACAACCAAAACCACTGGAACAACAACAACAATTCAGGGAATACCTCAAACACTAAACCACAACGCTTTCCATTCTTCTCCAATAGAAGAGCTTTTACTCCACTAGGAAAATCCTTAGAATCGGCTTTCAAGGAGGTCATGGCAAAGAACGTCCTTATGTTACCCCCACAATGCAATTACGAACCTAATGTAAAACCTCCATCATGGAATGAAGCTTATTTTTGCGACTACCATAGGTGCAGAGGTCATCATACAAACAGCTGTCAAGGTTTGAAACACGCTATTCAAGATCTCATTGACAAGGGCATTATCATAGTAGAAGGACAACAAAAATCCAACGAAGATCACCAAGCATTTTGCAATCCTTTACCAAATTATCAAAAGGGAGAATCGTCTGACAAAACTGTGAACCAAATCGATGATAATGTAATCCGTCACCTCTATACGGATGATGAGCGAGTCAATGTCATCAAAATCAAAGAGAAAATAGACAATGGACAAGTAAACGTTACAACAAGAGCACAAGCTAAGGTTGTTTTGAAAGGTACCCCCTCAAAATCCAATGAGACCTCTCCTCAACACCAATACGACTTAGTTAACCAGCTTCGAAAAACTCCAGCTCAAATCTCCATTTTCGAACTTCTAAAGATTTCCCCGGCACATAGGGAGATTTTAGATAAAACCCTCATTGAAACGACTGTATCTACGGATTTGGATGTGAATCGATTTCAAACCATGGTAGGACATTTGTCCTCTCCCACATGTCTGTCATTCTCAGACAAAGATGATGTTTCCCTAACTCATCCCCACAATTCTTCATTATACTTAGAGGTCATGATCCACAAATTCCGTGTCAAACATGTTCTAATAGATGGAGGGGTTAGTCTAAACATATGTACTTTGAAGGTGATTCAAGCATTAGGATTTGCCGAAGACTCCATTGATCCTAGAAGGAAGATTACCATTAAAGCCTATGATGATGAGGAGAGAACGTCTAAAGGTCTAATCATGCTACCAATCAGAGTGGGACCTGTTATCAAAAATACCTTTTGCCAAGTTTTAGAGCGAGATCTTGCATATAATATCTTGTTGGGTCGTCCTTGGATCCATGAGATGCAAGCTGTTCCTTCCACTTACCACCAATGTCTTAAGTTTCCGTATGATGGACAGGAAATTACTATACCAGCTGATAACTCAAACACCCAAACTTGTGCCAATGTCAAAGCTCATCAAGATACTTTGGTTCCGAATAATCGAGAAGCACTTGCTGATACTTCTTCTCAACATGCTACACACATCAGTCAGTTAACTAAAAGCTTTGACAAGAAACTGCAGTTCAAGGAAAGTGGAGTTGGGGAATATTCCCTTTGTCTTGCTAATCTACCTACGTCTCCTCGATCACATGGAAAACCTTCTATTACACCACAACAGATATCAGCAGCATCAACATCAGCACAGGTACAAACAGAGCCCACTACCAAGTTCAATGGACAATTTATCAAAGAAAAATTTCCCATGGGAGATCCTGAGGATACAACAATTCTAGATTGGCTCTATAAAGATGAAGAGGACGCAATTCTAAACTTCACCTTACCAACAGAACAATATGGGAAAGGATATTCTATCATGCAAAAGATGGGATATGATAATGGTCCTCTTGGAAAGAGAAAAGAAGGCGTAGTTGAGCCTATCCATCTTCCAGGACTTGCGGCATATGATAAAACTAGAATAGGCTATGAAGCTACCCAATCTAAACAATCCCAAGGTAATGTTTGTACACTACAAAAAGGTTCCGATAAGAATGAAACATGTTTGGTATCAGTCCTGAATTACATTGAAAATAACTCTGACACAGATTCTGCTGAATATGAATGGGATACCATCCATGATAACAAATTTTGGAGAGACAAAGAGGTAGATGTCATACATAAGTATACGCCCGCTTTAATCAAAGGAGAAGGTTCAGGATCCCAACCACAAGAATCTGAACCACAAAGCAACTATGAGTCTAGTGATACTGAGTCGGATTTTAATGAACAAGATTATCAGGAGAATAGTCCCATCATTGACCTATCTCATACCTCGGATCCTACCGATAACTCTGTCTTGACCCTAACCATCACCAATTTTACACAACCGGATGACGTCCTACCATTAATCCATCCTGATCTCATTGACTGGGATCTTACCGAACCTATGGATATACCTATTTTTCCAAACGACGAAGCTATCATAAACTTCCTTTCCACCGAAGATGTAAATAATTGTTCCACTAGCGATTTTCGGTATGAAGTCTGTAATCAGGAGAGTGTCAAGTCTCCTAGCTGCAAAAATGAAAATAAAGATAAACGGTCTAGTGGTGAAAACCAGAATCTGGCAGTACTAGATCAAGCAAAAGACAAAATAAAGAGTGTATCAGATGGTGAAAACCTTTTTCAGGCACCATCTGATGGGACTCTTGACACTCTCCCAGAGCATTATCATGAGCGATCATCCATCTTGACTGAGCCTACAAAGGAAATCAACATTGCAACTGCAGATAATCCAAGGATCCTACAGATAGCTGAATCTATGACAGCTAAAGAAATCCCAGAGTTCATGAATTTTCTCAAGGAAAATCAAGTCAATTTTGCATGGTCATATGCAGATATGCCCGGCCTTGATCCTGATCTTATTATGCATCATTTATCTATCAAATCAGGAGCCAAACCAGTAAAACAAAAACTCAGAAAGATGAATCCTCATATTGCACTATTGGTTAAAGAAGAACTCAAGAAGCTCCTCGATGCAGGTTTTATAAGATCAATTGACTATGCTGAATGGATTTCCAATATTGTACCAGTAGCAAAACCAGACAAACGTGTAAAACGTGTAAGAGTATGCACTGACTTCAGAGATCTTAACAAAGCTTGTCCAAAGGATGACTTTCTGCTTCCAAGTATCGACACTATAGTTGATCTAACAGTAGGCCATGCCATGTACTCATTAATGGATGGTTTCTCGGGTTACAACCAAATCAAGATTGCACCAGAAGACCAAGAGAAAACAGCTTTCACTTGTCCATGGGGAACATATTGTTGGAATGTCATGCCTTTCGGCTTGAAAAATGCTGGAGCTACTTATCAAAGAGCTATGACTACAATCTTTCACGACATGATGCACACATTCATGGAAGATTATGTAGATGACATATTGGCAAAATCACACACCAGAGAAGGACACTTGGAGATACTATCTAAAATATTCACCAGATTGGAGAAATTCAAAGTTCGCTTAAACCCTAAGAAATGTGTTTTTGGGGTCACATCTGGAAAACTGTTAGGATATATTGTTTCAGAAAAGGGAATTGAAGTAGATCCTGCTAAAGTTCGTGCAATCATGGAGATGCCTCCCCCAAAGAACATTAGTCAGTTGAGATCCTTACAAGGGCGACTCCAGTCTATCCGCAGATTCATTGCACAATTGGCTGACAAAAGTCTACCATTCACACATCTCCTACATAAGAATGTTCCTTTTAGATGGGATGATAAATGTGAAATGGAATTTCAACAAATCAAGCAGTACCTGATGAATCCACCAGTTCTTGTACCACCAACTCCAGACAAACCATTGATTCTGTATATTGCTGCAACCGAGACATCTTTGGGAGCATTATTAGCACAAGAAGACCATGAAGGGAAAGAACGGGCAATTTACTACATCAGCAGAACATTGACAAGACATGAGCTTAGTTACACTTTCATTGAGAAGGCTTGTTTGGCAGTCGTCTTTGCTTCCCAGAAATTCTGACATTACATGCTAACTCATACAATTAAGCTGGTTTCCAAAATTGATCCACTCAAGTATCTACTAAGTAAAGCATCACTAACAGGAAGGTTAGCAAAATGGATCATGATTTTGAGTGAGTTCGACATCCACTATGTTGATCACAAAGCAATCAAAGGACAGGTTATCGCGGATCAACTAGCAGACACTCCTCTCCAAACAGAGCACCCTTTACACATTGAATTTCTAGATGCTGATGTCTTCACAGCAGACTTTAAGCAGCCATGGTCCTTATACTTTGATGGTTCTTTTACTCAACATGGCTCGAGGGCAGGCATTCTCTTCATCACCCCTCAAGGGCATACCATTCCTAGGTCCTATAGGTTAATGTTTCCATGCACCAATAACATAGCCGAATATGAAGCGCTGATCACTGGACTGAAAACAGCATTGGAATGGAGGATTACCGAGCTACAAGTTTATGGTGACTCACAACTAGTCATTAATCAAATCAATGATGACTATCAGACTAAAGATGACAAGTTGTTACCATACAAGAAGATGATTGATGACTTCAAGAAGTATTTTGTGGACATTCAGTTCACACAAATTCTGAGGATTGACAACAAAGCAGCCGACGCTATGGCTACGATCGCCTCATTGATATAACTCCCGGACAAACAGACTCGCTATGAATTTCTGGTGGAACAATTATTTACGCCTGCCTATGACACACCTGAAAGCCAAATTATCTGCCACCTAGTAGGATCCGATTCACCCTGGTATGGCAAGATTTATGCATACCTAAAAGATGATATATTACCACCTGACTTGTCCTGCAACCAAAAACGTAACTTTATCCGACAATCCTCTCGATATACCCTTATCGTTGATACCCTTTATCGCCGTGGTCTTGATGGTACTTTACTTCGATGTCTTGAACTGACGAATCCGACAAAGCTTTACAAGAAGTTCATGGGGGCATTTGTGGTACTCATTCGAGTGGACTAACCTTATCCAAAAAATTGATTAGAATGGGTTACTACTGGCCTACAATGGAAAGGGAATCATTTACCTTTGCTAAAACATGCTCAAAATGTCAGATTCATGGGAATCTTATTCATGCTCCTGCACAAGAACTTCATTCGTTTACACCCACCTGGCCATTCTCTCAATGGGGGTTAGATCTAGTGGGAAAAATTCATCCTTCTTCTTCGAATGGGCATAAGTTCATCATCACAGCAACAGAATATTTCACTAAGTGGATTGAGGCAGTACCTCTCTCTAAAGTCACTGGAAAATAGATCTCATCCTTCATTCTCAATTACATTATTTGTCGATATGGTATTCCTAATGCCATTATTACAGATAATGGTCAACCATTCAAAAATCAGGATGTTGATGAACTTTGTGAAAGATTCCATATTCAGCACAGATATTCCACACCTTACTATCCTCAAGGGAATGGCCAAGCAGAGGCCTCAAACAAAACCATACTAAAGATTTTGAAGAAGATTGTCAATGACTCAGGGAAGGATTGGCATGTTCAACTCAATCCCGCCTTGTGGGCTTACAGAACTAGTGTCTGAATGCCAACAAGAGCAACACCTTTTGCCCTTGTCTATGGAGCTGAAGCCATACTGCCTTTAGAGGTAGAAATACCTTCCTTAAGAGTATCACTGAAAGGTCTCATAACAGATGAGGACTACAGAGTTTCCCGACTCCAAGAGTTAGAACTTTTAGATGAAAAGAGACAGAGAGCAGCTGACCATTTAAAAGCATATCAACAGATGATGGCTGGCAGTTATAATCACAAAGTCAAGCCACGTACCTTTCAGGTGGGTGATCTAGTTCTGAAAGAGAACCCACGCAATCAACAAGACAGAGAAAAGAAAGGAAAGTTTGAACCAAATTGGTTAGGCCCTTATGTGGTTATTGCAGTCTACGGATCGGGAGCATACAAGTTATCAACGCCAGAAGGAGACCTATTGGATGAACCCATCAACAGTATACATCTTAAGAAGTATTATGTTTAAGTCAGAAAAAGTCCTGAAGAAATACAAAAATAGCAGAAAAAGTCCTGAAGAAATACAAAAACAGCAGAAAAAGTCCTGAAGAAATATAAAAACAGGAAAAAAGTCACGAAGAAATACAAAAGCAATGAGGAAAAAGTCACGAAGAAATACAAAATAGCAGAAAAAGTCCTAAAAAATCCAAAAAATCAAAACATCACAAAATACAAAATACAAAAAAATCAAAAGAGAATGTCATAGGGTGAAAACCTGGCAAACAGGCAGTCTATTGACAGAAAAATCTAAAAAAATCAAAAAGAAATAAAAAAAAATGCAATAAATACAGATAGTGAAAATCTGGCAAACATACGCTATCTGTACCTCTCCATTTATTAGTTCCTGTTTTGCACTTTACCTTTTCAAAAGCTTTCCATTTTCTGCATCTTTTTCTGCATCTTGAGGTCATTAATCGCACCATCCTGCCGCCATTTGCCTAGAGAGTTAAAATGTCTTACCATGGCTTGATCATTTGTACATATTCCTTTCCGCAAGTTATGTCAATCAACAAGGCAAAACTCAACTGGGGGCACTTAACTTTCAGAGCATACCAAAACAGCTAGACCATGACATAGCAATACGAGCATACCAACAAACAACAACCTCCTTTGTCAATGTTATTCGATCATGACACATTTTTCAGCAAGATATCATGTCTATTGGATGATCCAAATATCTGAATAATGTATGCATTAACAGTTTTACATGTTTGATTAAAAGTTGTTTGATTTTCGATATCATTACTCGGGAGCATACTCAATGATGTACTGCACTAGAGTAGCAAGGAACGAGAATGATTTTTCTTTGTCTGCTGTCTTGAGGTTAACATCCCAATTTGATGCAAATATGTCAAAGGACATGACGCTCAAAGCAAATATCATCGATGATAGTTCCACATTTGCATCAGAACGGTGGTTAATCTTTGTCTGTTTATGCAAGAAATGCTCAGGTCATCTCGGTTCAATTATACCTCAATGCTTGTGTTCGCTTGCTATATCAAAATTCATGAAAGTTGTACTCTGGTCATCATTGGCGCTAATTTCCCCTCTGATGCTTGTACATACTTCCAACATTTCAAAAGTTCTATGATGATTCAAGAAGGCTTATAACAGGCTCAACAAACTGGTTAGTTTCATATAGTTGCATGTTCATTAGCTCATTGTATATATCTGCATATTGGATTCACATGTGTATTTTGAAGGGCTGCATGAAGGTATTCAAACGGTTGTTATTAATTTTTGACCTTTTTGTAGAGGACATTTGGACATTTAATTCATTGCATTCATTCATTTCATGTCATCTTATCATTCATCATTTATTTATCATTTTTTTCATATCATTATCATTCATCTATCATATCATTTATCATTTTTTTCATATCATTTATCATTATCATTTATCATTATCATTTATCATCATCATTCCATTTTTCATTTATCCTTTATCATTTCATTTTTTCATTTTTACCATTTCATATCATTTCATCATTCCATTTATCATTTCATTTTTCATTTTTACCATTTCATATCATTACCATTAATATTTCACTACCATTATCATTCATTTATCATTCCATCATCTTATCATTTATCATTTCATCATTCATCTATTATTTATCATTCATTTATCATTTTATTATCATCTACCGTTGCATTTTCATACACATTCAATAATTTGATATCATGTTATCATTTTACCATATTACCATTCATACCACATTCATTTTCTACCATATCACGATGCATTTCATACATGGAAAAATTCAACAAGAAATGAACATCTCACATATATACATACATCATCACACAATCATTGCATACACATCATAATCACTAGATCATCCTGCATCATATGGATTAGTCCGCACATGTAATAAAAGCATATCATAATCCATCTCATAACATACATGCATAAATTTCATATCCATATCATATCATCAATGCATGAACATAAACATCATCAGAAATACCGCCACTGCATATCATCACTCATCAAAATAATACAAATGTCCACATGTCCAATGAAACTAATAAAAGGTCAGAACATAAATACATCATACATGATCAAAAATAAGTATACATAATGAATCAAGCCCCAAAAATGGCTAACTGGTCGATGCCCCTGACAGAGCTGGTCCAGAAGGAGGTGGTCTGCCGCTGGTCCCCGCATCGGGATCCCGTCAAGGCCCGGTAACCTCTCTGCCGTGTGTCGATGTTTGGGATCGGGTCCTCATCCAGCTGTGTGATCTGGGATAGGGCTCTCGCCACTCAGGAGGGCATAGCTCCTCATATCGAACTCGGTAGTACTCTGCCTCTTTAGCTGCCTCAAATCCCTCTGCAATGGCCTCTCATAGGGATGTACTCTCTACGGTACCCATCAATCTCTGTGCCACACCATCTAAAGGCATCCCTCTCCGCTACTAACTGTGCCACCTGAGGATCTAGGGCAGGCATCTGAACCTGTACCTGTGCCGGAGCCTGTGCCTGAGCCTGTGCCTGAGCCTGTGCCTGTGCAAGCTGTGCCTGTAACTGCACTATCATGCTCTGTGCCTGCACCAACTGACTCTGAAGCTGTGCCTGCTACCCCTGAAAGGTCTGCACCTGACCCTGCAACACATCTATCTGTGCCTGCTGGGACGAGGATGTCACCCTAATCACCGTCTGCGGCCTGGCACCGGATCTGGACCGCCGAGGAATCTGTACTCTGCCGAGACTGTCCAATATCTGCTGTCTCTGCCCATCCCCGTCATCTCCATCATCTCCATCATCTGAGTTGCTCTCCTCCTCCTCAGCTCCACTCTCCTTGCTCTCCTCTCCCTCCTCCTCTCCACCCATAGCCTCCTCCCCTCCACCCATAGCCTGCTCTCCACCTGCCACACCTCCCAGTATCCCTGCCCCTGGCTGTGGGACTGCTCTGATGGCCTGTACCTCATCTGGCACTGTGAATCATGGAAAAGGATGTGTATGAAAGTACTGAGCATAGTCATCTGTCATCCCTGCATCCAATATGTCTGGCCTATCCGCCCATACCTCAGGCTGTAAAGATGTGTACTCTGTGTCGGCTGCCTGGTAGGGAATGCATGGCCCCCATCCTATATCCCCCTTGCGCCGCCCATAATGAGCAACGCCCTGGGGCATCCCCTACGTGAAACCAAACTGTCTCAGCACCCGTAGTGCCAAAAACCTCTCAATGATAAATGGCGTCCGCCCTATCAGGTACCACGGTCTGCACATAAACGGCATCTCTAACTGATCCGTCGTCCATGCCTCGCAGTCTCTGTACGGCCTCCAGATCACTGAATCTACATCATCGAGCACTCGCTGCCAGTACTCTACCTTGCCCAGCCTCTGCTGGACAACTGCACCAGAATATGCATATACGTACGGCCTCCCTGCTGGTCTCGCCCTGGTACACAGTGGTCTGGTGATAGCAATGTGCTCCCACACCCAGATCTGTAATAGTGTCACTCCACTTGCTAGGCTGGTGGATCCTCTGTATACAATCTGATGCAGGTCATGATACATATCTGCTAAGACGTAGCTCCCCCAGGAAAACCTCTGTGGCTGAGTGATCATCCACTCTAACATCCTCCCCCATCCCACGACAAATCCTTTGGACCGATGGTCCGGTCCAAGGAAACCTCCAACAAAAGCTGCCAATACTGCGACTAGAGCTGGATACCTGCTGAAGTCATCCCAGTCTATCCAGTACCCATAGATACCAGGATCGCCGCATATCCGCTGTAAGGCCTCTATCCCACCGACCTCCTTGTGGTCATAAACCACAAGAGCTCCAACCACCGGGACCCCCAAAATCCGGTACACGTCCTCCGGTGTCACACTCATCTCACCCGTCGGCAGGTGGAAGGTGTTATGCTCGGAATGCCATCTCTTGGCCAAGGCCGTCAACAGCCCCCTGTTGGCCCGAATGCCTCACGGCATGGTCAACAGTGGCCCCAATCCACAATCTAAAATCACCTGTAACTCGGCCGGTGTTAGCTCGCCTATCTGCTCCCAGCACAAGGGAAACCGCTCTCTGATCTGGAGGCTTTTGAAAGCCTCCTATTTTGTCCAAAAACCATCACAAACATCAACATATCAATAATCTATATCAAGTGTTACATCAATCTATCAGCATGTCCAATCAATCTATTCTATCATCATTTACTATTTGTTTTTCTTTTCAGGAAAGCAAATTTATCAACACATATCCTTTTCTATTTGTTTTCTATCGCAGAATGCAAATTTATCTCTCATCTACTATTTGTTTTCTATCGCAGAAAGCAAAATCTACTCTTTGTTTTTCAATCGCGAGAAGCAAAGTTATCAACTTCAAATCAGTCAATCTCTCATCTACTATTTGTTTTCTATCGCAGAAAGCAAAATCTACTCTTTGTTTTTCAATCGCGAGAAGCAAAGTTATCAACTTCAAATCAGTCAATCTCTCATCTACTATTTGTTTTCTATCGCAGAAAGCAAAATCTACTCTTTGTTTTTCAATCGCGAGAAGCAAAGTTATCAAGTTCAAATCAGTCAATCTCTCATCTACTATTTGTTTTCTATCGCAGAAAGCAAAATCTACTCTTTGTTTTTCAATCGCGAGAAGCAAAGTTATCAAATTCAAATCAAACAATCTCTCATCTCCTCTTTGTATTTCAATCGCGGAAAGAAAAATTATCAGTTCTCTATTCGATTTTCTATCCTATCAACATGATGATCCGACAATTTATCTATCTATTGACTAAAGAAGCAATTTTCATCATTCTTTTTGAGCAAATGGCCATTCTGGGAAAAATTTCCTAAATGCGCAACCCTGTTGCTCATATGCGCTAAAAACCCATATGCACCAAAGTTTTTGTCAAAAGCGCAACACTGTTTCCTAAATGCGCTAAAACTCTGAATGCACAACTCTGTACCTCAGATGCGCTATTCTATCTATCAAATGCGCAACTCTAACATTTTTGGACCAAACCCTAGAAGCGCAGTTTTGTGCCCTAGATGCGCTACATCTCCGACCTAGCCTACTTTGACCTATATGCGCAACTTTATCTGTCGGGTGCGCTAAAAGATCAGTTTTTGACCTGTGCCTAAATGCGCTACGGAAAACCCTAGATGCACTAAACTATTTGTCGAATGCGCTAAAACTACACCTAAATGCGCTAAAATGTTCCAAAAATCTTGCAGTCCGACTTTAAATCAATCTAAAATCGATCCAAAATGTGAAATTTGACAACTTAGAGGTTTCGAATCACTCACCGGTGGTACATACGCTGCTGGTCTCTGATACCGTCGCGCTCGCTCGAATCTATGTCTGTGCAAGGGGATCACCATTTCGCCAAGTCACTGTCAGAGCTCAAAATTCACTGTAGCAGCAGGGTGAAAATGACACCTCATTTTACCCCTTTTACCTTATAAGGGTCTTTTCAGGATGGGTAGTGGTGGCATTTTTCCATTTTTCATCCTCTTTTTCACTGGGGCATCAACCACATTATCTATCAGGAGCTAAATCACTATTCCTCATCAATTTCTTTTTCCGTGATTTATCTCCCGAGGGGGCATCATCAATATCGAAAATCAAAAACATATCAGGGGCAAAATTTTTATTTTCTTTGAAGTAATATGTTTCACACATCACTTCAAAGAGGGGAAAAATGTATACGCATAAAAATGGTCATGTCTATATTCCTGGCAATTAATTAAATATTTATTATTTAATTAAATCCTTCTAAAGTCCTCTACATATGATTAAATTTAATTAATTTAATTATATTGTTCATTCATCTTATTCTTCTTCCATAATTAAATAAATTTATTTTATTTAATTATTTTCACATGTCCTCTTAATTAATTAAATAAATACATTCTATTTATTTAAATTAATTATCATTGTTTGAATTTAAATTAAATCTTTTGATTTAATTAAGTTTAAATTTAAATCTCTTTTTCTTCTATTTTAATTCTTCTTCTAATTAATTAAATGTTTCATTTAATTAATTTCATAAAATTGATTTAATTAAATAGCTCTTATTTAATTAAAAATATCTTATGATTTCTTTCTAAATCCAAAATTAGGTATTTTAACCTAATTGTGCAATCTTCTCATATCATAATTAAATATTTTATTTAATTATGAGATATTCTGCTTTTTTCAATAAAACTGATTAAAGCTCTTTTCTCACCACAAACTTTCTTCTGCTTTTAAAAGCTCAATTAAATATTTTATTTAATTGAGAAAAGTTGAAGGTCCTCCACAAATAAATAATTGATTTCTTTAATTAATTATTTATCAGCTTTTAATCTTTCTTTTATTCTTATCTTCCATTCTTTTCCTCTTTCATAATAAAATAGAAAAATCTGTTTCTAGGGTTCTTCTATCTTATCCTTCAGTTTCATCTTTCTTCAACCGTTTGATCTGCCAGGAATTATCACAACCGTCAATCGAGACAGCCAATCAGAATCAGTCAGAAAGCCCTATAAATACCTGTGTGAATCCAAACATTGGTAATAGGAAAATAGGCAATTAAGTAGAGTTTATGCATTTAATTCATTTAGTATTCATTTATCATAGCATCTTGTTTATTTCAAGTTTCTTAGCTAAAATCATTATCATAGCTTAATCATGCATTCATATCATAGCAAAAATCTCGTTCTTTAGGAAGACAGTTTGTTGAACCTAGCCATTAATCTGAGAACACAAGGCTGGAATCTACAAAAACACTAAAGATAGAGGACGATAGGATGACAATGGAAACAGGATATTGAGTTTGCACATCTCTATCCCTTTTTTATTTCTGTTTCTGTTATAATGTTCTATTGGTGTGTTTGAACTGATTTTAATTCATTTATATACTTGATTTTCACACACACACATATATTTTATTTGGATCAGATTAGAGACCAATACCAACAAGCAAAAAAGGAATTTATCAGCAATCAATGTGACATCCACAACCTTGGAACAACCAAGGAAATAAAAAAAGTTTTTATTGGAAAGGTATGTATTGTAGAAGAAAACTTATGATACTTGGAGCTATGAAGATTTGAAAACTTATGATACTTCCATCATAACACACACCATCCCTATCAAACCTAATGTGAAACCCTTTTAGTAGTGACAACGCCCTATCAATGCTTTCTTAGAGCCAATCATTTACAAAGAAGTACAAAAACTATTTTAAACAAGGATTATCTTTCTAGTTTGACACTCTACATAGGTGGATAACTTGGTCCCAGTTAGGAAAAATAACAAAGAAATCAAATTGTGCATAGACTTTAGCAATCTTAACGGAGCCTTGAAGAAGGAAAATTATCTGATGTCATCATTGGATGAGGTACTGCAAATTGTTAATGGTTCAAAAATGTTGTCCTTTCTCGATGATTATTCTGGGTACAATCAAGTGATGGTGCAATATGAAGATTTCCACAAGATGACTTTTTACAACCAAGTGGGGCACCTTTTCCTATAGATGCATGCCATTTGGGCTCATTAAGATTAGTACAACCTTCCAACATGCTATGGACATCGCATTCAAATATTTGATTGGAAAATGCATAATCATCTACATGGATTATTTGACTTTGTTATGAAAGAAATGGAGTGATCATGTCTCCGATCTATGTAAAGTCTTCCAAAGGTGCCATGAGTTTGGAGTTTCCCTTAATCCTAAAAAGTGTATCTTTAGAGTCACAAAAGGGAAACTTCTTGGGAATGTTATCTCAAAGCTAGGCATCTCCATTGACCCAGAGTGTATCTAATCCTTATTGAAAATCTAGCCACTAGGTAGCAAGAAAGAGCTCAAATCTTTCTTTGCAAAGATTAACTTTGTTCGAAAGTTTATTATAGGCTTTGCTGAAATTGTCAAGCCACTCAATGCCATGCTGAAGCAAGATGCCAAGATCGAGTGGACTCCTAAAGAAAAGAAGAAATTTGAAGAAATAAAACAAGCAATTGCTGAAGCACAAATGCTGGTCAGTCCAAAAATATCTAAAGCCTTTCTACATTTATTTGTTTGATTTAGATCATTCATGTGCGAACATTCTGACCCAGAAAGATGATGAGGGGAATGAGCATCCAATCACCTTCATGACTGCCCTTTTAAAAGAAGCTGAGCTAAGATACCACAGTGTGGAGAAACAAGAATATGCCCTTGTTAGAGGAGTGAAGAAGTTCAGACATTACATATTACGCAATAAAGTGTTCACCATAGTACCTGACCCAACTGTGAAGACACTACTTATGCAGAATGAGTTGGGCGAACGAAGGGAGAATGGGTCATGTTGCTGCAAAAATATGATATGGAAATCCAACCAATAAAATTGGTGAGAGGAAAAGCACTTACTCAAATGATTGTTGAGGCAACAACTCATGCAAGACCTAAACTCATAGAGCAACACTACCAGCTTGAAGACATTTCAACACGGGAGTTTTATGATGACATCATTTATTACTTATTAAACCACAAGTTCTCATCCCACCTATAGGGCGTTTAGAAGCGTGATCTCTACCTGAAAAGAAACAAATATATGTTACAAGGTTCCATTTTATATAAAAGAAACCATGAAGGTGTTTACTTGAGATGCCTCGACAAAGAAGAAGAGAATCGAGTCCTAAAGAAATTTCATGACAAGTTTGGCACTGGTCATGGATCTGGACCTTCCACTACACATGAAATATTAAGAGTAGGGAATTATTAGCCAATAGTCTTGAAGGATACTCATAGCCATGTTCGCTCTTGTCACCCATGCCAGATAGCCACTACCAAGGAGAAGAATGCTACTATCTCATTGCAACTTGTTCTAGAGGTGAGACTATTTGCATAGTAGGGTCTCAATTTCATTGGTTTGGTAAGACCTCCATCATTTGTAGGACACAGGTACATTCTAACTGCTTCTAATTACTGCACTAGATGGATAGAAGCAATTGCATGTAGGCAATGAAAAATAGAGATACTCACAAATTTTTTGGAATGTTTTATTTTAAATCACTTTGGTTGTCCTTATACATTAGTATGTGACAATGGCCCTACATTTGCTTCATTAAAATTTTCTAGCTAGGACTTTTACTATGGGATAGCCCTCAACTTCTCATCCAATTACTATCCCCAGGGCAACAACCTAGTGGAATCCACAAACAAGAACTAGATCATCATGGTTAAGAAGTTGCTCGATAGGAATCCCAAGAACTAGCATACCCAACTCCATTTCGCCCTTTGGGCAGATCACACTCATTGCAAGGCCACCCTAAGTGATTCCCTATTCCATCTTATTTGCAACCTAGAGCCAATATTCCTAATTCACCTAAAAATTCCCACCCTCCAGTCTATCAATGACTTCTATGAGGGAGTAGATCGTAGAGAAGCTTTGTTAGCTAAGTTGTTGCACTTAGAAGAAGTACGAGATCACACAATAGAAATTTTTTCCAAACACCAAGGCATAGTCAAGAGGTGGTTCGATCACCGAGCCAAAATCAAGGCCTTTAGAATTATAGATCTAGTCCTATGTTGGGACAAGGTCCACAAAATATTCTACAAGCTTTGGCTTGGCCCCTTTGAAATAGCTGAAATCCTGGGAGACAATGCCTTCTGTTTAAAGACCCCAACTAGTGAGGATGTCCTGTTTCCTATCAACAGGAAACATTTGAAGCATTACTTCCAATTTTGAGCTTGTGTAGGGCTACCCCTGTAAATACTTGTATATAGGTTAGAGTAGGTTTCCTCTTATTTTTCTTGCATTTCATTTTTTTGTTCCGCTCTATTTTCCCCATTTCTTATTTGTTTTGTTTTGATGAGGGTGTTATTTGTTGTTGTTGTGGTGGTCGTGCTCATTCAATGAATGGTTCACATTGTTTTATGTTTTTAGTGTTCTTAAGCTAAGTATTTATTCTCAACTATTGGTCCCTGATAGCTACCTAGGATTGATTTCCTCATTTGAACTATGCTTTAGAACTTGACCCTTGGTTGCATCCTTTTACATTCATCTCAGATCCTGCATTGGAACACATATTAATTATTTCCAAAGGGTTGTGTAGTGGTTGTTATAATGACTCCACGAGAAAATATCTTAAGTCTGCTCTAGTGACCACTGTGGTTTGCAAACCCATAGTAGACTTCAGTGCTTACACGGTTGAGAAAAAGGACAAAGTATGGAAATAAATATCAAAAGAAAGAAAAGAAGCAAAAATACTGAAATTGAGCAACCATATGGGTGTGCGAATAACTCTACTAGGGCTATGGATTCCCAACTAGCTATAGAGTAATATTTGTGGGGCCAAAATGATAAGTCTATTAGGGCTATGGATGCCTAGCTAGCAGTGGGGTAATGCCCAAGTTACTTTTGGTGTTGGATGATTTATGTAGCTTGCTCAGTCTGATTAACCATTGTCTATCACAGTTTCTAAGGAAAGGAATGAATTCAATAGATACAAATAGTTCTAAGATGTTTTGTAGGTTGACTCAACTAAGGACCTTGTGGAAATCGACCCTTGGTCTATCAAACCAAAGATTCTAGTTCTAAATGAATACTTATCCTCAGAACACTTAGGATCATTCCCTAGTAGAGTCACCATTTGTTGTTCCCTTAGCATACATGCCCCATTTGGAATGGGGACCCTCTCCTCCCTTTTCCTTACCAGGTCATTTTTTGTCAGTGCCTCATTTTGTGTGCCCCTATTTTGGTGTCCCAAATGGTCAATGAACCTCAAAGTTCCATATCAGGTTGGTCATGTTTTCCCCCCATCAAAATTTTCAAAGTATTAGGTCCTCGTGGAGTTCCCTTAATAGTTTTTCTTTACAAAGTGTCCTTGGGGCCATCTGGGTCCATTATGGTGGGTTTCCCTTTGTGGATTTCCTTGGTGCATTCACCGTGCAAAAATGGTCAAAATGATTTGTCCTTCTATGGCCCAAGACCCAACACCTTAAGTGTCATTATCATGTTTCTAAAGTTTAACTAACAATCCTTCATTCATATCGAGCTCGGTCTACTAGATCTCCCTTCTTGGGTTTCTGTTATGCGCTTGCCCTTCCAAAACGGTCGTCCTCCACTGGAGTTCTGCCCATTGGACCCCAAGATCCTCTTTGCTGATAGTTTTTTGCTAATGGTTTTAAATGATTGTTAGCTCACATCTTCCTGGCCACTGGACATTAGCCCACCTGTAGCCATTTTCAAATTCACCAACTTCTTGGCTGTTGTACATTAATTTATTGAGGGCATTTAATTCCTTTAAAATCTATAAATAGGAAAATTTGACCTGTCATTTTCACATACCAGGTTAGCAAGAGAAAATCAGGGTGATTCAAAGCATTCATCATGCACCGCCCTCAAGCTCGTTACCTTCTATCACTGGTCCTTTGTATTTGTTGGTTGTTTCCTCATCTTCATTCACTAGGTTCTCAAGGTGAGTTAGCTATCCACCCTCCTGTTATGTTTTTCTTCAATTTTGAGAGGAAGTAATGAATGAAAGGGATGAAAATGTATGCATCAGATAGAGAAAAGGGAGACACTTAAAACCCATGAGATTGAATTTTTAGAAAACCCTTCGAATCACCCTTAAAACGAGTGTGAAACCTCACCTCCCCAATGATGTTCTTCAAACAGGGTGTTATCACTCTCAGGGCCCAAGAATCCTCTTTTTTGCCATCAAAACATGAGAACTGAAGACAACTCAAAATGGTGAAGTGCTCTCTCAGATTAGCCACCTCAGAACACCCCTACCGTTCTACCATTCGAACTTAGCAAACTTGAGCTCACTGACTCCACCCATGCTCTCTAGGCCCATTCCTATAGGATTTTGTCCCCTAGATGTGTCCCATCATTTTCCTCTCCAAATGGTATTCTAGCTCAACCCATCCATCCTTCGGGTTCCACTCCTCTATCCGCTGCTCAGTATAGAAGTTGAAATTGCCACATCCTAAACACCCTATGGGTCCTGGTTCGCAGACTTCCATTCCCATACTACCATGGTGACATCGTCATTTCTCAAGGCTTTCAATAGGTTTCCTTCTAGCCTCTAGGCCCCGATCATCTTGTGGCCATGTGAATAAAATGATAAAACCTAAGTGTCCCAGCCTTCACTAGGTCCCCTCCGTCAGACTTCCACCGTCAGGATTCCTTCCTATCTTGGCCGTTGTAAAAAGGAAAACTTGCCTTGGCCTTATCAACCTCCAAGACTGGGTAACCCGATTACCAATGAAACTCACAATGACGTAAATGGATAGGCTAGACCCTCTATTGGACCCATGCCCTTGGACTTCTTTTGGCGGACTTCTGCTTGTTTCCCACTATTTCCAAATGACAATCCTCAAACAAATTTCTATCTCCTCTGACTTGAACACTTAAATGATCAAGGAATTTTTTGATCACCTTTTAGACCCACATGTCCTAGTCTATGTAACCCCTTCTATGGAGGGCCATCTCACTAGATCCCTTTCAAATGACAAACTCTAGGCAGCTATCCCTCCTCTTGATTTTTATCACCTAAATGGTGACCTAAATTCCTTCCAGTCGCCAAACAAACTTTGAACCATGTGCCAAAATAGGGCATTCTCCTCACTGGACTTCCCAATTTGACCAAATCCTAAGGCAGGTAAGACCATGAAGATTTCCCTACCCTGTTCATTCTTTGAAACAACCATCCTGCTAAGGAAGTCTGACCTGTGGGGCCTGAACCATCCAAACTCCCTCCAATAAATTGCTAACGATAATTTGGATTAATTGTTAGATTTCGTGAATGCCTAATTATCCAATCTAACTTTGTCTGTAGGGATTTGGCTAAAATTTTGTGTTTTCATGCTTGATTGTGCTCACCTCACCTTTGTTTGTAGGATATATGGAATCAAGTGCAGGACCCTTGGGGGAAACCACAGAGAAAGACAAAGGAAAGAAAATAGGTAGAGCTCCCCAAAAAAAAGAAGACAAAGATCAATTGAAGTACCATTTACAAGGGGAACCATTGCATTCCAAGGTCACCATAGAATGGAAAAAGGTCACAAACACTAACACTGGGCACATTGATATCGATGAGTTCAAGCAAAGAGTAAGGATCAATCCAACGATAGCAAATGCAAGATTAATCAGAGGTAGTGGAATAGCCAAGGCTATAGGTTTCCCTCTTGATCTTGTCATCCCTAAAGTAGTAATGGCTTGTAGAGAAGCATACTATCTTGACATCCAAACAATAGTTGACAGGGATGGAAACATTCTAGCTAACATGTCTGCCAAGGCAATAAAAAATACCTTTGACATTCCCATCTTACGAGAAATGGAAATCCCCATCATAAAAGATTGCAAGGCAATGTGGGATGAAGATCCCCTTAAATGCAAGAAACTCATAAATCAATATTGGCTAAAGCAAAAGAGGGGTAGTGTTACAAAGGTTCCTAAAGAACTATTTCAGAGTGATTTTTATGAAGATTATCATGATTTGGTGACCCTGCTAAGAAGATTAATGGGCCTTCCTACATATGCATAATTTCAAGAATGGATGGTCTACTTCATTGAAAATATTCTCCATGGAGAAGATACCACATTATATTGGGGAAAAATAATTAGCGACTACTTCCATGAGTAGTTCATGGCTATTAAAAGGACCTCCAAGTTTTATATGATGTCCTACTTAGTCTATTCCTTGGCTAAATTGAGGCAATATAGTGGCATGTTCAAAGCTTCAAATGAGGAATCTAGTAGAGAGTTAAAATTTTACAATAGATACCCTCAACTATAATTTAGGAACTTCAAGAGGGATTATTGCAGGGTCAATGACACTTTCATAGGTCATATTATCATATTTCTTAGGGGTGATTTCGAGAGGTGAGTCTCCCATAGTGCTTGGGATTTACTCAAGCAATACACCTTTTTGTTCATCTAGTATCCAAAGTTTACATACATTCATGCCTACGGATTTTTAGAAAGACCAAACAAGCTACCCCAGTATCCTAACAATCAGATAATGCTATTGGAGCTCACTTGGTAGCTACAAAATGTGCACACCCTTCTAAGCTTCAAGAATTTGGTAGGGATTTTGTATCCCATTTCTTTTGGCCAAGGGATGTACGATCTCCATACATCAAAATGCACCCAAAATTCATAAAAGGGCCGAGTACCATTTCAGACTCCGCACCACCCAACCACGTATGGATCCATATGGCATATCAAGAAGGCGCTTGGACCTGAGTATGCCTATTCGCACAACATTGAGGATTTTTGGGCCAATTTTAAAGATGACAATGAGGTGCAAATGAGGCATTATCTGTGGATGATCACATACTTTGTAAAGAGGGTGAACCTATTTCCAGTACCTGATCAGGTGGAGGAAGATGAGAGCATGATCATTGATCCGTGATACAATGCAATTGCTAATTTTTCATTGCCATGAATAGATTGGGACAGCCAGGAAGTTGATGACCTCGACATTATAACCAAGCCCATCGAGGTTTATACAAGAGAATGGGTTAATTGGAAAGTTACCTGATTGAAATAACAAGGGGTTTCTTTGACCTATGAGGGGCTCGAAAGTGAGCCAAGTGGAATAGATGATGGGGTAGCTATTTCCTCCATAGGACAAACTTCAAAATCCCCTCCACTCACTCGATCAAGGAAAAAGAAGGTGACTGATGTGCAACAGTCTAATCCAAATTTGTATGTGAGAAAGGCCTCGAAGGGTGGATCTTCCAAGAAGCATGAGAGTTCGGGCAACGTCACTTTGCTGCCTATTACTCAAGAACATCCACTTCATGAAGGAGAGTAAATGGAGGTTGATCGACAAAAGTCCCCACTAGCTGCCTCTGCTACTATTGCACCTCCACCTACCTCTCAGGCCATGGTGGCTACTTTCCCACCTGTGGTGGACATCTCAGTCCACCTTGCCTCTTCTTTTCCTACTGGGACAATTGTAATGATTGATTCTTCTTCTAACACCACCTCTCCACTTTCTTCTACTTCCATGTCACCAACCATGTCTCTTTCAAGATTTTTGAAGTATTAATGAATTTGGCCATCCTGGCTTCCCTGGAGAAAGTTCTTACCAGCGTTCCAATTTCAAAGCCTCCAACTAAACCCACAGAGATGAAAGCCATAATGCAAATATTTGAGGAGCTTGAACAATGAGAGAGGGAAGCCACAAAGGTATTGGAAGTGGAGGCAGAAGAGTACCATGTGCATCCTGAGTATCAGCATTTGCAAATTAACAAGGTAGTCCATGAGGGGGAGGAAACAAAATCCTTTGAAAGTGATGAAGAGGAAGATTCCAACACTAAATATATTTTAGAAACCTTTGATGCTAATGTTCAAGAAGAGTTGGCCCAAAAATTGAAAGATGTTGGAGAAGAAATAGATAGACCACCCTACGAAGAAAGAAGGCAAGAGGATGATAAAATGGAAGAAAGCATGGAACTTCCAATAGGTTAACAACAAGAAAGTCTCAAGCATGGTGAAGAGGTACTTCTTCCAGGAGGGCAGAAAGATCAAGGAAAGAAAGAGCATGAAGATGTGCCACCTCCACCTAAGGAAGAGGAGAATAGAGAAGAAGATAAACCTGAAGAAGAGTCTCAAGCTACTAAGAGTTTGAAAATAGAGTATCCTAAAGAACACATGCATGAAGAAGAAAATGATACTAAAAGGGAGGAAATTCCCAAGGCATGCATGCCCACTAAGTACCCTATCAAACTCCTGGTATTCATTTGAGACTCTGATGAAGAAGAAGGAGAAGACACTAGGATGGAGAAAGAAACTCCCAAAGATAAATAAATTGAAATAAAAAAGGATGAAGAAGAGGGTGAATGTGAATCACCCAAAGAAAAGTACCAGATGTTTGAATGGATGGAGAAGCAACTTGAAAAGAAAGCTCCTAGTTTGAGTGATCCAAGAGCAAGGTTAGAGGACATCTTGGCTTGAGCCCAAATAAGCACCCAGAAAGAGAAGAATCCCAAAGTTAGATCCAAGCTAACAATGGATGCTTCTAGATCTAGAACCATGCAAGTAGCCATGTCAGTGGTGGGAAAATAAGGGATAAGCTACAATGGCTCCACCATCAATGTAGGGAAAACATTAGAGAGCAGAAGGTGGATCACATTTAGAAGTCTATTGCCATGGTGGTGCACTTGATACAATAGGATAAGATTTCCAAGGAATAACTCAAGGCACAGGTGCCTAATTTGACAACCTAGATTCAACAACGGTCATCAAAAAAAGAGCTTCCTACCACATTGTCGGCTCCACCACAATTGTTGTCCAAAGAGAAAATCGATAACCTCAAGAAAAGGAATAAATTGGCTAAGACCACAAAGGACATTGTAAAGCCAAATCTTATGACAACATTCAAGTTTCAGATAGCTTTTCAAACTTGTGACAAATTGCACATCAAATTCCTATCTTAGGAACTTCATCTTTGAGATACATTTCATCTCCATCTAGCCCACATAAGTCTACCCTATGATTACAAGAAAAATAACATCAAACATCAGCTGAGGAATTCCATGCAAGTCATGACCTGACACCCGAGAGACCTTGGGGTGATTTTCAACAATTTGTTATTGGAGATTTCCTTTCAAGAGAGGTAGTGTATTTATGTATTACCTGTGTTGAGAAAGTGTACAAAACACCCATGAACATGCTTGAAGGATTACCACCTATAAGCAATATTAGTCATCAAATCAATCTGATTCCTAGAGCTAGTTTCCAATAAAGGAAGCTCATCGAATGCCTCCAATAGAGAGTGAAGAGTTGAATAGACAATTGCAAGAGTTGTTGTGAAAGGGATTTGATTAGGAATATTTTGAGTCCATGTTCAATACCTACAGTACTAGCACCTAAGAAGGACAGAGAATGGTGAATGTGTATTAATTCGAGAGACATTAATAAGATTACCATCAAGTATCAGTTTCCCTTGCCAAGGATGGATGACATTATGGATTTTCTGAGTGGAGTTGAGTATTTCAAAAAGATTGATTTGAAGAGTGGTTACCACCAGATTCAAATAAAAGAAGGAGATGAATGGAATACAACTTTCAAGACCAAAGAGGGCATGTATGAGTAGTTAGTCTTGCCTTTTGGACTAACCAATACACCCAACACATTCATGAGACTCATGAACGAGGTATTGAAAAAATATCTAGGTAAGTTTGTCATTGTTTACTTGGATGAAATTTTGATTTTCAGTAAGATGTTGGAAGAGCATATAATGCATATTTGAGAATTTTTTGAGAAGCTGAGAGAGGAGAAGTTGTTGATCAACTTGAAGAAGTGTAATTTTATGAAATGTAAACTGGTGTATCTGGGATTTTTTATCTTTGTGGGGGGTCTAATAAAGGATCCAAAAAAGGTAAAATACATTATGGAGTGGCCAACACCAAGGAGTGTTATATAGGTAAGATATTTTCATGGTCTAACTAGTATTTACTGAAATTTCATTAAGGGATTTAGTAGTATTTGTGCACCCCTAACTAACCTTGAGAGGGTATAGAAAATAATTTAGATGGAGTATAGGAGTAGTAAATATTTTCAACTTGCTAATAAAGGTCATAGAGTAGCTTGTTTTGTCACTCCTAGATTTTAATAAATTGTTTCATGTAGACTATGATACTAGTGGAAACACTATTGGAGTTGTTTTAAGCTGAGAAGGTAAACCTATTGCTTATTTTAGTGAAAATTTGAATGGAGCAAAGAAGAAATATTCTATTTATGATCAAGAATTTTATGCCATAGTCCAGGCTTTGAAAAAGTGGACACACTATTTGTTTCCAAAATAATTTGTTTTATTTACTCATCACTAGGATTTATGGTATTTGAATAGACAAGGAAAATTAAATCAAAGGCATCTCAAATGGGTTGAATTTCTTCAAAGTTACACCTTTTTTTTGAATCACAAGAGTGGACAATTGAATAGGGTAATAGATGCCTTGAGCAGAAGGAAAATGTTGTTGATAGAAATGCAAGTTGAAGTTGTCAGGTTCAAGGAACTCATAAGCTTGTATCTAGAAGATACTAATTTTGTAGAAGCTTGGAAAGCTTGCAAAGATCCGATCATGTTGGATAGGACAAGGTGGTTGGACTATAACATTCAAGATGGTATGTTGTTTAGAAGGAATCAATTATGAATTCCTAGGAGTTCGATAAGGGAAAACTTGATCAAAGAGAAGCATAGTGTTGGATTGGAAGGACACTTTGGTTGGGATAATACCATTTCCATTGTTGGCGAACATTATTATTTGTTGTAGCTATAGTAGGACATGAAGAATTTTGTATAGGGTTGCAGGGTGCGTCAAATGGCAAAGGATACTAGTCAAAAGACTGGATTATATCAACCCTTACTTGTACCTAAGAAGCTATGGGAGGATATCAAAATGGACTTTGTTCTTGGTTTTCCAAGGATGTAGTGTGATCATGAATCCATATTTGTGGTGGTGGATAGATTATCAAAGATGACATAGTTCATTTTGTGTCATAAGACTAGTGAAGTCATTCATGTTGTAGAATTATTTTTAAAGGAGGTGGTAAGACTACATAGTCTCCTAAAGAACATAGTTTCAGACTATGATACCAAGTTTGTTGATATTTCTAGAGGACATTGTGGAAGAATTTAAAAATTGGCTTGAAGTTTAGCTTAGCACATCATTTGTGGATAGATGGAAAAATAGAGGTAGTGAATAGGAGTTTGAGTAACTTGTTGAGATGCTTAGTAGGAGATAATCCCAAGAGATGGGATGTCATTTAACCCAGGTGGAATTTTCTTACACCAATTTAGTCCATAGGAGCATTGGTAGATCACCATTCTAGATTGTATATGGGAGTAGTCCAAGAACTACTACTGAATTGAGGAAGATGGATAAGGAAGGAAAATGTAGTGTTGAAGTAGAGGATTTTGCTAAAAATATAAAGAACGTGCACGAATAAGTTAATGATCATATTAATAAGATGAATACATAATATAAGCCTAAGTAAGATTAGAAAAGAAAGCATAAGGATTTTTCTATCAAGGACATAGTCATGATTCATTTGTGGAAGGAAAGATTCCTAACTGGTACATACGATAAGATGAAGATGAAGAAGTTTAGACTATGTAAGATCTTAAAGAAACATGACTTAGGAAATGTGTACGAGGTAGAACTACCGAGTGGAATTCATATCTCACCTATCTTTAATATTTCACATCTAACAAAGTATCATGAAGGAGATAAGGAACATGAGTTGGTAGAGGCACAATGGTGAGTTCCAACACCTGCAACAGAGAAAGAAGAGTTTGAAGGGATCTTTGACATTCATGTGGGGAGAAGCACTAGGAATAGGTAGTATAATGAATATGTGGTGAAGTGGAAGGGAATACCAGTAGAAGACTCAACTTGGTTGTCTAAGTCAAATGTTAGCTATCTTGGTTTTCCTCTAACTCCCAAGAAGTGACAGAGTCACTTTTGAAACTACTCTAGTTATCTGATGGAGGAGCATCTTGGGTGAAGAGAAATCTTGCATCACCAAAAATATTCTATGTTTTTTTATTTTGAATAAGGGCCAATGTTGGGATGAGTTGTAGACTTCTAAATTATTCTTAATCATGTCATGGGGTTCACAAGCTCCCTAACTTCCTGACTTAGCGACTTAGTGGATGGATTTCATCAGCGAATTGCTTGTTTATAAGTTTTTTGAACCTATGTCATGGGGTTTTGAATTTTTCTAGCCTCCCAACTTGGTGATCCCTTTTGTTGTTGATGTGACAAGTATGTTTTGGTGAGACTTATAACCTGATTTGGGGTTGTTGTTTTCATCTAAGAGACAAAGTGGTGTCGATGGGAGTTATGTGGACGTCTCTTTGACATCCCATGTGTGTTCAACATTTCAAGGACTCTAGGCTTAGTTGACCATTGCATCGAGGTGAACTCATGGTGTCATCATGAGATACTCTTAATTCTCTTTGACTATGCATGTCTAATCAATGGTGTGGTGGTAGCGATCTTAGTGTGATAGGGTGGTGTTGGCATGAGATCCTATGATGTATCTTAGTCATTATGGTGATATCATGGTATAGCTTATCGATGTCACATGAGGTTTTCAGAGAGAGATCTCCCAAAGTCTTGGTGACATTATGAAAGTGGTGGATGAATGATGATGGTCAATGTGGTAGATTTCTAGTTAGGTTGCAACATGTGGATAAGTGATATCCAATATATTCCACATTGTTGATATGGAACACCTATGTATTGGCCAACCTAGTATAGCTACTAATAATGATGTAACAACTTGGAGATTTCAAAGGATGATTAGACAACAATGGAACTATGACATGAAGAGTTGGAAATATCAAGGCCAACTTGGAGAACTAGAGAAAGATATAATGATGAAGGAATGCAATTAGGAAACAACAACAAAAGTGTGAGGATAGTTTATAGTGTTGAGCCAAATGATAATTAATATTTTCACTTAGCAGATGCATGTAATAATCTATTGATAAGATGGCATGTTCTCTACAATGAAGATTTAGTAATAAAGATAATTTTTGCTATGCAAACCTGGTTGTGCATTATTGTTCTAGCTTGTAAGGGGTGTCTCCTTCATCATGATAGGTATATCACTCATTTACAGGAGTGCTAATAGTTCTCCTCCTAGGATTTAGTTATTGGTGAAGCTTTATCAATTACAATAAGAAGTAAAAAAAATAATATATAGAAATTACATTATAAAAAGTGATATATTTAGCAAAATAATCACTTACTACTAGTAGACGATCTCTCTCCTGACGAAAAATATTCACATGCTCATGTTGTGGCATGTTGAAGCCTTGTAGAAACCATCCAAAGAGAAACTAAACTATGAATCAATAATGATTTTATTTTTCATTAACTAACAACGATAAAAATGAATGTAAATTTAAATTTTAGTAATCTACCTCATACCTCCTCTGTGAGAGCCATCGAGGAGTCTATAGTAGATGAAATACCAAGATTTATTTCCCTATGAACATTTGGAGTTGTATCCACTTCCAACATCTAAAAATGAAACAAAAAATTATTCAATAATGAAAACTACAATAGTTATTGACATCATGGCTTATAATGTATGAGATAATGAACAAAATTTTGATTACTTACTAAACTATATATTTGTGACTATCATGCTTACTATTTTTCCTATCCATCACTTATTCAAAAGCACCTATTTTTATGATTTTACCCATAGTAGCAATGCAGTGAACCATTTGATAAAATGATTTTGTAGACATGTACAATAACTGTGGTAGCATAGAGAAGGCAGTGAATTATTTGAAAAAATGCTTCAAAGAAATGTAGTCTCATGGTGATGGAATGACATTACAAAGAAATGTGTCATGGAATTCCATCACCATAAGATCACATTTATTTGAATAAGTTTTTCAAATAGTTCATTTCCTTCTCTATGGTATTATGTTGGGATGGGGTTGATGGTATAGTGTGGTCTTGGTTATGAGATGGAGAGAAATCATGACATGAAGAGGAAGGGGTGGGGACATGAACAAGCGGAATAAAAGGTGGAAGGTTCCATGGATTGGTAAATTGAGGATGAGGATGAGGACCTTGAAAAGAATTTGCAGGGGAATTTGGGCTAAACGGTTGGTTTCTATTCTTTAGGTAGTGAGCTTTTTGAAAAAATGCCTCACAAAAATGTGTTCTCATGCTGATGAAATCGCATTCTGTGCAAACCCCAATCCTAGTACCTGTAAAACAATAAGAACAAACACATTAGAATATAGAGAAAAAAAATAACAATAATTCCCCATGAAATCCATTTACAAAGCTTAAATTAGGAAAATAGGTGAAGAACATAATGAAAACAACAAAATAGAGATTGAATCCTAATTAAACTAGCAAACTTATGATCCCATGGGGGAATTGGTGCCAATTTGATATGAAAATTGGCCCTTTCCCAACTCCAATGATGAAAGATTGATGAATGTTGATGAATGATCTACTTTGATGAAGGATGGTGAGTGCTCCAAGCTAAAAATTTGCATAACCTAGCTAAGAACGCAATGGTATTGGTGAAAATGGATAAAGATTTTAGTATAGAACTTTGCATAAATTATGGATGATGAAATGAGGAATGAAGCCTCTTATTTATAGAATGCTAAGATGGATGAATGTCCAAAATAGAGCAATGTGGGACTAACATTCAACCAATGGAAAGATGCCACTTGTCAACCCTTGAGTGAATGGAGGATGTGCAAGTTTCGAGGATTGTGCCAATAAATGCCTATTTTTGAATTTTGAATTTATTGAAATGACATGCAAGAGGGAAGGAAAATGCATTGAATGCCACTTGGCTGAAGGCAAAGGACATGTAAGAGAGTATAAATGCCTTGTTGGATGTACATGTCAACTTGGATTTTGAATTCAAACTTGGAGAATATTCCCAAACGATGCCTTGTTGAGGAAAATAGAGATTTAATAAATCAATTAAATCTATTTTCATGTGCAAGTGGTAAAATCTGGAGGATGGGACATGAGGAGAGATTAAATTAATCAAAGTTAATTAATTTAATGAAGGGGGTTAAATGATGTGACCTATTTGACTTAAATTTGTGGATTTATTTAAATCAAATATGAGAGGAATGTGATAAGAGATTAATTAAATAAAGTTTTTGATTTATTTAATTAAAAGAGATGATGTTAGACTAAACTAAATAAGGTTTTAATTTATTTTATTTAATAGATAGACTTTAGAGATTTAATCAAATAAAATTAATTATTTAATTAAATCAGATAATTAGATCAAAATGATTAATTTAATTATCAAGAAGAGGTGAATTAATTAGATAACTAGCTTATTTAATTAAGAGAGGAATATTGACAAATTTAATCAGATAAGGGTATTTGATTAAATGGTTAGACTGAAGGATGATTCAGGATGAAAATATGTTAGTTTTCAAGATCAGATGCACAATGTCAATCGGTACATTTTACGTGTCTACATTTTTCCCCTCTTTGAAGCAATGCACTTGTTGCATTCATTCAAAGAATAAATGATCTCGATTAAAGCCAATTTTTTTTTGTTTAAAAAAATATTTCCCCATTGTTGCTCAGCGAGAGAAAACATGCCAATATATTTCCCCCTTGAGAGATTGGACGAAAATTTCAATTTTTGGGTGATGTTGCGAAAAAAGAGGACAAGGTGCCCAACAGGTCCAAAAAGGCATCGTGAAGCCAAAAACATGTCTAAATACCATAAAACGATGTAAGATAGGGCTCAATTAGACAAAAATAGGCTCAAGGGTTCAAAACCCTAGTAGGATAATGAATTAGGGTGAAAAAACCCTAATTTTCAATCTTAAAAAGGCTTTGAGGGGTCACTTTCAATTCATTTTCACACACAACCATCGAGCAACCTTGAGATTTGAGCTCTGAACTCTTGATGATATGGCACAATGATAGCTACTAATGCACATTTCTGATCGAGTTTGGATGTACCAGTAGCCACTAGACATTGGGGCACCGGTAAGTGATCCTTAAGCTTTATTTTTTATTTTTAGCATTCATTTATTACTTTCAAAGTTAGTCCTTCTGTAGTGGCACTATATAGAGATGCTCAAAAATAAAACTGTGCCACTCGATGAAAAATTGCACCATGGAGGTGGAGTTTGGAGTTTGAAAATAAATTCCAAAATTTGACGCTGAGGTCATGGCCAGCAGGGTCATTTCCAAAGTGCGATGCAGTGGTGCGATAATGACAGGGATCTTTTCAAACTGCGTCGCTTGAAGGGAAAGTGCACCGCGGTAGTGTGCTTTTAGCATTTTGTGCCCCAACATCGTAGTTTGATAAAAAATCAAATAGTGATGCCTTCATGGATAGCGATGCTAGAGTGGTTTCTTGGATGCCCAACAAATTTTTTTTCAAAATTTTTAAATGACCCTTCCTGATGTAGGACGCGGTGAGGGAGCTCTACTCCTAAGACAAAAGTCATGGGATCTTTTCGGTTACTTGTGGGACATGAGTGATAGAGATCATGATCGACTACGAGACATGGGGTTGTGGTACATCACCTACGCAACACCCATTCACACCCACCTTGGGATGATGTTAGTGTTTGCTGAGAGATGGAACAACGAGATCTCTTCTTTCCACCTTCCCATCGATGAGGCCACCGTCACCTTGGAGGAAATTTGGTGCATCTTGAGATTCTTGATTCATGGTTGGTGCGTCATTTTTGATATAGATGAGGGGTTGAATTCCTATCTCACAATCCTCTCCATAGAGGATATTGTTATTTGCAAGGGGCAGATCGAGCTTGAGAGACACATGGCTCTAGCCCCTCCCTTCTGCTTGGTTGTTGTGGTGATTATCTCAGGTCTTATTTCCCCAGATCCATGAGGCTAGTACTTCATTCCTAGTTGGGGACTTTGCTAGGATCACAAGGTGATGCATGACAAGCCTACTCATTTTTCTTGGGGGCCGGTTCTTCTTGCATCACTGTACAAAGATCTTCATGAGTACATCTACCTAGATGGCAGAGCACTCAGAGCAGGTGTCACACTCCTCCATGTATGGGCATGGGAGTACATTACTGTCCTTTGGTCGTGGATTTTTGTAGTTCTGATGGGGCTTGATGATCCCCTTGTATGGTGCTATAGAGGTGGTGTGTCCTTCACACACATAGGTGAGCATGGGATTCCCTATTGGAGGAGGGTCCTAGATGAGATGCAGGTGTTTATATGGCATCCATATCTTGGTTGGCTTGGATGGGCCGATGATGCACATCATATTTTCTATGCCCGCCCCACTTCATGTAGGGGTGAGAGCACACGATGATAGAGAGATATCTACCTGGGTGCGTTTAGCATTAGTTCGGTGAGCCTCAAAATTAGCCAAATGATGATTATGTGGTCGTATTTTCCTGCACCATATCACAGGTTTCATGGGGGTGATACATTCCTACTTCTGAGGCCATGGATAGCTTTAGGCATTTGGTGGCTTGGCCATGGGCTTATGATTAGGGGCTTGTAGATCCAGGTGTTACACAGGCATACAAGGATTGGTTCTGGCCTCCCTACATTTGACAGTTCCAAGAGTAGTCCCTGATTGGTGGAGGGTGAGAGGCAGAGGGTGAAGACAATGATAGAGGGATGATGCATGACAGGACCAACCGATCGGGCCTCCAGTTTAGCCAGCTTAGCCAGTTCAGCCAGGTCAGGGTGACGTATAGATGCAAGATTAGTAGTAGGTGCCGCCTAGGTAGTAGGGGTAGGCAAGTGCACTAGCACAGGCCGGGGGTGAGGATCAGCCTGAGGTACATCCTCCATGAGCATACCCAACAAGGTAGGTGGATGCTCAAGATACATTGATTGCACAACTATAGGCTCAGGTGTAGACTTTGATAGTGGAGAGGGACTAGATCAAGGCCAAGAGGGACCAGATCATACTACAGAGATAGGCTATAGAGCTACAAGCGACTATAGAGATGGGCTAGAGACAATAGTTGGAGAGCATGGAAACCTCCTCCTCTTAGAGCAAAGTGTCGATTAGGTGCTATAGGGAGACCATTCGAGAGGCATATTATTACCGCATGCACTATCACCAGACCATGCTTAGAGCAGAGTGGGCCCCAGACTACTCGTAGCGGACCAGCCACAGACCAGTAGAGAGTCATGGTGATAGGGGTGAGGGAAGAAAACATGATGGGTAGACCTTGATCGAGATGATACTTTATGTGCCTTATGGGATCATTTTTGATAGCCTTATGGGACTTTTTGTACTGATTGACATATATGTATAGTGATCTGATTATTTTGTACTATGACAGTTATTCAATGATGATATATATATGAGATGATGATTTTGATGTGATGTGTGTATCATTTATTTATTCATGTATGGATGATTCTATTGCTATATACTGTGCAATGATGTTATAGTGTTATATGATGTATTTATGGATACATTTATTTATTATGATATATGTATTATGTAATGATTATGACTAACAGATCTATATTATGTTGCTGACTTATGATATGCAGATGTATTTATGTGATGCTTAATTATGTTGGAATCTATATGATGATTTGAAATGATATGATATGCAATATACAATATGCAAAATGATATGGAAATGATCTATGGTGTATATGTGAAATGATGTGAATCATGCTTATATATGGATGTACACTTTGGATGTAATGTATTTTGTTTGTTTCTTATTTATGCTTATAATGATGTGGAATGATTTATAAAATTAAATGTAGAAAATGATTGTGATGCTATTTATGAGATAATATGGATGATATAATGCAATGGTTGTGTTTTATATGATATGTATTGATGATGCAAATGAGATGCTTTTCTCAGATGCTTAGAATAACAAATATTTTTATCCTAAACATGTTAAATGATAATGTAATGTATGTGATGCATTTACTGTGATGTACTATATGCAATTATATGATGATGTTTTATGCAAAATGAATGAATGTATGAGATGACCTTATGATGTTATGCTAGTATGTATGCAATGGATTATCTATAATGCTTATGTACCTATTATGTATGATTATGCAGTAGGTGGTAGTGTTAAATGGTTATGAAATATTTATGCAAATGAATGTTATGCAATGATTTATGTGATGAATGCAATGTGATGCAATGTAATGAGAAAGGGATGTGCTAATTTATGGAAAATGCTTATAATACCATGTTTATATGATGATGGAAATGCAATGCATATGTTATCTATATGATATGTTTATGCAATACGCTAATGATTTGTGGATGCA
The DNA here is from genome assembly GCA_007258455.2 of Sequoia sempervirens. Lineage (NCBI taxonomy): Eukaryota > Viridiplantae > Streptophyta > Pinopsida > Cupressales > Cupressaceae > Sequoia > Sequoia sempervirens. Next base: position 418,344,861 of record VDFB02193867.1, read on the forward strand.
AGATAGATGATGATGATGATGATAATGATGATCAACTATCATAGTACCTTGTTAGCGTGATGAGCAAGAAGGGATGAAAGAAAATAAGTCATTTCAACAAGACAAAAGATGATGAATATGCAAATGATGATTACTTGTCGAGGAGTTGGGATTTACAAAGGGCCAACTTCCTTATGTTTGATAACACATGTGGTACGATGAATCAAGGTATAGAGAACTAGGATGGCATTGTAATTAGTGTGATGGACTTTGACTCGACAAACAAATAGGAGTATCCTTGTTCACACATGAAATACAAAAACCTTGCTAGGATATGTTGATGATGTTTTCTGCATAGCAACAACTCAGACAAAATATAATATCATATCTCTCTTGAAAGTTAAATCTCTATCAGTAAACCTCAAGAGATAACCCCAAGGTCTCTAATGTCAGGTCTTGACAATGAATAAACAACTCAGTGATAATGTGAAAAGTTGGTAATCACAAGGGGCCTTACAAATGAACAAAGTTGGAAGCATGCTTTTATCAGATGCAACAATACGGTGATGCTTTTAATCCTAAAACTAACCCAGATTCAAAGAAAACAACAAAAGAGATAAGAGTTTTAGAGATATTTCTAAGACTAAAACATAAGATCAATCACAACAATGATGAATGTTGCAGATGGACAAATCCCCAATGAAAACAATCTCTGTTTGATCAAGGACAAGCCTACAACTCCACAAAAATGGTGTAATCTTCTAAGAAAACTGAAGATTTTCAAACTTTTAACATTCATTCACATACCCAATAACTGGCACAATGTAAACAAGCATCCAAAGTTAAACTTAGCACAAAATAAGACTCAGACTAACTTTACATAGAAAATTACAATCAACAAATTGCTAAAAGTATGGACAGGAGATTGATCAACATCATTAACATTTTACCATTATTGCAAAAGAACTAAAATCTAACACCTAACATTTAAGAATCGAGAACAAGAAACCATGAACTATCAAAGTGTAACACAAAGCTTTCCAAATCAACAATCCAATTGCATTAACTTCTCTGACATTACATAACAATTTCCAGTATCTTTCCTCTCTAATAACTACTATTTTGCATAGTCTAACTCCTAACTTAGCCAATTATGGCTTCTAATCAGCTCTTCTAACCTAGTCTTACCCCTTACAAATGACAAGGCACTGACATTTTATAGAAAATTACATTTTGAATCAAAGGCTAGGATTTAGTTCATCTAATGGCTGCAATTACACTTTTAGAAGCATCCAATAGATACATTTAATTTGGGAGCTCATGGTACATCATCATCCAATTGCATAAAAGTAGTTACATCATGGAAAAATGAGAAAACAATATTATGCCAATGTGTTATTAATGAAAATTCTGATTGGATGATGAAATTAGCTTCACATGTCTTCCAGAAACCCTTTCTAGTTGTAGACAGTTTGGACACAGATTCTTATGAATTGAACTCTTCCATATTTTCCTTTTGGCACGAATCCCATATGCAAGTTCCTCTTTTTGATATTTATTTAATCCTGAAAAAATAGATATCATCATTAGCAGCTCACATGTTTAAAAAAAAAAAATCCAGTCCAAATTAAACTTGAATAAATTTTTGGCATTTTAAAAAAAACCTACATTTTTTAATGGGAACTTTCCATTTTCATTTTTTTTTCCATTTTGAAAATTTTATTTTCAAAAATTTCCATCCATCTCAAATTTCATTTTGAACATTTTAAAATTTCAAGGAAAACAATTTCCATTTGGAAAATAAAATAAAAATCATTTTGAAAAAATTCAATTTTGGAAATTTTCGGGTTTTCAAGGAATTTCGGGCTTTTGAGGGGTCTTGGGATTTTGGGGGTCAAGGAATTTCCAGGAAAATCCGAAGGGGTAGGGTTGAAATCCCCTAAACCCCATAACTTTTTTTCTAGAAGAATTTTCAAAAAGTTCAAAAAATAACCTTGCCTAATTTTTTGTCCTCTATCCACAGGTGCAAAAAAAATTTACATATAGCATTGAAAATTCACTTCAAAATCCCCATTTTTGAATTCCAAGACAAACAAATTTCCCCTAGAGCCTCAAAATGTTGTTCTCAGCAAACCTAGTCTAGAATTAATCCAAAAAGAACCTCCCAAGAAGAGCAAAACCAAAATTTGACCCAACCAAAAGGTAGAGATGCAAAAGAAAAAGGAGGGTCCTCGCCTTCGGTGGGGCGTGTGTGTAAAAATTGCACAATAGGATGCACTTTAGAAGTTTCAAACACCTTAGACCAAAACATGGAAAGGTATAACCTATTAATGCAATAGTCAACAAGTTGCCCAAAAATTCCTCCATACATATCTAACAAAGCAAGTATTCACCAAGGTTATATTCCAAGAATGCCCAACAAGCACAATAGACAAAAGATAATGATCATTGCCTCATTCCTATTTCTCTAAATATTTTGTCTGGATATCATCGAGAAGTCCTTGGAATGAGTGCAATAAGATAAGTTGAAAGACAAAGATAAAGTAAACAAACAAGCTGATGTTCTTCAATACCGCTAACCAAAATAGGATGTGTTTTTAAGGATAAAAACCAAAACTATTGCCAAAAGATAATGCCCATTGTAAGAAGGATACATCATAGGCCATGTTAGTGGATGGCGGCATGTCATTTCATTTATCCTAAACATTCTTTCAAATGATTGATATGGGACCAAATCGATGATACGTTATTGACACAAAGAGTTGACCAACTTGTTTATGTATTGATTTAGACCTAAGACTTGATGTTTTGAGTTTTCACTTTTAACCTGCTAGGCTTGTTTCTGATTATCTTACCAAAGATTGAGGATGGAGATCATTTATTATGAGTGATGTTATTGTGGGTGCAGGTGAGATGAGATGGATGGATTTTTTTCAAATATTTGGATGTTTTTGGAGTTCTTGCAATGTTTTGAGGCTGTTTTTGGTGTTTTTTTTTTGAGATTTTTTCAAATGTTTTGATTTTTTGTTTTCTAATGTTTTGGGGTTTTTTAAAATTTTGACCAAGAGACTAACCTAAATACCTATCCTAGGGGCCTTGGGGGATGATCAATAGATTAGCCTTGCCTACGTTATACACGTAGAGACCACGTAATTTGACTGACTAGTTGACCAATTTATATATGACGATAAACATGATGAGATGTTAGTTTATTATGGCAGACTCTTAAAGGACTGACCTAAGTGTCTTGGGGGATGATCAAAGATCAAGCTTTCCTACATTCAAGGCTCAAAAACCCATAGTTCGATAAGACGACTTTCTTTTTACTTTTTGACCAAATTTTTTATCTATTTTTGGGATTTTGATATGTTTTGAATTTTTTTGGATTTTGTGCTGTTTCGATGTTTTTGGATTTTCTAATATTTTGATGTTTTTGGATTTTATGATGTTTTAGGACTTTAAGGATATACATGAATCAAATCCGATGAGAACATGCCCCCAACGTGATGCAATAGACTACTCTGATAAAGGCAGAACAACCTAACCTTGAGGATGGGCCAAGTAGTACTAGGAGGGATCATGATACAAACATAGGACAAAGCTATGGTGTGGATGCAGGTGGATGAGTGATGGATGAAGATCTAAATGTGATGGATGATGAAAACATAATGGATGGATGATGCAGAACAAGACATAAAGATCCTGGTGGATGGAAGGTGCTTATTTACACAAGGTGCCTATTTTCGAGGATTTCACCAAGGTACTTGTCAAAAGTGCCACCAAAGTGGTTTTCACTAGAGGATGATTTTTTTCTTTACTATTTTTGATCGTTTTTCTAATTTTTTTGGATTCTTTTCTTTTTTGATTTTTTTTTCACCAAGATGCCTATTTTCTAGGTTTTCATCGAAGTAACAATTTTTTGGGTCATTTTTTTTTTTTTTTTTGGATTTTTTGGTTCTATACCTTGAAAGATTTAGGCATAAAACTTTTTGAGATGAGAGCTATTCATGGGCTCTTGCAGAGGTTCCCCTTTGGGTGTTGATAACTGATATGCCCCTGACTTATAACTTGTTGTGATGAAGAATTGTCCCAACCAATTGGGTTCAAATTTTCCTTTGCTACTTGGGTTTGAGACATTCTTCTGATTCTTCTTTAATACCAGTTCTTCGACTTGGAAAGTCCTGCTTCTGATTTTCTTATTATAGCTCCTTTTCAGTCTATTTTGATAGACTTGCAAATGATTTAAAGTGTCTATACATCACATATCCAGTAGCTCTAGGTCATTTAGTCTTGATACTCAGTACTCTTCATCTGTGATGAGGTTTTGTAGTGATATCTTGAGTGATGGGAGCTCGATCTCAATGGGGAGTACTACCTCTAATCCATAGACTAGGGAAAAGATGGTGGCACTAGTAGGTGTGTGGATGTTGGTTCGATAGACCCAAAGGGTGGGATTAAGTTGTATATGCCAGTCATGACTGTTGTGTAGTTTTGCACACACGCTCCACTCAGAGTAGGGACCCTCTTTTTGGGATATCTTTTGACCTTTGGTTTTATTGGACTTGTCTTTTTGAGGTCTTGAGATGTTGGTATTATTGGATTTGGTCTTGCCTTGAGGCTTGAATTGTTTAAAATTGGTTTTTAATGAAAATCTGGGTTTTGACCTGAATCCAGGATTTTCCAACTCAGGTGGATTTTCTGGGTCTTGTTCATTGTCCGTTTATTGCTTAATTTTCTGAATCTGGGTTTCTACTTGACTTTAGGATTTTTCAATTTTGGCAGATTTTCTCCAACTGCGTTAAAATCCTGAACTTCATTAAAATCCTAATTTCTATCATATCTATGGAATTCGTGTTCATCCGGATTTTCTGTTTGGCTTGTTTTTTTTTGAAATTCCATCCTGGGCTCGGGTTTCTGGATTCCCTTGATGTGTCTTGTCATTCATTAATGCTCAAAGTACCTTTGCTCAGACGTGAATGCGGGGGGATTTAAGGCCTTTTAGGCATCATTTTGATTTAATCATTCACTTGCCGCTTGCTCTGGGGTTTGAGATTCTTCATTTGAGGTTTTGATTGCTGAATTCGAGCTATTTGTGTCTGGATTGCTTGAACCTTGGTTGGATTTTTCATTGCTAGGGCACATTTTTTCTCAGTCACTTCTTCGAGTCTAAAGTTTCATCTAGGTCATTCCATGGTAAGTCGTCACTGACCCCTCCCTTTGTTTGCATCATGATTGAATATTTCTCAGTCGATTGGTAGCCATTTTAGGTCAGCCTTTGCTTGGTTATGATTTTGTACTTATTGAACTAGGGTTAGACTTAACTCCTCACCAAAATTTCATCACCTACATTATGCATGATCTTGTTTATCAAATGAATGTTAGATAGATAAGTGTTGATGGCTGTTCAGGGTAGGATTTTGCCCCTAGGTGCGTAATTTGTTGTATTTTGTGAAGTTGAGGTTTTGGGAGTTTTGCTCGAAACTGCTAAGAATGGTTAATCCATCATGATTTTCATATCTGGTGCTTACATTAAATTTTCTCATGCCTTGAGAAGCCCCAGTGTGCTTTAGACTGGTCTTTTGAGGATAATATTTGAAACTTCAAGCTTACCTTGGGTTTTCATGGCGGAGGTCTAGTCATCAAAATTAGGGCATCATTGTTTTTCCATGAAGATTAGTCATTTGAGAACTTTGGGAATTTGAATCCATGTGCATTTGAAATTTTGCTTATTGGCATCAATTTTGGGACCATTAGAATCCAAATAGGGAGGTTTGGAGTGAACATCTGATTCTTTGTTCGCGAGGTAGTAATCGTCAGGTTTTTGAGGTGTCCACATAATTCCTACGCACCCAGATTTTCTCGATATCAGTGAAGTCTGCGGAGCATGGCGAATTCCGAAGTATTTAAACCATCTGCGAAAATACGACCTATCCAGATTTTTCCATTTTTCCTGCCTGGTTTCATTCTTTTTGATTCTTGAAGCTAGGGCTAATGGGGTAAAGTGCTAATAATGATTTCTTGTTGCTAATGGATGAATTTCATGGTAATCTCATAACCTTTTGTCTGTACTAATGATCTATTTGATGAGTGATTTCTTGGCAGTAGGAATCCATTTGGGTCAGATTTCTCTTAATTCCACCCTGACTGAATTTTCCCAGTTTACCTTATTTTCCTGGATGGCTTTATTTTTCTAGATTTTCAAAGATTGATGATTATTGATAGTTCTTAATTTCTTTATGTGATTTTATGCTAAGCCTTTGACTAGAATATGTATGATAATTGGGTGCTCATGACGTTCTTTTGTTAATACAGGTTGAATCAAGCAAGGCTGCTGTGCGAAATTCCAAAGGTGATATGGAGGGATCTTCCATCACAGAGGCAAAAAGATTAAGATTAGATACCAAGAGTCAACTACTATCTTCTGTGTGGTCTGAGGTCTCTGATACCAATGTTGGAGCATGGTGATATGAGGAATTCAAAGAAAGAACAACTTAGAAGGACCTATTGGTCCTAAGACAAGGAATGATGAAGTTTGGACTAGTTCATGTGGCAGGTTTCCCTCCTGCAATCCAGTGCTATGAGTTAATACTAGAGTGTGCCCGGTAGTATGACTTCGACACACAAAGTGTTGTTAGCACTGAGGGGAGAGTTTTAGAAAATTTCAATCCCATTTCTATTGCCCAAGCTTTTGACATGCCAGATTTTCCATCTGTGTGTGCCTTGAACATGGATCTGGCTAAAACCTACTATGAGAATGAGCCCACTAAAGCCCAACAAATTATTAATTCCTGGTTGGAGAAACCAAAGTCCCATTTTTCCAAACTACTTAAGCAATTACATAGGGTTAAATTCAGGTGTGACATATATGATGCCATTACATTTTTTAGCAGAGTAGCAGGTTTGAAGAGTGTTGGGGTGTTGGAAAACTGGATGGTCCATGTGATTAGTAAGATTGAGAAGGGTACTAACTACCATTGGGTAGGACTTATCAGTGTTGTAATTGATAAGCAATTAAGAGATTTCCTAGAAACAAGGAAGTTCACCATGTCTTCCTATGTGGTGTATGTGTTAGCTAGATTCTACCCATACAGGGGTTTGAATCCAAAGGGAAAATTTGGACAAGATGTAATTTATGACATATACCCGGAACTGCACCTAGGACACCTAGATTATAGAAGGGAAAACGATGCTTTTACAATGTATATCACTAGGCTGCTTCAAAATGTAGAGCATGTGAGATTGTCAGATGGAGCGAAGGAGTTGATAAAGAAATATGGAGCTTGGTTCATTCAGTTTCCCACCTTCTCTTACATCAGAATTGATGAATGTCCAGCTACTCCATACAGGTTACTTAGGTACCCTACTAACCATATTGTGTTATTGGAGGTTGTGAGATAGATATGTGAATTTGATGCAATTATGAAAAAGGAAAAGCATAAAATAGGTTTTGTTGCGTATTTCCCTCTTAGAATTGGTATAGCAGAGTTGTGCCCTTCCATCAAATTAGCACATGCAGTAGGGGATGAATTGGCAGCTCATGGTTTCTCCTTCACCTCCAAGAGAACAAACTTTGATATCACCAGGGAAGCACAGAAGAAGGCCACCAAAGAATACCATCATAAGGATGACCTAGAAGACTATTGGGAAAATATCAAAGATGATTTTGATGCAATACAATGTCAAGTTGATCCCCGACTAGTTAGAGGATGATGTGAATCTGGCGCAAGACCATGCATATGAGTCCATTAAAGATAGATCAATTGGGGAGATAAACTAGAATGATGATGAGGTAACTGAGTTAGAAGACCTAATGGCCCCTGTCATGATATTTACTACTTCAAGGTTGAAGCATAAGGTTTGGGAGTTGGAAAGTGAGAAGATACCCTGTACCTTTAATTTGATGGGAATTCTCAATCCTATGTCCACTTCAGAAGAATCCGGGGAAGATGACCCCAAAGGGAAAACTAAAGGGAGCTCACCTTTCAAAATAAAAATTAGAGGTCCTCAAGAAAGTGAGCCAGAAGCAAAAAGAAACCAAAAGGAAAGAAAAGAAGATGAGCTTTGAAAATAGGCAAGTCCTCTAAAGAGGAGGAATTTGAAAAAGCAGAGGAAGAAGAAACAGATGCTCCTCCATAGCCTAAGAAGACAAGGACAACTAGGGTTTCAAGGAGGAAAGGCCAAGAAACTTCCAAAGATGAGACTTCAGTTGTTGAAGTAGAAACTTCAGGGGAAAAGACTAAAGTTTATTCAAGGAGATCAAGGATTCCATCTTCTAAGGAGACTATGCAAAAGATGGACCCTCTTACAAAGGCACTAGTTGTGGAGCAACTTAAGGCTACTTCCCCTTCGCCAAGCATACCTGGGCAAGAGATTCCTGAGGAGCATGAGACTAGTGGAGAGGAAGAACCTTTCAAGGAATGAGAACTCTTTGGTGTGGCAGCTGAGCTTGAAGTTGAAGAGGTAGAAAAGCACCCTTCTCCACTAGTGCAATATGAGGATTCTCTAGACAGCAGCAAAGGTAACGGATCACCTCAAAAGGAAGATATCCTTGTTAGAACCCCATTGCCTATGCAGGAAGAGGAGCCTGAATTAGGTGATCAAGGTAAGAAATCTCTCGAGAAAGGAAAAGATGAAACACCAGAACAACATGAAGAGATCAAAACAGAAATTTGGGTGGATCTTGTTGTCCCGGATTGGTTGGAAAAGGAGATCACAAAGAAGAAACAAGTCATTGTTGAGGACACCCCTCTAGATTGGGTTGATATGTTAACTAAGATTAGTAAAGGCAAGAAAAAGAAGATGGCCAAGGTAGTTCAAGGATAGAAAGAGATGAAGCAAGTAACAGGGTCATTCACATCGCCACCCCTGCTGCAGATAAAACTAAAGAAGAGGTCACTGGAAAGGATTACAATGTGCAAACCCTTAATCTTGGGCCAGCTTCTACAGAACAAGACATTGAAGAATATGAAGGGTCCAGTGCAGTAATAATTGGGAGGCTAAGGAAAGAAACTCAATCCAACCATGAGCTTAGAAAGGAAAATGAGAGGCTTAAGAAGTGTCTAGAAGATGTAATGAAGCATCGACAATCTCTCCACCCCTCTTCCTCTGCTAGTCCTGGTTTCTTGCCCAAGGAAACTATTTCCGAGATTGAAAAGATGAAGGCTTCTACCTGGACTACAATGGATTGGCTGAATGATGTACAAGTGAAAGGAGATAATGCAATAAAGGGTGTCCTTTTGGTTGGAAAGGATGCAGTCATAGCCAAAGACTTGTTGGAGCATGTGCTATCTCAAGACGAGGAGGATATCGATCTTCTATTGCAGAAATCCAAAGTGATCATGGAATATGGAAAAGATCAGTTGGCTGTAGATGGAATCTTTCCTTCCTCTAGACTTAATGAGCCTTCAGAATGGTTTGAAGCTTTGCAAATTCAGAAAAAGGCTATGAGGAAGATTCATAAACGAAAGAAGCTGATAGATGGTGACTTGACTGGAGTTTATGACGAATGTATTGCTTTCTTTGAGATTATGACTGGTAGGAGGAAAATTGCTCCTAAGTACCTGAGCTTGGAACAAATAAGGGAATGGTGGCATGATGTCTACGCCCCAGATTCTAGAAATGTACTAACAGGACACCAGCTGGATGATGCAGCAACCTACTTGGCAGTGATGGATAGGTACCAGGTTCACAAAAATGATTGGAATAAGATCGTTAAATAGTCAAAAGAGGAGATTGGCTCCATCGAATTTCGGCTAAATATTTTTCCTTTACCACCTGTCATCGAGCTAGATAAAGTATTTTTGAGAGTTCAAGGATCATTGGCCCAAAATAAGGATAAGGGAGGCGACAATTAATGCCCATTTTGAGATTTGTGCTTCCCTATTATTATAGGGCATGTGTTGATCTAGGCTACATTGGGGAATGTGTCTAGGCTGACCTTGATGATGTATCGGCATTTAATGTGTACCTTATTTTGAAATTCCTAAGGCCAACTTGTTTTGGCTATTTTATTTTGTAAATGTTTGGTTGGGCCAACCTGTTTTAAGAATTTACTATAAATGGCATCCTTGCCTCTTTGTAAGGGTTAGCTAGAAAGATAATAGAGACAAGTTAGATCAGAAAATATCTAGAGCATTTTGTAGTAGGGATAATAGTCAATTTCTTGAAGCAAATATTGTAACAAAATAGTGGAATTGTTGCTGCATTTTGGTAATCTAATACAATTGAAGGCATTGTGGTTTTCTTGGTGAAATCTCTTGTGTTAGTTTATCTTGCATGGTTTTTGTTGTTTCATCTTTCGAATTGCTTAAAGATTTATTATTAGTGTTTCGAGTTTGATTAGTTTGGTGAATGATGTTCATGATTTTATATTTAGAATGTTTGTAGCAATCTCTAGTCTATACACCTAGTAACTATCTGAATGTAGTAGGCTGGTGAAGTCAACCTAGACCATACATTTATCTGTGCTTAGTTCTATTGTGGATGAATATCTATGATTTGAAAATCTATATACCTTAGAAGATTGCACTGTTCTTGTGATATTGCATTGTGGGTTAAGCAAGAGTTGGTTATTTGAGATTGGTCCATTCCAGATATTTGTCATTGGCATTGCTCATCTTAGAAATAATTTAGGTTCCATCATTTCTCTTTGCACCTTTATTTTTTTCTATTTCTTTATTATCTGGTTAGATTTAGGATTTGAGATCATCATATTGCAAGATCCGATAAATTAGAAAGACCTAGTTTACTTGTAGTAAGGTCTGATTGTGATTACCAACATTTTCACATATTATTTGAGTTTTTTATGCATCGTCATGACCTGACACCCGAGAAACCTTTGGGTGATTTTTATTAACTTGTTGAAAATTACCTTTCAAAAGAGATAGAATATTGCATTCTGTCTGGGTTGTTGCTGTGCAAAAAACACCATCAACAACGACCTGCATCATTGACTATTTTCTTGAGGATTATCAAAATAGTTTTGTTTGTAGGTTCTGGTTGGCCATTGCCTTGGGGATAGTATGGGGTGGTGAATTGATATTGGATTTTGAATTTTTTGCATAAGTCATGGACTTCCTAATTCTTAAATGGTGTCCCATTATATGAGATAATGGCTTGTGGAACACCATAGCGGCAAATGAGATAGTTCAGGATGAGCTTTGAAATCTACTTCCCAGTTATATACATCATGGGTATGGCTTCCACCCACTGAGTAAAGTACTTTATGGTGGTTATGATGAATTTGTGGTCATTAGATGAAGTGGGTGTGATTTTTCCAACGAGATCGAGTTTCCACTGTGAAAAGGGCCATGGTGTGATGATGGGATGAAGCTATTGAGCTAGAGCATGGATGAGGTCTCCATGCTGCTGACATTGTAGACACCTTCTAACATAGTCATGTGCTTCTCTTTCCATTGTGGGCCAATAATACCCCATCCTCAGTGATTTCTTGGCTATAGTCATTCCACGCGAGTGTGAACCACAGATACAATTATGTACTTCAGTTAGAGTGGTGAATTCCTCCTCAACATTTAAGCAGTGTAGTAGGGTTCCTTCCATGCTCCTATGATATAGGGTATCTCCTAGGATAACAAATTGGTATGCCTTTTTTTACAAAGGTTCATTTTAGGTTTGAAGGTAAGTCGGTGGGTATGACTCCTGTAGACATCCAAATTTGATCACTCCCATATGATCAAATTTCCCCCTTTATTCATCAATTTTGTCAATATTAATTTATATTGCGCTTCTCACATAAGACTCTTAAAGTGTTTAATTTAATAATTAAATACTTTATTTGGTGTTTTTATCTTCACTAAATTAAATAAATACACCAATTTATTTAATTTAGTCATCCTAATCTATTGAATTAAAATCAATTTAAAATTCTTCTTTTCTCACTCCTTGTCACATCCTCCATAATCCATCTCTAATATGAATTAATTTAATTAATTCATATTTAGGGTGTGCTTCCTCTTAATCAAGGATTAATGTCACATCCTCCTACATTTTCCAATTCTCTCTAATCTTCCATTAATTATCATAATTAAGTGTTTGCACAACTTTAATCAAAGTCATTAGCCATTTTTAGCACCACTTTTTGGTCAATTCTTCCATTTTTCCTTTTTGGACATTGACCCTCCTTCCCATGAGAATTTTTAATTCTCATTTATTCATCCCATGTCTCTCTCCTCCCCATGTGAATTTTTAATTCACATTTAATCTTTCCAAGGCTTCTAGAACATTTGACATGTCACCTCATGCACATGTGCCAAACTGCCATCTTTTGGGAACATTGTCTTATCCACTAGATTCTTCCAATCATTGTGAATTTAAAATTCACTATTATTCACCCAAGATTCTACCCATCTTCCAATGTACTTGAAAGGTACTTGTCCTTTCTCCACATCATGTATCTCTCTTCCACATCATCTACACATCATCTCACCCTTAGCCATCTCACATTCCACATGTCAAGATGTGAGGGCTTGTGGATTCTCAACCCACCATAGCCCTTCATCTTGGCCTTGTTGGAAAAATCCTAACCATTGAATTCTCTAGAGAATTCAAGTTCTTCTATAAATACCCCCTCCTCAAGGGCATTTACAACACTTAGTCATTTTGCAACTAAATGCTGCCATTTTGTGCACTCATCTAGCCTTCAATTACATTCACTTGCATCCAAGCATATAGTCAAATCCTTCATTTTTAGCCACATCAAAAGCCATCAAGGAGCATATATATCAATCCAAATCAAGGGCCAATCAAGGAGTTTCAGCTACAAGGAGGAAGGTATAATCAATTATCTTCATTTAACACTTTCCTTTTTGTATTTCCAAATTCCTTAGGCTAATCTTGAGGTGTTTCATTATATTTTCCATTGCACTTTAATTGCTTATAATAGGTTAAATATTTTGATATCACAACTCCTGTTCAAAGGTATGTATAAATGTCGTGGTACCAAAGATCACCGGGACCAATGATTTCACACATGAATTCTAATTTTGGTACATCAAAAGTAGGCACGAGAAGCTAGTCTATTAGGAATTCATATTTTAGAACGTTGTGGGGGATTTCCAATAAGGATCCAATTGTTGCCATGGCGTCTGCTGCTCTATTTTTAGCTCTAGGAATCTGTTCAAATGTAATCTCGATGAAGGATTCTTTGAGAGTCTCCGCCAATTTCTTGTATGGAGTGAGCTTATCATCCTTGGTTCAGGGTAGGATTTTTCCCCTAGGTGCATAATTTGTTGTATTTTGCGAGGTTAAGATTTTGGGTGTTTTGCTCGAAATTGCTAAGAATGGTTAATCTGTCATGATTTTCATATCTGGTGCTTAGATTAAATTTTCTCATGCCTTGAGAAGCCTCGGTGTGCTTTAGAATAGTCTTTTGAGGATAATATTTCAAACTTCAAGCTTACCCTGGGTTTTCATGGCGGAGGTCTAGTCGTCAAAATTAGGGCATCATTGTTTCACCATGAAGATTAGTCATTTGAGAACTTTGGGAATTTGAATCCATGTGCATTTGAAATTTTTCTTATTGGCGGCGATTTTGGGACCATTAGAATCCAAATAGGGAGTTTGAAGTAATCATCTGATTCATTGTTCGCGCAGTAGTAATTGTCAGGTTTTCAAGGTGTCCGCGGAATTCTTGTGCAACTGGATTTTCTTGATATCTGTTAAGTCCACAGAGCATGGTGAATTTTGGAGTATTTGAACAATCCATGAAAATCTGACCTTTCCAGATTTTTCTATTTTTCCTGCCCGGTTTCATTCTTTCCAATTCTCGAAGCTAGGGCTAATGGGGTAAAGTGCTAATGATGATTTCTTGTTGCTAATGGATGAATTTCATGGTAATCTCATAACCTTTTGTCTGTACTAATGATCTATTTGATGAGTGGTGTCTTGGAAGTAGGAATCCATCTGGGTCAGATTTCTCCGAATTCCGCCCTGACTGAATTTTCCTAGTTTACCTTATTTTCCCAGATGGTTTTATTTTTTTGGATTTTCAAAGATTGACAATTATTGATAGTTCTTAATTGCTTTATGTGATTTTATGCTAACCCTTTGACTGGAATATGTATGATAATTGGGTGCTCATGAAGTTCTTTTTTTATTACAGGCTGAATCAAGCAAGATTACTATGGGAAAGTCCAAAGGTGATACAGAGGGATCTTCCATCATAGAGGTAGAAAGATTAAGATTAGATACCAAGAGTCAACTGCCTGATAGCAAAGTATCTTCTGTGTGGTCTGAGGTGTCTAACACCAGAGGTGTCTGACACCAATGTTGGAGCATGGTGATATGAGGAATTCAAAGAAAGATAGTTCAGAAGGACCTATTGGTCCTAAGACAAGGAATGATGAAGTCCATACTAGTTCATGTGGCAGGGTTCCCTCCTACAATCCAGTGTTATGAGTTAATACTAGAGTGTGCCCAACAGTATGACTTCGACAAACAGAGGGTTGTTAGCACTGAGGGGAGAGTTTTGGAAAATTTCAATCCTATTTCTATTGCCCAAGCTTTTGACATGCCGGATTTTCCATCTATGTGTGCCTTGAACATGGATCTGGCTAAAACCTACTATGAGAATGAGCCCACTAAAGCCCAACAAATGATTAATTCCTGGTTGGAGAAACCAAAGTCCCATTTTTCCAAACTACCTAAGCAATTACATAGGGTTCAATTCAGGTCTGACATATATGATGCCATTACATTTTTTAGTTGAGTAGCAGGTTTGAAGAGTGCTGGGGTGTTAGAAAACTAGATGGTCCATGTGATCAGTAAGATTGAGTAGGGTACTAATTACCATTGGGTAGGACTTATCAGTGCTGTGATTGATAAACAATTAACAGATGTCCTAGAAACAAAGAAGTTCACCATGTCTTCCTATGTGGTGTATGTTTTAGCTAGATTCTACCCATATAAGGGTTTGAATCAAAAGGGAACATTTGGAAAAGATGTAATTTATGACATATACCTGAAATTGCACCTAGGACATTGGGATTACAGAAGGGCAAACAATGCTTTTACAATGTATATCACTAGGTTGCTTCAAAATGCGGAGCATGTGAGATTGTCAGATGGAGCGAAGGAGTTGATAAAGAAATATGGAGCTTGGTTCATTCAGTTTCCCACCTTCTCTTACATCAGAATTGACAAATTCCCAACTGCTCCATACAGGTTACCTAGGTACCCTACTAACCATATTGTGTTATTGGAGGTTGTGAGATAGATATGTGAATTTGATGCAATTTTCAAAAAGGCAAAGCATAAAACAAGTTTTGGTGGGGATTTCCCTCTCAAAATTTTTATAGCAGAGGTGTGGCCTTCCATCCAATCGGCGCATGCAGTAGGGGATGAATTGGCAGCTCATGGTTTCTCCTTCCACTCCAAGAGAACAAACTTTGATATCACTAGGCAAGCACAGAAGAAGGCCACCAAAGAATACCGTCATAAGGATGATCTAGAAGACTACTAGGCAAATATCAAAGATGATTTTGAGACAAGGGAGAAAAGGTACTCTAGGCTTCCAGTTGATGTGATTAGGCAATACAATGTCAAGTTGATCCCCGACCAATTAGAGGATGATGGGAATCTGGTGCAAGACCATGCATATGAGTCTGTTAAAGATAGATCAATTGGGAAGATAAACAGGAATGATGATGAGGTAACTAAGTTAGAAGACCTAATGGTCTCTGTCATGAGATTTACTACTTCATGGTTGAAGCATAAGGTTTGGGAGTTGGAAAGTGAGAAGGTACCCTGTACCTTTAATTTAATGGGAAATATCAATCCTATGTCCACTTCAAAAGAATCCAAGGAAGATGACCGCAAAGGGAAATCTAAAGGGAGCTCACCTTTCAAAACTAAAATAAGAGGTCCTCAAGAAAGTGAGCCAGAACTAAAAAGAAAATGAAAAGGAAAGAAAAGAAGTCGAGCTTTGAAAATGGGCAAGTCCTCTGAAGAGGAGGAATCTAAAAAAGCAGAAGAAGAAGATGCTCCTGCACAGCCTAAGAAGACAAGGACAACTAGGGTTTCAAGGAGGAAAGGCCAAGAAACTTCCAAAGATGAGACTCCGGTTGTTGAAGTAGAAAGTTTAGGAGAAAAGACTAAAGTTTATTCCAGGAGATCAAGGACTCCATCTCCTAAGGAGACTATGCCAAAGATGGAACCTCTTCTGAAGGCACTAGTTGTGCAGCAACTTACGACTACTTCTCCTTTGGCAAGTGTACCTATGCAAGAAATTCCTAAGGAGCATGAGACTAGTGGAGAGGCAGAAGCTTTCAAGGAAGGAGAACTCTTTGGTGCAGCAGCCGAGCTTGAAGTTGAAGAGGTAGAAAAGCACCCTTCTCCACTAGTGCAATATGAGATTCTTCAAAAAGTAGCAAAGGTAACGGATCACCTCAAAAGGAGGATATCCCTGTTAGAACCCCATTGCCTGTGTAGGAAGAGAAGCCCAAATTAGGTGATCAAGGGAAGCAATCTCCTGAGAAAAGAAAAGATGAAACACTGGAATAGCATGAAGAGATCAAAATAGAAATTTGGGTGGATCCTATTGTCCCAAATTGGTTGGAAAAGGAGATCACAAAGAAGAAACAAGTCATTGTTGAGGACACCCCTCTGGATTGGGATGAGATGTTAACTAAGATTGGTAAAGGCAAGAAAAAGAAGATGGCCAAGGTAGTTTCAAGGATAGAAAGAGATGAAGCAAGTAACAGGGTCTTTCACATCGCCACTCCTGCTGTGGATAAAACTAAAGAAGAGGTCACTAGAAAGGATTACAATGTGCAGACCATTAATCTTGGGCCAACTTCTATAGAATAGGACATTGAAGAATATGAAGGGTCTAGTGCAGTAATAATTGGGAGGCTAAGGAAAGAAACTCAATCCATGCATGAGCTTAGAAAGGAAAATTAGAGGCTCAAGAACTGTCTTGAAGATGTAATGAACCCTCTGCAATCTCTCCACTCCTCTTCCTTTGCTATTCCTGGTTTCTTGCCCAAGGAAACTATTTATGAGTTTGAAAATATGAAGGCTTCTACCCAGACTGCAATGGATTGGCTTAAGGATGTGCAAGTGATAGGAGATAGTGCAATAAAGGGTGTCCTTTTAGTTGGAAAGGATGCAGTCATAGCCAAAGACTTGTTGGAGCATGTGCTATCTCAAGATGAGGAGGATATCGATCTTCTGTTGTAGAAATCCAAAGTGATCATGGAATATGGAAATGATCAGTTGGTTGTAGATGGGATCCTTCCTTCCTCCAGACTTAATGAGCCTTGGGAATGGTTTGAATCTTTGAAAATTTGGCAAAAGGCTATGAGGAAGGTTCATAAATGAAACAAGCTAATAGATGGTGACTTGACTAGAGTTTATGACAGATGTATTGCTTTCTTTGAGATTATGATTGGCAAGAGGAAAATTGCTCCTAAGTACCTGAGCCTGGAACAACTAAGGGAATGGTGGCATGATGTCTATGCCTCAGATTCTGAAAATGTCATAACAAGACACTAGCTGGATGATGTAGCAACCTACTTGGTGGTGATGGATAGGTACTAGGCTCACAAAGATGATTGGAATAAGATCGTTAAACATTCAAAAGAGGAGATTGGCTCCTTCGAATGTCGGCTCAAGATTTTACCTTTTCCACCTGTCACCGAGCTAGATAAAGTATTTTTGAGGGTTCAGGGATCATTGGCCCAGAATAAGGATAAGGGAGGCAACAGTTAATGCCCATTTTGAGATTTGTGCTTCCCTATTATTATAGGGCATGTGTTGCTCCAGGCTACATTGGGGAATGTGTCTAGGCTGACCTTGATGATGTACTAGCATTTAATGTGTGCCTTATTTTGAAATTTCTAAGGCCGACTTGTTTTGGCTATTTTATTTTGTAAATGTTTGGTTGGGCTGACCTATTTTAAGAATTTACTATAAATGGCATCCTTGCCTCTTTGTAAGGGTTAGCTAGAAAGATAATAGAGACAAGTTAGGTCAGAGAAGAGCTAGAGCATTTTGTAGTAGGGCTAATAGTCAATTTTTTGAAGCAAATATTGTAACACAACAGTGGAATTGTTGTTGCATTTTGGTAATCTAATACAATTGAAGTCATTGTGGTTTTCGTAGTGAAATCTCTTGTGTTAGTTTATCTTGCATGGTTCCTATTGTTTCATTTTCAAATTGCTTAAAGATTTAGGATTAGTGTTTAGAGTTCGATTAGTTTGGTGAATGATGTTCATGATTTTATATTTAGAATGTTTGTAGCAATCTCTAGTCTATACTCCTAGTAACTATCTGATCATAGTAGGCAGGTGAAGTCAACCTGGACCATATATTTATCTATGCTTAGTTTGATTGTGGATGAATATCTATGATTTGAAAATCTATATACCTTAGAAGATTGCACTATTTTTGTAATATTGCATTGTGGGTTAAGCAAGAGTTGGTTATTTGAGATTGGTCCATTCTAGATATCTGTCATTGGCATTCCTCATCTTAGAAATAATTTAAGTTCCATAATTTCTCTTTGCACCCTTATATTTTGCTATTTCTTTATTATCTGGTTAGATTTAGGATTTGAGATCATCATATTGCAAGATCCAATAAATTAGAAAGACCCAATTTGCTTGTAGTAAGGTTCGATTGTGATTACTAGCATTTTCACAAATTATTTGAGTTGTTTATGCATCATCATGACCTGACACTCGAGAGACCTTG
Source organism: Sequoia sempervirens (assembly GCA_007258455.2). Taxonomy (NCBI): domain Eukaryota; kingdom Viridiplantae; phylum Streptophyta; class Pinopsida; order Cupressales; family Cupressaceae; genus Sequoia; species Sequoia sempervirens. The sequence goes on from VDFB02193867.1 coordinate 418,363,551, forward strand.
GGAAGATTTTTAGTAACTTGTTGTTGAAAATTACCTTTCTAGATAGATAGAGTATTGCATTTTGTCTGAGTTATTGCTATGTAGAAAACACCATCAACATATTGGTGCTAGAAGGAGGGCCTGAATGAGCACACTGGATCATTTCTTAAATGCTATCTCTCCTAAGAGATATAGAAGAAGTACTAGATGCACTCTAGGAGAAGAAGATTTGCAGGAATTACAGTTCCCCTCTAGGTCAAGAAGGACTCAAGAAAGGGGAGAATCATCATCACCCATCCCTTCACCTGTATCCTCTACATCTTCACTTCTTGAAGTTGAGGCCATACCCATCCCTGAGGCAATTCCCATTCAACAACCCCAACCCATCGCTAACCAACCACAACCACCTCGCCCACTTTTGCCAATGGCCTTCCTTGCTAATAATCCATCACCCTTATTTTTCCACACCTACAATGTTATGCCCAAAAACCTTGAGCACTTCGGTTCAAAATTCCATGTTAATGACCCAAACAGGACTGCGGAAGAACACATAAGGATTTTCCAAACCTGTCTCAAAGACAGAGGGGTTGTTCATGAGGATGTTGCCTGTAGGTTGTTTCCTTACTTACTAGGAGAAGAAGCCTTTTATTGGTACAATCACCTCCCTTCTGATTCAATTCTTAATTGGAATGATCTTGAGACTATCTTTTTACAGAAGTTCAAAATACCCATTAGTGCCAATAAATTATATCTGCAATTCACCAACGTAAAGAGAGAAGTTAATGAACCAATATCCAGTTTCAATTATAGGTTCCACCATGTATACACCAAACTTCAAGATCCTTATGTTTTAGATAATAATACAGCCCTGGAAGTCTATTATGAAGCCTTGGATAGCCTTACAACAACCTTTCTAAAGTGGAGACCCAATCCTTTAGCAACCCTAACTGATGCCTATACAGAAGCTGTTAAGCTTAGCACAAATTTGAGACAACATTTGACCAGCCCATTGCCTTCTTTAGGACCAATTGCACATCTCAATTAGGTTCAGACAGTGAATCAGGCTCTTACAAATCATACCCCAATCATGAATCCACTACCTCAATTACCTTTGGTGCCACACCCTGGTCCTCCCATGAGTCAGGTTTCCCCTATGATGAGTTTTCCTCAACAGCAGGTTAACCAACCTATGTATCAGCCACAACCAAATAGTTTCCCTGCCTATTTGTAGAACTCTAAAGTGTTGCATCAGTCTATGGGATCTGCTACAATGCATGTCCCTTCTCAGAATAATCCAAACCATATCCCTTATTGAGATCCAAATAAGGATAGGATTGATGAAATGGCTGAGCAGATAAAGAAGTTAAATCTAGAGGTGACTTACCTAAGGAATCAAAACAGCCAGTTGCAAGCTACCCAAAAGAGTATGTAGCCTAATCAGAACAGAGAATTTTCACAAGGGTAGAATTTTGACAGAGGATAGCGTAATGAAAGAGGATTCTATAATGACAGGGGATACAATTAGGATAAGGGTTACAACAATGACAGATGAATCAATACTGATAGGAGACATAATTTCGATAGAGGACAGGGTGGAGGACCAGGATTTGATAAGAGGCAATCACAGGGTCAGAGCAGGACTTGTAATACAGGACCTAATAATGGAGGAGTCCCCACTCCATTAGATCAACTAGTTAATTAAATTGTCAACCAATTGACAAATCAACCAGTCAGTCAAGATAAGCCTCCTAATGGTGTATATTTGGCTGAAGCTGCCCTATCAGGATGGTGTAGGCTGCATAAGACAAGCCAACATTCAGAGTTAGAATGTCCAAAATTTCAAACTGCCACCTCCATTTTCTAGTATGAGGTAGAAAATAATACAAATGGATAGGATATTGTTTCCTCCAAACCTTATGAATCTCTCATGTTAGTGTTAAATCACGCTCCCTTCCCAGCAAGTAAGGAAAATGTACCAAAAGAAGAATTTGATTCCCATGAAGACAAAACAGATCAAATCTCTAATGGAGATGAGGTTGCTCGATTATTCAATGAGGAAGCAATGAATGATAATGGCCCCCTCGATCAGGAAGAATCTTATGTTGAAGAAGTATAGATGTTCTAGAGGCAGGGTAAAGGATATGATTTAAGAGATATGCCTCATAGGCACCCATAGGCTGGGGGACCTTTCACCACCTCCATTCCTCCTAATAACTTCAATACCCCTCTAGATCCTAATGCTAGTAATAATCCATCTTATCCACATGTTTCCAGGCAGTATCTTTCAAAGGAAAGACAAACTCCAATTGACCTACAAAAAGAAAAGGCTATTCAAGCAAGCAAAGATAAGGTGGAGGAACCTTCTAGGGAAGTCTCCACTGATATGAGCGAGGAGTAGATGGCTTCATATGTCACCGAGGAGTTCAAGAAATTAAAGGTGAATCTTTCAGCATTTGAGTTATTAAGATTCCCTGCAATTAGGAAGGCAGTTTTAGGTGCTTATGATGCACATCCAGTGTCTTTGGATAAACCTTCTGGTGAGGATATCAGCAAGACTTCTAGTTCTTAGCCTATGAAGACACAAAATCAGGCCCATAGTCGGACTAACTTTCTGCCTAGAGATAAAGGAAAGGAAAAGGATAAGACTCAAGTGGCTCAAGTAGATACTTAGCCAGCTTTGTTCCAAGGGAACACAGAAACCCCACCATTTCTAATTTCTATGTGCATATTTGGTAAGAATCTATATAATTGTTTACTAGATTCTGGTGCTTCCACCAATGTGATGCCATTTGGAGTTTGTAGAGCTTTAGGGATTACACCTGCTGACTCTCAGAAGAAGGTAACTCAATTGGATAGAACTGAAGTGAATGTGGTGGGAGAATTAAACATGATTCACATGCATATAGCCTCGGACCCAAGGATTCAATAAGTTATCAATATTCAGGTAGTTGATATCCCTGATGCATATGGTTTGATTCTAGGAAGAGATTTTACTAAGACTTTGAATGGATATGTGTCTATGAATCACTCTCACATGTGGCTTCCCTAGAAATGAGTGTTGAATTAAATTAGAATTGAGAGAGAACCAAGAATGAAATACATGATTACGGAGTACCAAAATACTTCAATATAAGTTTTTATATTAGAAGTAGGTATGGGAAATTATATGCTATCAACTCAGTATGAGGAGTCAGACTCATAGGAGGTATTGATGCTACACATGATGCCCATTGATACAGAGACAAAATCCAGCCATGTTACTATTTCAACAGAATCAGTTGAAGAAGAGGAAGAATCCGAAGATAATCAGATCAGCCTAATAGATAGTTTCCAGGAATTCATCAAGCAGTGTGTTGAAAATAAAATTCACCTAGGCAGAAGGACAAACTTTGAAGAATTACTCTTACCTAATTGGTGTAGAGTTCATAATGCTTCTCATTCAGAGTTGGAATGTTGTTTATGCCAAACAACAATAGAACAAGTATAGAAATGCCTAAATCCAATTAAGGAAGCTAAGACGGATGTGTAAAATCCTCAAGAAGGATGTAAAAACAAGGAATCTATACTAGCTGAGGAACCTTCCAGCACTGATAAGCTGAAGGATGTGATAAGGAGGACTACTCCTGCTGAATGCTGGACTCTCAGATTCGATGGATCCAAATCCAAACATGGAGCTGGGGCAAGGTTCGAACTGATCAGTCCAAAAGGGAAAATTTTCTTTGCAGCCCATAGACTTCAATTTCACTACACTAATAATGTAGCAGAGTATGAAGCATTGATTCATGGACTTCTTATGGCACTTAAGAAAAGGATTAAGATCCTGCAAGTTTTCAATGATTCTAAGTTAGTAATTAAGCAAGGAAACAATATTCATGCCATGACTGGAGAATGACTAATTATAGGCATAGAGTATGGGACCTCATTGAAGGATTTGATGCCTTCAATATTCAACTAATACTACGACAGAGGAATCAAACTGTCGATTCTCTAGCTCAGGCAGCAAGTACCCTACAACCTTTATCTTTGTCAGGTTTGAAAAAATTCAATGTAGAATTAACTCCTGTGCCATCAGTCTCAGACAATGTTACTAACTTTTAGGTGTTTGAAGATGACAAGCATATTCTAAATTTTATCACAAATACAGATGTTTTTGCTTCCCAAATCATCAATGAAGCAGAACCCTAGGAAGTAGAACTAGATTTAGGAGTGATGAATCTGAAGTCTAATACTATTCCAAGAGGGATGGTACAGTTGGAGCAAATCTTTAATATGGATAAGATCAGAGATCAGGAGCAAGAGTCCAAGAAAGAATCTATCAATGGACAATGTGACACTCATAATTTGGGAATAGAGGATAATGCTAAAAATATTTTCATTGGCAAAGTATGGACCCCAGAAGAAAGGAAAGGAATAATTGAAGCCTTGCACAACTTTCTAGATATAGTAGCTTGGGGTTACGAAGACTTGAAAACCTATGATACATCAATCATAACTCATACTAAACCCCTAAAGCTAGGTGCTAAACCTTTCAGGCAGAGATAGAGACCTATCAACGCATTGTCAGAGCCACTTATACAGAAAGAAGTTCAGAAGTTACTATCTTCCAGAATTATATTTCTTGTCAGGCATTCAACATGGGTAGCAAACCTGGTTCCAGTAAGGAAAAAGAATGGAGAAATTAGACTTTGTGTTGATTTCAGGAATTTAAACAGATCATCAGAAAAGGACAACTATCTAGTCCCTTCATTGGATGTACTTCAAGTGGTTAATGGATCTTAGATGATGTCCTTTTTGGATGGTTATTTAGGGTACAATCAAGTAATAGTTCAATATGAGGACAGGCACAAGACTACTTTCACAACTAAATGGGGTACCTTTTCCTATAAAAGGATGCTTTTTGGACTCATTAATGCAGGGGCTACATTCCAAAGGGCTATGGATATTGCCTTTAAAAATATCATAGGCAAATGCATCATAATTTATATGGATGACGTGACTATTTTTTCAAAAAATAGAGGGGATCACATCTCAGATTTGCGCAAAGTGTTCCAAAGGTGCAGGGAATTTGGCATATCCCTAAATCCTAAAAAATATATTTTTGGAGTAACAAAAGGAAAGTTGCTTGGACATCTCATATCAGAAAAGAGAATTTCTATTGATCCAGAAAGAGTGGAGGCCATATTGAAGATTCAACCACCTGCTAGCAAAAAGGAGATGAAGTCTTTCTTTGGCAAGATCAACTTTGTCAGAAAATTCATCACTGGATTTGCTGAAATTTTTAAGCCATTGAATGCAACGTTGAAGTAAGATGCCAAGATCGAATGGACTATAGAAGCAAAGGAGGCATTTGTTGAGATCAAAAGGGCCATTTATGATGCTCCAGTATTGGTAAGTCCCAATTACAGTAAGCCCTTCTATATCTATTCATTTGCTTCATACCATTCATGTGCAGGAATGCTAACTCAAAAGTCTGACGAGGGAAATGAGCATCCTATTGCTTTTATGAGTGCACCATTAAAAGATACTGAGTTGAGGTATCCAAGTGTAGAAAATCAGGCATATGCCCTAGTTAGAGTAGTAAAGAAGTTCAGACATTATATCCTCAGGAATAAGGTTTATGTAGTTGTCCCAGATCCTACAGTCAAGTTACTTTTGATGCAAAATGAATTAGGTGAGCGTAGAGCTAAGTGGGTGACAATGCTACAAGAGTACAATATTGAGATCCAACCCATGAAGTTGGTAAGAGGACAAGGAATTAATCAGACTATGGCTAGAATAGGTCATAAACTGACTGTTCAGATTATAATGTCGAGGAGGTTTCCCCAGATGGTTGGTATGATGACATAGTTTATTACTTGCTGAACCAATGATCTCTAGGCCATCTTATTGTAGTTTAGAGATGAGCTCTACAGTTAAATAGTGATGGATTCATGTTAAAGGGAGTTGTTCTATACAAGAAAAATCATGAAGACATTTATTTAGGGTCTCTCGGGAAACAGGAAGCTAAAAGAGTGATAAGCGAATTTCATGAAAAATATGGCACTAGCCATGGTTCTACGATTGCCACAGCAAATTAGATTTTAAGGGCAAGATATTATTGGCCCACACTATTTAAAGATGTTCACCATCATGTACGGACATGTCACATTTTCCAGACTACAGCAATGAAGGAAAGGTATGTAGCACTTCCACTCCAATCGGTCACTGAGGTAAGACCTTTTGCTCAGTGGGGTATGGATTTCATAGGCCCTATCAACCCACCATCTTTTGCGGGACACAGGTACATTCTCACTATTACTGATTATTTCACAAGATGGACTGAGGCTTTTGCTTGTAGGCAATGTATGTCTGAGGTAGTGATTGATTTTCTCGAATCTGCTATTCTCAATCGATTTGGATGCCCTATTGCTATTATCTGCGATAATGGTCCTGCTTTTGCATCTTTAAAATTTTTGAATTAGACTTTTGATCATAGAATTATTGTGAATTTTGCATCCAATTATTATCCCTAGGGTAATGGCTTAGCAGAGTCTTCTAATAAGAACTTATTAACTGTCATCTGTAAGCTGTTAGAGAGGAACCCAAAAGACTGGCACACCCAACTCTGGTTTGCCCTCTAGGCAAATTGTACAAGGCTTAAGTCATCCAGCGGAACCTCTTCTTATCACTTAGTATATGGTCTGGAGCCAGTATTCCCTATTCAACTCAAGTTCCCAACCTTACAATTTATTAATGATTTCTATGATGAGGGGGATAGAAGGGAGGCTGGGTTGACAAAACTATTGCACCTTGAGGAAAAATGATATAATGCCCTTGAAAATTTTTCCAAACATCAGGGAGTAGTTAAGAGGTGGTTTGATAGGAGGGCTAAGGTTAAAGTCTTTAGGATTTTTGACCTTGTCTTGTACTGGGATAAACCACATGATCAAAAAGGGGACCATGGGAAGTTCGATAAACTATAGCTTGGCCCATATCAAATTGTTGAAATACTTGGAGACAATGCTTTCCGTCTGAAGACTCTCACAGGAGACGATATTCCATTGCCTGTCAATGGCCAATATTTGAAAAATTATTTCTAGTCCTGAGCTGTTTTCAGCTCCTTGCTTTGTATATAGTTAGTTTAGGTTACTTTTTATTTGTTTTGTTTGGTTAGAATAGGTTTCCTTTTGGTTTGTTTGTTCTGGTTTGGTTAGAGTAGGTTTGCTTTGGTTTATTTGTGTGTGTTGCTCTTGCTCTTGGTTCCTTATTTTTTGGGGATCCCTTGTTGCATTTGTATGATAGTGGTGACAAAATAGGTGTGATGTTCTTGATATTTCTCTTACAAACTCTAATCATCTTTCCAGGACATCATGGTATGAGTTCTCTATCCAATGTCACTTATCCTTGTGCTGAGGCAAAGGGTTTTCTAGTCAGACTGAATAGGAATACATTTGGGTCTCATATTTTTTAAATACTAAAGATACCTGAAGTTGCATAAGGTCCTTATGAAGTTTGAACAAGTGAAAAATCCCTTTTCTGCTCTAGTACCACTGTGGTTCTCATCATTGAGTGTGAACTTCATTGTTCGCAGGTTGAAGTGAAAGTAGTAAAAAGATAAGTAGCATAAAGAAAAAAAGAGAGAAGCCTTGAATTCAACTCATCAGGGGAATCTGGGTATCTCTACCGGGGCTATGGACGTCTGGCTAGCAGTAGAGCTATGTTCAGGAGGATCACAGTGATAACCTCGTCGGGGCTATGGACGCCTGACTAGTAGTGAGGCTCTATCCAGGTTACTTTTAGAGTATGAATCTTTATGTAGCTTGTTCAGACCAAGTTCGGTTCCTACTATAGCTAAAGGAAGATAATGAATACATATGCACACACTTCGACCCTGGTGTAGGAAAGTTTATATGATTGAGGGTTCTCTTATTTTAATCATAGGTGGTGGCAGGACAGATGAGTTGAAACCATAAGTTTTGGGTTCTTGATTCTAGTTTGTCATCAAAATGCTCAGGAGCATTTCCCTAGCAGAGTCGCCATTTGTTGTGCAGTTTTGCACACACGCCCCACTCAGAGTAGGGACCCTATTTTCAAGATGTCTTTTGACCTTTGGTTTTATTGGACTTGCCTTTTTGAACTCTTGAGATGTTGGTCTTACTGGCTTTGGTCTTGCCTTGAGGCTCTAATTGTTTAAAATTGGTTTTTAATGAAAATCCAGGTTTTGACCTGAATCTGGGATTTTTCAGCTCAGGCGGATTTTCTGGGTCTTGGTTCATTGTTTGTTTATTGCTTGATTTTCTAAATCCAGGTTTCTGCTTGACTTTAGGATTTTCTGATTCTAGTGGATTTTTTTGGACTACATTAAAATCCCGAACTTCATTAAAATCCTAGTTTTTGCCGTATCTGCGGAATTCGTGTTCATCTGGATTTTCCGTTTGGCTTGTCTTTTTTCCAAAATTTTATCCTGGGCTCAGGTTTTCAGATTCCCTTGACATGTCTTTTCATTTATTAATGCTCGAAGTAACCTTGCTCAGACATGAATGCATGGGGGATTTAAGGCCTTTTGGGCATCATTTTGATTTCATCATTCACTTGCCACTTGCTCTAGAGTTTGAGATTCTTCATTTGAGGTTTTGATTGCTGAATTCGAGCTATTTGTGTCTGGATTGCTTGAACCTTGGTTGGATTTTTCATTGCTAAGGCACCATTTTTCTCAGTTGCTTCTTCAAGTCTGAAGTTTCATCTGGGTCATTCCATGGTAAGTCGTTACTGACCCCTCCCTTTGTTTGCATCATGATTGAATCTTTCTAAGTTGATTGGTAGCCATTTTAGGTCAGCCTTTGCTTGGTTACAATTTTGTATTTATCGAACTAGGGTTAGACTTAACTCCTCACCAAAATTTCATCACCCGCATTATGCATGATCTTGTTTATCAAAGGAATGTCAGATAGATAAGTGTTGATGGGCGTTTAGGGTAGGATTTTTCCCCTAGGTGCATAATTCATTGTATTTTGCGATGTTGAGGTTTTGGGTGTTTTGCTCGAAACTGCTAAGAATGGTTAATCCATCATGATTTTTATATTTGGTGCTTAGATTAAATTTCCTCATGCCTTGAGAAGCCCCAGTGTGCTGTAGACTAGTCTTTTGAGGATAATATTTCAAACTTCGAGCTTACCTTGGGTTTTCATGGTGGAGGTCTAGTTGTCAAAATTAGGGCATCATTATTTCACCATGAAGATTAGTCATTTGAGAACTTTGGGAATTTGAATCCATGTGCATTTGAAATTTTTCTTATTGGCATCAATTTTGTGACCATTAGAATCCAAATAGGGAGGTTTGAAGTGATCATTTGATTCATTGTTCGTGTGGTAGTAATCATCAGGTTTCTGAGGTGTGTGCGGAATTCCTGTGCACCCAAATTTTCTCAATATCAGTTAATTCTATGGAGCATGGCGAATTCTGGAGTATTTGAACCATCTGCAAAAATCTGACCTGTCCGGATTTTTCCATTTTTCCTACCCAGTTTCATTCTTTTCGATTGTCGAAGCTAGGGCTAATGGGGTAAAGTGCTAATGATGATTTCTTGTTGCTAATGGATGAATTTCATGGTTATCTCATAACCTTTTGTCCATACTAATGATCTATTTAACGAGCGGTGTCTTGGTAGCAGGAATCCGTCTGGGTCAGATTTCTCTGAATTCCGGCCTGACTGAATTTTCCCAGTTTACCTTATTTTCCTGGATGGCTTTATTTTTCTAGATTTTTAAAGATTGATGATTATTGATAGTTCTTAATTGCTTTATGTGATTTTATGCTAACCCTTTGACTGGAATATGTATGATAATTGGATGCTCATGAGATTCTTTTGTTAATACAGGCTGAATCAAGCAAGGCTACTGTGGGAAAGTCCAAAGGTGATATAGAGGGATCTTCCATCACAGAGGCAGAAAGATTAAGATTAGATACCAAGAGTCAACTACCTGATAGCAAAGTATCTTCTGTGTGGTCTGAGGTCTTCGATACCAATGTTGGAGCATGGTGATATGAGGAATTCAAAGAAAGAACAACTCAGAAGGACCTATCAGTCCTAAGACAAGGAATGATGAAGTCCAGACTATTTCATGTGGCAGGGCTCCCTCTTGCAATCTAGTGCTATGAGTTAATACTAGAGTGTGCCCGGTAGTATGAATTCGACACACAGAGGGTTGTTAGCATTGAGGGGAGAGTTTTGGCAAATTTCAATCTTGTTTCTATTGCCCAAGCTTTTGACATGCCAGATTTTCCATCTATGTGTGCCTTGAACATGGATCTAGCTAAAACCTACTATGAGAATGAGCCCACTAAAACCCAACAAATGATTAATTCCTGGTTGGAGAAACCAAAGTCCCATTTTTCCAAACTACCTAAGCAATTACACAGGGTTAAATTTAGGTCTGACATATATGATTCCATTACATTTTTGAGTAGAGTAGCAGGTTTGAAGAGTGCTGGGGTGTTGGAAAACTAGATGGTCCATGTGATCAGTAAGATTGAGCAGGGTACTAATTACCATTGGGCAAGACTTATTAGTGCTGTGATTGATAAGAAATTAACAGATGTCCTAGAAACAAAGAAGTTCACCATGTCTTCCTATGTGGTGTATGTGTTAGCTAGATTCTACCCATACAAGGGTTTGAATCCAAAGGGAACATTTGGAAAAGATGTAATTTATGACATATACCCAGAACTGCACCTAGGACACTAGGATTACAAAAGGGAAAACGATGCTTTTACAATGTATATCACTAGGCTGCTTCAAAATGCAGGGCATGTGAGATTGTCAGATGAAGTGAAGGAGTTGATAAAGAATTATGGAGCTTGGTTCATTCAATTTCCCACCTTCTATTACATCATAATTGACAGATGTCCAGCTGCTCCATACAGGTTACCTAGGTACACTACTGACCATATTGTGTTATTGGAGGTTGTGAGACAGATATGTGAATTTGATGCAATTTTCAAAAAGGCAAAGCATAAAACAGGTTTTGGTGGGGACTTCCCTCTCAAAACTGGTATAGCAGAGGTGTGCCCTTCCATCTAATCGGCACATGTAGCAAGGGATGAATTGGCAGCTCATGGTTTCTCCTTCCACTCCAAGAGAACAAACTTTGATATCATCGGGGAAGCACAGAAGAAGGCCACCAAAGAGTACCATCATTAGGATGACCTAGAAGACTACTAGGAAAATATCAAAGTTGATTTTGAGGCAAGGAAGAAAAGGTACTCTAGGCTTTCAGTTGATGTGATTAGACAATACAATGTCAAGTTGATCCCCGACCAGTTAGAGGATGATGGGAATCTGGTGCAAGACCATGCATATGAGTCGGTTAAAGAAAGATCAATTGGGGAGATAAACTGGAATGATGATGAGGTAACTGAGTTAGAAGACCTAATGGCCCCTGTCATGAGATTTACTACTTCATGGTTGAAGCATAAGGTTTGGGAGTTGGAAAGTGAGAAGATACCCTTTACCTTTAATTTAATGGGAAATCTAAATCCTATGTCTACTTCAGAAGAATCTAGGGAAGATGACCCCAAAGGGAAAACTAAAGGGAGCTCACCTTTCAAAATTAAAATCAGAGGTCCTCAAGAAAGTGAGCTAGAACCGAAAAGAAAACCAAAAGGAAAGAAAAGAAGTCGAGCTTTGAAAATAGGCAAGTCCTTTGAAGAGGAGGAATTTGAAAAAGGAGAAAAAGAAGATGCTCCTCTGCAACCTAAGAAGACAAGGACAATTAGGGTTTCAAGGAGGAAAGACCAAGAAACTTCCAAAGATGAGACTCTGGTTGTTGAAGTAGAAAGTTTAGGAGAAAAGACTAGAGTTTATTCGAGGAGATCAAGGACTCCATCTCCTAAGGAGACTATGCAAAAGATGGACCCTCTTCTCAAGGCACCAGTTGTAGAGCAACTTAAGGCTACTTCTCCTTCACCAAGTGTACCTGAGCAAGAGATTCCTAAGGAGCATGAGACTAGTGGAGAGGTAGAACCTTTCAAGGAAGGAGAACTCTTTGGTGCGGCAACCGATCTTGAAGTTGAAGAGGTAGAAAAGCACCCTTCTCCACTAGTGCAATATGAGGATTCTACGGAAAGTAGCAAAGGTAACGGATCAGATGAAAAGGAGGATATCCCTATTAGAACCCCATTGCCTATGCAGGAAGAGGAGCCCGAATTAGTTGATCAAGGTAAGAAATGTCCTGAGAAAGGAAAAGATGAAACACTGGAACAACATGAAGAGATCAAAACAGAAATTCGGGTGGATCCTGTTGTCCCAGATTGGTTGTAAAAGGAGATCACAAAGAAGAAACAAGTCATTGTTGAGGACACCCCTCTGGATTGGGATGAGATGTTAACTAAGATTGGTAAAGGCAAGAAAAAGAAGATGTCCAAGGTAGTTTCAAGGATAGAAAGAGATGAAGCAAGTAACAGGATCATTCACATTGCCACCCTTGCTGCAGATAAAAATAAAGAAGAGGTTACTGGAAAGGATTACAATGTGCAGACCCTTAATCTTGGGCCAGCTTCTATAGAATAGGACATTGAAGAATATGAAGGGTCTAGTGTAGTAATAATTGGGAGGCTAAGGAAAGAAACTCAATCCAAGCATGAGCTTAGAAAGGAAAATGAGAGGCTCAAGAAGTGTCTAGAAGATGTAATGAAGCCTCTGCAATCTCTCCACCCCTCTTCCTCTGCTAGTCCTGGTTTCTTGCCCAAGGAAACTATTTCTGAGATTGAAAAGATAAAGGCTTCTACTCAGACTACAATGGATTGGCTGAAAGATGTGCAAGTGAAAGTAGATAATGCAATAAAGGGTGTCATTTCAGTTGGAAAGGATGCAGTCATAGCAAAAGACTTGTTGGAGCATGTTCTATCTCAAGATGAGGAGGATATCGATCTTTTGTTGCAGAAATTGAAAGTGATCATGGAATATGGAAAAGATTCGTTGGTTGTAGATGGGATCCTTCCTTCCTCCAGACTTAATGAGCCTTGGGAATGGTTCAAAGCTTTGCAAATTCAGCAAAAGGCTATGAGGAAGATTCATAAATGAAAGAAGCTGATAGATGGTGACTTGACTGGAGTTTATGACAGATGTATTTCTTTATTTGAGATGATGACTAGCAGGAGGAAAATTGCTCCTAAGTACCTGAGCTTGGAACAACTAAGGGAATGGTGGCTTGATGTCTATGCCCTGGATTTTTAAAATGTCATAACAGGACACCAGTTGGATGATGCAACAACCTACTTGGTGGTGATGGATAAGTACCAGGCTCACAAAGATGATTGGAATAAGATCATTAAACAGTTGAAAGAGGATATTGGCTCCATCGAATGTTGGATGAAGATTTTGCCTTTGCCACCTATCACCGAGCTAGATAAAGTATTTTTGAGGGTTTAGGGATCATTGGCCCAAAATAAAGATAAGGGAGGCGACAGTTAATGCCCATTTTGAGATTTGTGCTTCCCTATTATTATAGGGCATGTGTTGATTCGGGCTACATTGGGGAATGTGTCTAGGCTGACCTTGATGATGTATCGGCATTTAATGTGTACCTTATTTTGAAATTCCTAAGGCTGACTTGTTTTGGTTGTTTTATTTTGTAAATGTTTGGTTGGGCCAACCTGTTTTAAGAATTTACTATAAATGGCATCCTTGCCTCTTTGTAAGGGTTAGCTAGAAAGATAATAGAGACAAGTTAGATCAGAAAAGAGCTAGAGCATTTTGTAGTAGGGATAATAGCCAATTTCTTGAAGAAAATATTGTAACAAAACAGTGGAATTGTTGCTGCATTTTGGTAATCTAATACAATTGAAGGCATTATGGTTTTCCTGGTGAAATCTCTTATGTTAGTTTATCTTGCATGGTTCCTGTTGTTTCATCTTTCAAATTGCTTAAAGATTTAGGATTAGTGTTTAGAATTTGATTAGTTTGGTGAATGATGTTCATGATTTTATATTTAGAATGTTTGTAGCAATCTCTAGTCTATACTCTTAGTAACTATCTGATCATAGTAGGCTGGTGAAGTCAACCTAGACCATACATTTATCTATGCTTAGTTCGATTGTGGGTGAATATCTATGATTTGAAAATCTATATACCTTAGAAGATTGCACCGTTCTTGTGATATTGCATTGTGGGTTAAGCAAGAGTTGGTTATTTGAGATTGGTCCATTCCCGATATCTATCATTGGCATTGCTCATTTTAGAAATAATTTAGGTGCCATCATTTTTCTTTGCACCCTTATCTTTTGCTATTTCTTTATTATCTGGTTAGATTTAAGATTTGAGATCATCATATTGCAAGATCCAATAAATTAGAAAGACACAGTTTGCTTGTAGTAAGGTCTGATTGTGATTACCAACATTTTCACATATTATTTGAGTTGTTTATGCATCATCATGACCTAACACCTGAGAGACCTTGGGGTGATTTTTAGTAACTTATCTATGCAACCTAAAATGGTCACCTGGACTTTGGGCCCCATTTATTTAATTTGTCAACATCAACTTTCTGAATCAATGATTGTCGCATTTTCAAATCAAATTTCTTAATCAATTCATAACTATTTCAAATGTTTCAATTTTCCTAAGGTTTGAATGCTTCATTAATTTTATTTAATCAAAAGAAATAAATCCCTTTTAATAAATAAAATAATGTTATTTAATTGAAGTTAATATTACTTAAATAAAATGATGCTATTTAATTAAATCTATTTTAATTAAATAATTTTATTTTATTTTAAATTCATTTCTAAATTACATAATCTTATTTTATTTTATTAAAAGAGATATTATCATCTTAAATAAAATAAAATAAATGAAAATCCTCTCAAAATATCCTGTGATGAAAAAAAAGGAAACAAATCGGTTAAAAGGGAAATAAACTAAAAAAAGAATTCCAATCAAGATTTGTTTCTATTTTTCTATTTATCCCACATTGCAATTTGCCTTCAATTCCACTTTTGCCTATAAAATGAGCCCTCTCATTCTCATTTCAAAAAAAAAAAAATCAGGAATTTTTACATCAGACTTATGCTACAAATTTTCTTGAATTTTATCATTTGAGATTACACATTAGTTTGATTTTATAAGCATCTTAGTTTTAGAGCATATAATTTAATATTACATTTTAGCTTAATCTTCATAGTAGATTAATTTACAAAGTAATTTATTTATGGCATTGCATGTAGATCAATTTTCATTTCAATAAATTAGTTTTGTTTATTGCATTTTACAGTCATTTAGATTAGTTTTCATTGTTGCATTGCAAGAACATGATTCATGGAGATTGACATTCTTGCTTCTCCTCTTTGAATCTCTTGTTCTGAGACTATATTTACAGGGGTAATTGGGTCAATTTGAGAGCCACAATATCAATCCCTGCTCTTCTTAGATAGAGAGCTGTGAATTGATTTGCAAGGACTCATTATTGAGTATCCTTGCATGCAAGGATTCACAGAAGTATAACATATTTTTAGTTATACATTTTGGCGCCCACCGTGATTTTTCATCATTTTTTAAGCAATTTTGACTTTGATCTCTCAAAAAATGCATGCTAATGCAAAACATACTTCATAGATGTGCTCAGAAGGCCCAAAAACCCCTATTTTTATATAAAATATGATAGGGTTTGCTGAAAATTAATTTCTTAGTGTTTTGAAAAATTTCAAAAAAATTGCCAGAAAAAATCCGTACGGATCCGTACAGACACATCAATTTCTGTACCATTTTGATTTCTGTGCTACCTTGATTTTCATGCATGAAGGTTCAGCTAAATATTTTATTAATTTTTTCATCTTTAAATTAATCAAAAAATTGGTTTAAAGCCTAAATGAGCATATTTAGTAAAATGGTCATATTTTGAGCATATGGTCTCCGTTTTTCAAAAACAAGATATCGTCGGAAAGCTGCTTCTGATGCCGTTCTAGTGGTATTGGTATTTTTTTCTGATTTTTCCATTTTGATACCTTTTTCACCTGTCAAATCCAAAAGTTGTTGTTTTCACTCCAGAAGGTGTAACTTTTGCATCCTAGCTCTGTTTTTCGAAAACGAGATATCGTCGGAAAGCTGGTTCTGCCCTCTTCTCAGATATCAGACCTATTTTTACAAAAAATTTACCAAATATCTGATTTATTTGTCAGAACTCAACCTTTATCTTTTGAGTTATTTTCTTGGGAAATGTGCAATCAAGAGTTTTTTTTAGATCCAAGAGGATTTTTTTTTAAAATTTAGATTAGATTTTTAATTTTATTAATTTAGATTAGATTTGTTTTATATTTTTAGTTTAGTATTAGATTAATTTAGTTTAATTTTAGTTTTGTTAACTAATTCTTTTTAGATTAAATTTTGACTAGATTAAAATAGATTTTTAATTAATCTCTTTTTTTTTTTATAAATTCTAACTTTTGTTCTTCTGGTTCTTCTGATTTTTTTTTCACAGCATAACAGTTTCTGCAAGACACCAGTCAGAGAACTTGAAACACACTAACGGTTTGATTATAGGACGTGTGACAAAGACTTGAAAACAAATACTTACGCTTGTCAAAGATCTTATTTAAAAAAACATTGTGTTTGTTTTCCTGCTTTTCAATTCACATAGTCTAATTAGGGCTTCGTTAAAATTCTTAGGAGTTTCGATAATGAGTAGGGAATTTGGCTCTTTGTTACATGGAGGTGATGACCATGGAAAAATCCAGGCTCTTGATGATCTTACTAATATGACAAACTCTTAGGGAGCAGAGCAAGGTAGTGAATCTTTAGCACTTTCACTCATCAGGGGATTAGGCTCTTCTCTCATTGAGAGAATCAGAAACCCAAAAGTGTGTGGATTTGGTGAAGTGAAACTAGCTCGGTGACTAAGGTTGTTTAGCATGTTTGGGTAAAGAGACGGGCTAGAGAAGTATGCTCTTCTCCTTTTGGGAGAATCAGAATATCAAAAACCCAAATCTGAGCCATGTCCAGTGTCACCTTTAGAGGGCCTGTCAGAAGTTGAACCTCCAGGAACGATCCAAGTGAGTACACACCTATCGTCGATGATTCCACCTCACTATAATAAAGAACGTCTTTTTGAGTCTAAAGACTCCAAGACCATAGTAACTTCTTTTCCATGACTTAGATGATCATCATGGAAAAACTCTGTTTATTGCACTGAGCAGCGCCACTTTGAGCCCTGCTTGCGGGGGTGTGTGATTTTCAGGTGTTGGTGTGGCTGCGAGGACCGAGCTCTGTATCAGAGGCACCAAAGGTTATTGTGAATGAAAGCCAAGTAAAAAACTTTTAGTTAGTTGCCTACCCGGTTCACCTTTGAAAGGAGTCATAATGTTTGTGCAAGGAGGGGGAAGAATCTCTCTGTATGTTGATCATACACAGATTCCCATCATAGGCATACACCTGGACGTTTGGAGGTAGTTGCGACACTAGCCCCTGCTACAAGGGTAACCTTTGAACGTACACTATTGAGTCCTTGGAAACACCAAAAACACGGGTGCCCTCTAGGGGTGACACGGCTGTGTGAGGTGCACGTATGCACATAAGCAATGGGGCAAAGGTTTTGGCTTCTCACCATTTTCTTTGGTAGGGATAGCTATGTGTTTGTTTTTGAGTCTTAAACATTGTCCAAACATCTTCAAACAAGACTCCCCCGATACTATCAAGTTGCTTTGTCCTTGATAGATCTGTTATCAACTACTTTTTGTATCACAACTTGTCTAATTGAAACCTATGTGCTTGATCAAAATATGTTGATATACTTGCTTGATCTTTGAAAGCAAACAACAAACTAAAATACTGAGTTCTTCGATTAGGTGACTTGTCCCAGTTTTAGAGACCTGTTCTATATTTAGGGTTTGTGTGTCCTTGACCTTTTGAATTAGTGATCCTTGATCTCATAAGCAATTTTGCTTGAGATTGGAAAATTAGGAATTGTTCCTATCAAATAGATAAATTTTTAGACTCTTTGATAACACACTTGGAGAGTGCTAGTAGTCTCCTTGTCCACCCATTTTCATACAATTCAAACTCAGTACACTTTGTGTAAGTCATCCTCCTGATCCATATGTGCTAGGGTGTTCACCCAAGAATTGAGCACCTTTGTGGCAGTGTTGGTTTGCACCTATTTGCAATAGTTCTATTTCACCATCTCTCTTGAACAAGAGAAAACTTTTACTATCCTAGTATGGTATTAACGTTTCTTAGAATTGTCTGTTTACTTGAACTCTCCCTTTCATGTCAGTCACAACAAGATATCAAGTGAGCCAAGGAAAGCGACCTCAGATAGTCTTTAACCAACTACCCCCAGTTCAGACTCGTCAAAAGAGAAAGGAAAAGGAACCAATATTTGACCAGTCACCTAGGAGTCAGTCTAAAACCTATTTTGACCCAAAGAGCCATTTTAGTGACTTGAGTACCCCCTCAGTACCTTCCCACTCAGGTATGGATATGAGTTATACTATCACTCGGCGGGAGAGGGAAGCCATGGATCAAAATCTTGATGATATCTATGAAAAACATAGAAACAACATGATATTTAGAAATTCTTCTCATGATGATCAACTTGGTTCACCCCTCATTAATGCAAGATATTAGGATGCCCATCAACGGGATGAAAGGTATAAGAGACAAGCTTACCAAGAACAATGGTCACAACATGAAGACCAAGACAATGAACCTCGTGATGCTCATGTCAATACAATGCATACCAATGACTTGTTCAAATAGTCTAGACCAAGCTCACCACTTCAACATACCTCAAGGTTCACAAGTGATAGGCTCAAAAGAATTGAATGCGAAAAGAAAGCCTTTCTAGATGAACAAGCTGCAAAGCAAGAAAAGTTTAGACAACTTGAGGAAGAGAGCCAAGCTTTATTGGAAGTACAAAGGAAACTCACTCAAGAGGAGCAAGATAGGCAGTTAGCCCACCAATTAAACAAAAAATACAATACAAGGGGTGCTAACAATGGACATAATTCTCCTCCCTCCACCCCTTCCAGAACACCAAGAAGTAGAAGGCCGTCAAGGACCCCTTTTAGATCTCCTAGTCCTAGAGGAAGAAGGGCCTCTCATTATGCTCACTATAGGAGGAAAACTCTGCCTAGAAATTCAAGACCACACTCCCCACATGTACATCCTGGTTCCCAACATGGAGGTGGTAGCTCACATTATGACTTTGATACTCAAGACTTCATGCGAATACAACAAGAGCCTATCTTCCAATAGTATGTGGAGAGGTATTTGGAACAAAACAAAGATAAGTTCTTGGAAAGTCTAATCAACAAGGGTGCTAGAGTCCCTTATAATTTTGATGTGGACAACAAAATACAAAAGCAAAATCCCTCTCAAGAGGAAGAAATCTGCCAAATGAAGCAAATGATGGAGAAAATGATGCAACCTAAGAGCTCATTCTCACTAGACTCAATTTGTCCTAATGCATTCAACAAGAGTGTGAGTATGAAAGATTTTCCAAAGAGGGTGGAATTCCCACAATACGATAAATATGATGGCAATGGTGATCCACACAACCATGTGTGTCAATTCTATACTATGAGCTTTGAATTCCATCAAGATGACTCCTATTTGATGAGGTTGTTCCCTAGGAGTCTTAAAGGACAAGCAATGGAATGGTTTACCAATATCACTCCTCCTGTAAAGACTTTTAGAGAACTTGTTCATAGATTCGTTCAACACTTCACATCTAATCTATCAAGATCTGTTACTATGTTGGACCTATGCAACTTGAAACAAAATCAGGGGGAACCCTTTGTTACCTTCTTGCAAAGGTGGAGGGGACAATTCTCTCGGTATTGTTGATGGTGTTTTGTCCATAGCAACAACTCAGACAGAATACAGAATCCTATCTCTCTTGAAAGGTAATCTTCAATAATGAATTACTGAAAATCACCCCAAGGTCTCTCGAGTGTTAGGTCATAACAATGCATAAAACAACTCAGATGAAGTGTGAAATTGCTGGTAATCACAATCGGACCTTACTACAAGAAAACTGTATCTTTTCAATTTATCAGATCTGACAATATGATGATCTTGAAACCCTAAATCTAACCAAATAACAAAGAAATTGCAAAAGATAGGGATGCAAGGAAAGTGACAAAATCTAAATTACTACAATGACAAGCAATGTAAATGACATATATATGGAATGGACCTATCTCAAATAACCAATTCCTACTCGACCCACAAGGAAATCTTACAAGAACAGTGCAATCTTCTGAGGAATACAGATTTTCAAATTATGGACTTGCATCTACAACCGAACTTAAGCACATTTGAATATACGGTCCAGGTTGACTTTACCAGCCTACTACAATCAGATAGTTACTGGGAGTATAGACCAGAGATAGCTACAAACATTCCAAATATGAAATCACATACACCATTTATCCACCTAAACTGATTTACTTCTGAATTTTGAACCCTAAATCCTCAAGCAATGCAAAAGATAGAACAAAAGAACCATGCAAGATGAGATAACACAAAGGATTTCACTAGGAAAACCACAATGTCCTCAATTGTATTAATCACCAAATGCTGCAACAATTCAACCGTCCTGAAATAATGTTTGCTTTAAGAAATTCTAAATACTCTAACTATTGCTCCTGCTAATCTCTATTACCATCTTGCTAATGTCTATATCAAATTTTTGAACCCTTACAATGAGGCAAAAATGCCAATTTATACCAAAATCCCCCCAAAAACATGTCAGCCCAGCCAAACATTTTACAAAATAATAAAATCTGCCAAAACAGGTCGGCCAAGGAAACAAACTAAGGCACACATTTAATGCCATCATCCAAGTCAGCCAAGGCACAGTCCCCAAGGAAGTCCGGTCCAATGCATGCCCTATGATAATAGGGAAGCACAAATCTCAAGATGAACACTAACTGCTGCTTCCTTTATCTTTCCTCTGCGCTGGTGACCCTTGGATCTTCGAGAATACTCCCTCCATCTCAGCAATAAGTGGCAATGGCAAAACCCTGAGCCGACATTTAATCGAATCAATTCCTTCATTGGACCGCTCAACAGTTTTCTTCCAGTCCTCCCTGCTGGCCATGTACCTGTCTATCACTGCCAAGTAAGTAGCTGCATCATCAAGCATGTGGCCAGTGACAGCTCCATCAGAATCCGGGGCATAAACCTCATGCCACCATTCCTTCAATTGATCTAGACTCAAGTACCTAGGAGCTATTTTCTTTCTCCCTGTCATCACTTCAAAAAAGGCAATGCAACCATCATAGATTGCAGTGAGGTTAGCATCAATAGATTTTCTTCGTTTTTGTATCTTTTTCAGGCCTCCCTGCCTGATCTGCAATGCCTCGAACCACTCCCATGGTTCATCCAATCTGGCAGAAGGAAGGATTCCATCTTTGCCCAACTGCTCCTTGCCATGTCCTAGAATAATCCTTGACTTCTGCAACAGGAGGTCAATGTCATTCTTATCTTGAGAGAGGATACTCTCTAACAACTCCTTTCCCTAGACTGCATCCTTGCCAATAGACATGATCTCCTTGATAGCTTCATCCCCTTTTTCCTGGACACCCATCAACCAGTCTGTGGCAGCTTGAGCAGAGGCCTTCATCTTTTCAATTCCGGAGATTGTCTCCTTAGGAAAAAATCCTGAAGTAGTAGAAGAGGACGAATGGAGAGCCTGTAGAGGTTTCATGACCTCTTCTAAACTCTTCCTCAACCTTTCATTTTCTCTTTTTAGCTCTCATTTTGACTGGGTCTCCTTCTTCAATCTGTCCACAATTATAACACTAGACCCCTCAAACTCCTCAATATCCTACTCTAGGGAGGCTGGCCCAAGGTTAATAGTTTGGACATTGTAGTCCTGACCTGTTACCTCATCTCTTGTTTTATCTATAGCAGGAGTGGCGATGTGAACTACCCGGTTGTGCACCTCATCCCTTTCCACTCAGGAAATCACCCTTGCGGCCTTCTTCTTCTTCCCTTTTCCCATCTGAGATAACATTTCATCCCAGTCAAGAGGAGTGTCTTCTACTATCACCTATTTTTTCTTTGCAATTTCTTTCTCTAGCCAGTCCAGAGCTACAGGGTCAGTCCGGATTCCCTTTGCTCTAGTTTCTCTCGGATCTTCTGTGGCTTTCTCTCCTTCTGCGGCTGCCACCTCGACATCCTCCTTAGTTGTTGCCCTGTCATCTTCTTTCTCCGGAGGTTGTTCACCTTGGTCGGTCTCCTCAAGTCCCAACTCAGGAAGTACCGGTGATGGAGTCCTAGCAGGTATGCTTTCCTCCGGTTCCGGTGATCCGCGGCCTTTCTCACTCTCCGGGGAATCCTCGTATTGCACCAAGGGAGAAGTGTGCCTTTCCTCTGTTTCCATGTTGAGCTCGGCAGCCTCACTGAATAATGTTCCTTCTTTGAACGGTTCTGCCTCCCCGCTGATTTCCTGCTCATCCAGATTCTCTGGCTCTGGTACGCTCTGTGGAGGAGAAACAGGCTTGTCCTACTCGGTGACTAGCAATGATGTGGAGGCATCTTTTGGTTGTTCAACGTCTTTGGGGGAAGGAGTTCTGGATTTCTTGGTATATACCTTGGTCTTTTCCCCTCCGGAGCTCTCCACATCAACAACTGGAGGTTCATCCTCCGAAGTGGCTTGATCTTTCTTCTTCGCCACCCTTGTAGTTCTAGTTTTCTTGGGCGGTGGTGGAGCATCCTCCTCTTTAGCTTTCTTTGTTTCTTCCTCATCCGAGGACTAGCTGATTGTAAGAGTCTTCCATGCCAATTGGTTTCCTCTTTGCTGTAGGCTAAGTTCCCTTAGGACCTCTGACTTTGATCTTGAAGGGTGAGGTTTTAGCTGTTTTCCCTTTGAGGTGCTCCTCCCTGGATTCTTCAGAAGTGGACATGGGGTAGAGATTCCCCATCAAGTCAAAGGTACAGGGCACATTGGCATTCTCCAATACCCAGACTTTATGCTTAATCCAAGAAAAAGTGAATCTCAGCACTAGAGCCATCAAGTCTTCCAACTCTATCACCTCAGGCTCATTCCAATCAATATCTGCCACTGACCTGTCCTTAATGGGCTCATAGACATGGTCTTGAACCAGTTTTCCATCATCATCCAGCTGATCCAGAATTAGCTTCACATTATACTGTCTGATTGCTTCCACAGGCAGCCGGGAATACCTTTTCTTCCTTGCATCAAGGTCATCCTTGATGTTGACCCAGTAATCTTCCAATTCTTCCTTATGCCTATATTCCTGGGTAGCCCTTTTCTGTGCCTCTCTGGTTATATCAAAGTTCATTCTTTTTGAATGGAAATAGAATCCATATGCGGCCAACTCCTCACCTGCAGTGTGAGCTTATTGGATAGATGGACACATCTCCTCCACGCCAATCCCAAGAGGGAAGTCTCCCCCAAAACCGGTCTTATGCTTCTCCCTCTTCACCACTGCGTCAAACTCACAAATCTATCTTACGACCTCCAGTAGCATGATGTGGTCAGTGGGATACCTGGGCAATCTGTAAGGTGCAACTGGGCATCCATCAATCTGGAGATAAGTGAAGGTGGGGAACTGGATAAACCATGCTCCGTAATTCTTGATCAGCCCCTTGGCCTCGTCGGACAATCTGATGTGCTCTGCATTTTGAAGTGTCCGGGTAATGTGCATTGTAAATGCATCATTGGCCCTCCTGTAATCTTTATGTCCGAGATGCAATTCCGGATAGACTTCATAGATAATATCCTGTCCAATGGTTCCCATCAGAGTCAACCCTTTGTAGGGATAGAAGATGGCCAGCACATACATAATATAGGAGGACATGGTGAACTTCTTTGCCTCCAAGACATTTCTCAGTTGTTTGTCTATCTCCACACTAATGAGTCCTACCCAGTGATAATTCGTCCCCTGACTCATCTTGGTGATCACGTGGACCATCCAATTCTCCAAGACTCTGGCAATTCTCAATCCGGCCACC
Organism: Sequoia sempervirens; assembly: GCA_007258455.2. Classification (NCBI taxonomy): domain Eukaryota; kingdom Viridiplantae; phylum Streptophyta; class Pinopsida; order Cupressales; family Cupressaceae; genus Sequoia; species Sequoia sempervirens. The sequence goes on from VDFB02193867.1 coordinate 418,387,486, forward strand.
CTGCTCAACAGTGTAATGGCAACATAGATATCCGGCCTGAATTTCACCCTATGCAACTATTTGGGCAATTTGGAATGGTGAGACTTGGGCTTTTCCAGCCATGAATTGATGAGCTGCTGAGCCTTAACTGGCTCATTCTCATAGTATGTTCGAGCAGTGTCAATGTTTAAAGCACAGACCGAAGGAAGATCCGGCATGCTGAAGGCCCGGGCAATGGAGGCCGGACTGAAGTTAGCCAAGACTCGTCCCTCAGTGTTGACCACCATCTACGTATCAAAAGTGTACTGTCTGGCACATTCCAAAATCAATTCGTAGCACTGAACCGCTGGAGGGAACCCTGCCACATGCACCAAACCCGATTTCATCATCCCTTGCCTCAACGCTGACTGGTCCTTCTCAGCTGTTCTCTGCTTGAACTCTTCATACCGCCATGCGCCAACGTTGGTATCAGATACTTCAGCCCACACGGAAGATATCTTACTCTCAGGAACCTGGCCCTTCATGTCTAACCTCAACCGCTCTGTCTCAGAAATTGAAGATGTCCCTGCACTACCTTTGGACTTCCCAGTAGCAGCTTTGCTTGATTCGGCCTGCACATTCAAGAGCTATCATTATAATCCAATTATTGAGCTCATGTCAATTCAAAGGGTTAGTACACATCATATAAAACCACTAAAATCTAGGGCTAGCCACTAATCCTTCAAGATCCAGAGTAATCTGACAATCCAGGAAAACTGCGTAAACCGGGAAAATACCATCGGGGCAGAATTTTGGAGAAATCTGACCCAGACGGATTCCTACTGTGAAAGCACTATTAGCCATATAAATCATTAATACGCTTGGAAAATCAAAGGATAATCATTAATTTTACTCGTTGGCAACAAGAAATAAGCATAAACAATCATACCATCAATCCTATCATCGAAATATACAAAAGAACAAAACCAAACAAGAAATCCGGAAAAATCCAGATGGAATGGATTTTCGCAAACAACATGAAATGCACCGGAAATTAACCCTATCCGCGGAATAAGCTGAAACCGGGAAAATCCGGGAGCAAGGAAATTCCGCGATGGCCTCAGAAACCCGAAAAATGGAAAAACGTGCACCAAAACTCGAGTGACCACAGGATCTCCACTACCTGAGCTCAAATGATCCTAAAACCAACGATAATCAACAAACTCAAGTATGCAAAGGATTCCAACTCCCAAAATCCCTCTAAGGAAAGATCCCCGTGCTAAGACAATGATGCCCTAAATCACATAACCAAATTTCCGCCATTAAAACCAGAGCGAGCTTCAGGGTTAAAAATATCGGTTCAGGATTTACCCAAAAGCCCTCTAATCCTCACAGGACAGGGAGGCCAACAAGATATAAGGGACAAAAGTCACCCAATCACAAGATAAAATCATCGTTCTGGCTGAACACCAAGGGAAACCCTAATTTCGCATGATAACACATTTTGCACCCGAAACAAACAAGCAATCCGACCCAGAATACCGTCTAAAGGATAAATATGCAATCCAATGGACAAACAAAGCTCATGGGGCATGGGAGATGGGGTTCAATAATAAAAACGGATCAACCCCGACTGTATAAATATGAAAACAAAACCAAAACAAGGGCCGACCCCAAATTTAACAATACCCAGTACAAGAAAACCCCAAATCATCTCATAAGCAAACGGAAGGGCAATAAATACATACCATGGATCAAAGCGAGTGGAAATCAAACTCAGAAAATCGACCACGCGACAAACACATCCAAGCAAAGAGATATTGGCAGCAATCACTCAAACAATCCTCTTGCAAACAAACCATGATCAATTCTCAAAGCTCAATTGAAAGTTCTAAATCGCCAGAGCAAATCAAGTGAATAAGTGAACTTAGAATGATGCTCAAAATGCCCCAAATTTGACCTTATACCCGTCTGAGCAAAGGTACCTCAGCCATTAATGCGCGATAAGACATTTCTGACAAGTCTGGAAACCCGAGCTCCAAGCGAATTTTGAAAAATCCCAGAATGCGTGGAGACACAGATTTCGCGGAAATGCAGAAAGCGGGGAAATCAGGAAGATCGGGATTTTGATAGAATCTGGGAAAATCTGATAGGACCGAAAAATCCCGAAGTCAGGCAAAAACCCGGAATCGGAGAATCCTGTGAGAAACGGACAAGGAACCAGGGCCGGAAGAATCCGCTAGAGACGGAAAATCTCAGATCCAGGTGAAAACCTGGATTTGGCCAAAAACTTAATTTCAATCAGTTCCAACCTCAAGGTAAGGGCAAAGCCAGCTAGGCCAACATGTCAAGACCCTAAAATGATAAATCCAATAAAATCAAAGGTCAAAGATGCCAAAAAAAGGGGGTCCCCACTCCAAGTGGGGCGTGTGTGCAAGAACTGCACAACAAATGGCGACTCTGCTGGGGAAATGCTCCCGAGCATTTCGATGACAAACTGGAATCAAGAACCCATAACTCATGGTTTTGACTCAGATACCTAGCCACCACCCTAAGTCAGGACAAAGGAGCTCCCAGCCATTCAGACATTCCTATACCAGGGTCCAAGTGTGTGTGCATGCATATATTACCGACCCTCAGCTGCAAGAAGAACCAGACTTGGTATGAACAGGCTACGTAAAGATTCTTACTCTAAAAGTAACCTGGATAGAGCCTCGCTGCCAGTCAGGCATCCATAGCCCCGACGAGGTTATCGCTATGATCCTCCTGAACATAGCTCTACTTCTAGCCAGGCGTCTATAGCCCCAGTAGAGATATTTAGATCTCCTTGATAAGTTGAGTTCAAATCTCAGGATTTTTAATATATTTTATTCCTTTTTCTTTTCTTTTTTTTTTTTTTTGCTGTTTTACTGATATATATATATATTTTTTTACTCAACTTATTCAACCTGTGAACAGTGAAGTTCACACTCAGGGCTGAGAACCACAGTGACACTAGAGCAGAAAAAGATTTTTCACCTGTCCAGACCTTATAAGGACTTTTTACAACTTCAAGTATGTTTAAAGAGTAAAGGTATAAGACCCCAATACATTCCTGTTCAGACTGACTGGAAAACTTTCGCCTTACCACAAGGACAAATGACATAGGCAACAGAATCCATACCATGGCATTCTGAAAAAAATGATCAAAGTTTGTAAGGAAAATATCAGGAACATCGGATCTGTTATGCCACCATTATCATACAGATGCACCCACAATCCCAAAAGGAGATAGGACCAAAAACAAGAGCAACGCAAAACAAAACAAACAAATTAAAGCAAACCTACTCTAACCAAACAAAACCAACAAAGCAAAAAGGGAAACCTACCCTAACCAAGGCAAGCAAAGCAAACAAAGAAAGCAACCTAACTAACTATCTACAGGGCCAAGAGCTGAGAACAGCTCAAGACTGGAAATAATGTTTGAGATACTGCCCATTGACAGGCAGTGGTATGTCCTCTCCCGTGAGAGTCCTCAAGCAGAAGGCATTATCTCCCAGAATTTTGGCAATCTGGTAAGGACCAAGCCACAATTTATCAAACTTTCTGTGGCTCCCTTTCTGATCATGCGGCTTATCCCAATACAGGACAAGGTCAGAAATCCTAAAAGCCTTAACTTTAGCTCTCCTGTCAAACCATCGCTTGACTACCCCCTGATGTTTGGCAAATTTTTTAAGGGAATTGTCCTATTTTTCTTCAAGGTGCAACAATTCAGCTAACCTTACTTCCCTTCTATCCCCTTCATCATAAAACTGGTTGATAAACTGTAGAGTTGGGATTTTAAGCTGGATAGGGAAAACTGGTTCCAGACCGTACACTAAATAATAAGGAGAGGTACCAATTGAGGACTTAACCCTAGTATGATCTGCCCAAAGAGCAAACCGAAGCTGGGTATGCCAATCCTTTGGGTTCTTCTCTAACAATTTTTGGATGACAGTCAACAGGTTCTTGTTAGAGGATTCAGCTAGACCATTCCCCTGGGGATAATAATTAGATGCAAATTTGACAACAATGCCATGATTAAAAGCCCAGTTTGAGAATTTCAAAGAGGCAAAGGCAGGACCATTATCACACACAACAGCAACAGGACATCCAAACCGATTGAGAATGGCAGATTCAAGAAAATCAATCACTACCTCTGACGTACACTACCTACAAGCAAATTCTTCAGTCCACCTTGTAAAGTAATCAGTAATGGTAAGGATATACCTGTGTCCAGTAGAAGACGGTGGATTGATGGGGCCTATGAAATCCATACCCCATTGAGCAAAAGGTTTTATCTCAATAACAGATTGGAGCGGGAGCGCTGCACACCTTTCCCGTGTCGCTGCAGTCTGACAAGTGTGATAGGTCCGGACATGATGATGAACATCCTTGAATAGGGTAGACCAATAGTATCCCGCCCTCAAAATCTGGTTTGCAGTAGCAATGGCAGAACGATGACCAGTACCATATTTCTCATGAAACTCATTCATTACCCTCTCTGCTTCCTATTTTCCAAGGCACCTCAAGTAAATGCCTTTGTGATTCTTCTTGTATAGGACAACCCCTTTCAACATGAAACCATCACTTCTCAATCTCAAAGCTCACCACTAAACTGCATTTAAATGACCAGGAGCTCGCTGATTCAGCAAATAATAGACTATATCATCATACCAGCCATCTAGGGAAACTTCTTCAACATCATAGTTACAGACAGACAATTCAGGGCCTATCTCTGCCATGGTCTGGGTGAGTCCCTGTCCTCTTACCAACCTCATGGGCTATATTTCAATGTCGTACTCCTGAAGCATGGTCACCCATTTAGCTGTACGTTCCCCTAACTCATTCTGCATCAGTAGTAACTTAACTGCAGAATCAGGAACAATTGCAAACACCTTGTTTCTGAGGATATAATGCCTGAATTTCTTTACTGCTCGAACAAGGGCATAGGCTTGCTTCTCCACACATGGGTATTTCAGCTCAACATCCTTCAATGGTGCACTCATGAAAGCGATGGGATGCTCATTCCCCTCATCAGACTTTTGTGTCAGCATTCTAGCACATGAGTGGTCTGAAGCAAAGGAATAGATATACAACGGCCTACTATAATCTGGACTCACCAATACTGGAGCATCAACAATGGCTCTCTTAATTTCTACAAAGGACTCCTTCGCTTCTGTGGTCCACTCGACCTTGGCATCTTGTTTTAACATAGCATTTAATGGCTTCACAATCTCAGCAAACCCAGTGATGAATTTCCTGACAACATTAATCTTACCAAAGAAGGATTTCATCTCCTTTTTGCTGGCAGGCGGCTGAATTTTTAGGATGGCTTCCACTCTCTCCGGATCTATGGCGATTCCCTTCTCTGATATCACATGTCCTAACAACTTACCTTCTGTAACCCTGAAAATACACTTCTTGGGATTCAAAGAGATGCCGAATTCTCTGCACTTTTGGAACACTTTACGCAGGTCTGAGATGTGATCCCCTCTATTTTTGGAGAAAATAGTCAGATCATCCATGTAAATGATAATGCACTTTCCTATGATGTCTTTGAAAGCAATATCCATAGCTCGTTGGAACGTGGCTCCTACATTAATTAGCCCAAATGGCATCCTCCTGTAAGAAAAAGTTTCCCACTTGGTTGTAAAAGCGGTCTTATGTCTGTCCTCATACTGGACCATCACCTAATTATATCCTGAATAGCCGTCCAAAAAGGACATCATCTGAGATCCATTTACCACTTGCAGCACTTCATCCAAAGAAGGAACTAGATAATTATCTTTTTCATATGACCTGTTCAGATTTCTGAAGTCCACACAGAGCCTAATTTCACCATTCTTCTTTCTTACTGGCACTAGGTTAGCCACCCAAGTTGAATGCCTGACAGGAAATATGATCCTAGCAGACAACAATTTCTGAACTTCCTTCTGTATGAGGGGCTCCAACAGTGCATTAATAGGTCTCTGCCTCTGTCTGAAAGGTTTTGCGCCCGGCTTCAGAGGTATGGTATGAGTTATGATGGACGTGTCATAAGTCTTCAGGTCTTCATAACCCCAAGCTACTATGTCTAGAAAATCGTGTAGAGCTCTGACTATGCCTTGTTTTTCTTCAAGTGTACAGACCTTACCAATGAAAATATTCTTTATATTGTCCTCAGTGCCCACATTGTGAGTATCACACTATCCACTGATAGACTCTTTCTTAGATTCCTGTTCCTGATCTTTGATTTTGTCCATATCGAAAATCCTCTCCAGCTGTACCATTCCTCTTGGAATAGTATTGGACTTCAAATTCAACACACCTTATAGATCCAATTCTGCTTCTTGAGGTTCTGTTTCATTAATGATCTGTGAAGCAAAAACATCCGTGTTCGTGATAAAGTCAAGGATATGTTTATCATCCTCAAACACCTAAAAATTAGTCATGTTGTCAGGGACTAATGGGATAGGAGTTAATTCAACAGTGAACTTTTTCAATCCTGATAGGGACAGGGGCTACAAAGTACTGGCCGCTTGAGCTAGGGAATCAGCAGTCTGATTCTTCTTCCTTGGGATCAATTGGATATTAAAAGCATCGAATCCCTCAATGAGGTCCCACACTCTATGCCTATAGTTGGTCATCCTCCTGTCGTGACAGACATACTACTTTCTTACTTGTTTGACCACTAATTCTGAGTCACCAAATACTTGTAGGACCTTGACCTTTTTCTTGAGTGCCATAAGGAGTCCATGAATTAAAGCTTCATATTCAGCCACATTATTTGTGCAATGAAATTGGAGCCTATGGGCTGTGAAGAAACACTTACCCTTTGGACTGATCAACTCAAATCCAGCTCCAGCCCCTTGCTTGGACTTAGATCCGTCAAACTTGAGAGTCCAGTATTCTGCAGTGGTGGTATTCTTCATTCTGTCTTTTGGTTTATCAGTATTAGAGGCTTCCTCAGCCACAACAGATTTCTGATTTTCACACTTTGCTTGCAGATTCTGCTCATCTGTGCTAGCCACCTGAGATGGATTCATACTTTTGTGTACTTCTCTCACTACTGTCTGGCACAAGCAACACTCCAATTCTGAGTGAGAATCATTGTGGACTCTACACCAATTTGGCAAGAGTAACTCCTTAAAGCTTGTCTTCCTTCCTAGGTGAGTTTGATTCTCCACACATTGTTTAATGAAATCCTGAAAGCTATCCAGTAAGCTAATCTGTCTATCCTCAGGTTCTTCTTCTTCCTCAACTGATTCTGTTAGGACTTCAACAAGATTGGACCCTGTTTCAGCATCAGCTGGCTTCGTATGCAATATCAGTACCTCTTCTACATCTGATTCTTCATATAGGGCCGATAGCAAGTAGTTTCCCATTCCAGCTTCTGATATGAGAACCTCGGTTGAAGTCTTTTGGTATTCTGTTATCATGTACTTCATTCTAGGCTTCCTCTCAATCCTTATCTGATTGGGCACTCCCTTCGAGGGAAGCCACATGTGAGAATGATCAGTGGACACATACCCGTTCAGGGCCTTCGTGAAATCTATTCCTAAAATTAAACCATATGCATCAGGAATGTCAGCTACCTGAATGTTGATAACCTGTTGGATTCTCGGATCAGAAGCAATCTGCATATGGATCATGTTAAGTTCCCCTACCACACTCACTTCGGTTCTGTCCAACTGAGTGACCTTCTTCTGGGAATCAGCAGGTGTAATTCCTAGAGCCCTACAAACTCTGAGAGGCATCACATTAGTGGAATCACCAAAATCTAACAGACAATTGTGGAGGTTCTTACCAAAGATTCTGACAGAAATCAGAAATGGAGGAGTTTTTATTTTTCCTTGAAACAAAGTGGGCTGAGTATCCATCTGGGCCACTTGAGTTCTATCCTTTTCTTTTCCTCTATCTCCAGGGGGTGGATTGGTCCTATTCTGTGTCTGATTTTGTGTGTTCACAGACTGCAAACTAGTAGTCTGGCTGACATGCTCACTAGAAGACTTATCCAATATCTTTGAATTTGTATCGTAAGTACCTAAGACAGCCTTCCTTATTGCAGGAAACCTTAACAATTCAAAGGCAGAAAGGTTTACCTTTAGTTTCTTGAATTCCTCTGCGACATACGAAGCCATCTATTTTTCGCTCATATCAGTAGAGACCTCCTTAGATGGTTCCTCTACCCTATCCTTGCTTACTTGAACAGTCCTTTCCTTCTGTGGTTCTGCTTGAGCTTGTCTATCTTTCGAAAGGTATTGCTTGGAAACCTGTGGATAAGACAGATTGTTGCTTGCATTAGGATCCGAAGGGGTACTGAAATTGTTGGGAGGAATGGAGGTGGTGAAGGGTCCTCCAGGTTGTGGATGCCTGTGAGGCATATCCCTCAATCCCTGTCTCTGGAACATCTGTACTTCTTCAACATAAGCTTCATCGTGATCCAGGGGACCATTGTCATTCATCTCTCCTTCGTTAAACAGCTGAGCTACTTCATCTGCATTACAAATCTAATCTGTTTTGTCTTTTTGGGAATTAGGTTCTTCTGGTACATTTTCGTTACTGGCTGGAAAAGGAGCATGGTTCGAAACCAACACAGGGGAATCATATGAATTGGAAGGAACAATCTTTTACCCATTCACATTGTTCTCTACCTCATACTAAAAAATAGAAGCTGCAGTTTGAAACTCTGGACATTCCAATTCCAAATGCTGACTTGTTTTATGGAGTCTGCACCATCCTGATAGGGCTACTTCTGCTAAATACACACCAGTAGGAGGTTTGTCCTGACTAACTGGTTGGTTTTCCGATTGATTAACAATCTGATTAGCTGGTTGATCCAGTGGGGTAGGAACTCCTTCATTATTAGGCCCTGTATTCCAAGTTCTGTTCTGTCCTTGTGATGGCCTTTTATCAAATCCTGACTCACCTCCTTGACCTCTATCAAATTTTTTCCTCCTATCATTATTGAAACCTCTATCCTGATTATACCCCCTGTCATTGTAAAATCCTCTGTCATTGTGTTGTCCCCTGTTGAAATTCTTCCCTTGTGAGAACTCTCTGTTCTGATTGGATTGCATTCCCTTTTGAGCAGCTTGTAATTGGCTATTCTGATTTCTCAAGTAAGTCACCTCTAGATTTAGCTTCTTTATTTGTTCAGCCATTTCATCAATCATTTCCTTATTCGAATCTCGGTAGGGAGGCTGGTTTGGGTTACTCAGAGGTGGGACAGGCACTGTGGCAGATCCCAAAGACTGATGTAACACTTCAGAATTCTGCAGATAAGCAGGGAAGCTATTTGACTGTGACTGGTACATGGGCTGGTTAACCTGCTGTTGAGGGAAGTTTGTCATAGGAGAGATCTGGTTCATAGGATGACCAGGGTGTGGTACCATCGATAATTGGGGAACCAGGTTCATAATAGGGGTATGATTGGTGAGAGCCTGATTTACTGCCTGAATCTGGTTAGGATGTGCAACCGGTCCCAGAGAAGGCAATGGCCCAGTCAAGTGCTGTCTCAAGTCTATGCTAAGCTTGACAGCCTCCGTATATGCATCTGTCAAAGTAGCTGGAGGGTTAGGTCTCCATTTCAAAAAGGTTGATGTTAGACTATCCAAAGCTTCATAATATACTCCCAAGGCAGTACCATCATCTAGGACATATGGGTCTTGTAATCTGGTGAACGCACGATGGAATATATTATTGAAACTAGCTATGGGTTCGTTAATCTCTCTCTTGACTTTGATAAATTACAGGTATAGCTCATTAGCACTGATGGGTATTTGAAATTTTTGTAAAAAGGTCTTTTCGAGGTCATTCCAATTCTGAACTGAGCCAGCAGGGAGATGATTGTCCCAATAAAAAGCTTCTTCTCCCAAGGAATAAGGGAATAACCTACAAGCAACATCCTCATGGACAATTCCTCTGTCTTTGAGGCAAGTTTGGAAAATCCTTATGTGTTCTTCTGCAGTTCTGTTCAGGTCATTTACATGGAATTTTGAGCAAAAATGCTCAGGGTTTTTGGGCATTACATTATAAGCACTGAAGGACAAAGGTGATGGATTATTGGCAAGGAAAGCCATTGGTAAGAGCGGGGGTGGAGGCTGTAGTTGGTTAATGGCAGGCTGAGGCTGTTGAAAAGGAACCTCTTCAGGGATGGGTATGGCTTCAACCTCAGGATGTGAAGATATGGACGATGTGGGTGAAGGGATGGGTGATGATGATTCTCCCCTTCCTCTAGTCCTCCTTGACCTATTGGGGAACTGTAACTCTTCTAAATCCTCCTCTCCTGTGGTGGATTTGGTATTTCTCCTATATCTCTCTGGAGAGATGGCATTCAAGAAATGATCCAGTGTGCTCATTCAGGCTCTCCTCCTAGCGCCAATCTGTTGATGGTGTTTTCTGCACAGCAACAACTCAGACAGAATACAGAATCCTATCTCTCTTGAAAGGTAATCTTCAATAATGAATTACTGAAAATCACCCCAAGGTCTCTCGGGTGTTAGGTCATAACAATGCATAAAACAACTCAGATGAAATATGAAATTGCTGGTAATCACAATCGGACCTTACTACAAGCAAACTGTATCTTTTCAATTTATCAGATCTGACAATATGATGATCTTGAAACCCTAAATCTAACTGAATAACAAAGAAATTGCAAAAGATAGGGATGCAAGGAAAGTGACAAAATCTAAATTACTACAATGACAAGCAATGTAAATGACATATATCTGGAATGGACCTATCTCAAATAACCAATTCCTGCTCGACTCACAAGGCAATCTTACAAGAACAGTGCAATCTTCTGAGGAATACATATTTTCAAATTATGGACTTGCATCTACAACCGAACTTAAGCACATTTGAATATATGGTCCAGGTTGACTTTACCAGCCTACTACAATCAGATAGTTACTGGGAGTATAGACCAGAGATAGCTACAAACATTCCAAATATGAAATCACATACACCATTTATCCACCTAAACTGATTTACTTCTGAATTTTGAACCCTAAATCCTCAAGCAATGCAAAAGATAGAACAAAAGAACCATGCAAGATGAGATAACACAAAAGATTTCACCAAGAAAACCACAATGTCCTCAATTGTATTAATCACCAAATGCTGCAACAATTCAACCGTCCTGAAATAATGTTTGCTTCAAGAAATTATAAATACTCTAACTATTGCTCCTGCTAATATCTATTACCGTCTTGCTAATGTCTATATCAAATTTTTGAACCCTTACAATGAGGCAAAAATGCCAATTTATACCAAAATCCCCCCAAAAACATGTCGGCCCAGCCAAACATTTTACAAAATAATAAAATCTTCCAAAACAGGTCGGCCAAGGAAACAAACTAAGGCATATATTTAATGCCATCATCCAAGTCGGCCAAGGCACAGTCCCCAAGGAAGTCCGGTCCAATGCATGCCCTATGATAATATGGAAGCACAAATCTCAAGATGAACACTAACTGCTCCTTCCTTTATCTTTCCTCTGCGCTGGTGACCCTTGGATCTTTGAGAATACTCCCTCTAGCTCAACAATAGGTGGCAATGGCAAAACCCTAAGCCAGCATTTAATCGAATCAATTCCCTCATTGGACCACTCAACAGTTTTCTTCCAGTCCTCCCTGCTGGCCATGTACCTGTCTATCATTGCCAAGTAAGTAGTTGCATCGTCAAGCATGTGGCCAGTGACAGCTCCATCAGAATCCGGGGCATAAACCTCATGCCACCATTCCTTCAATTGATCTAGACTCAAGTACTTGGGAGCTATTTTCTTTCTCACTGTCATCACTTCAAAAAAGGCAATGCAACCATCATAGATTGCAGTGAGGTCAGCATCAATAGATTTTCTCCATTTTTGTATCTTTTTCAGGCCTCCCTGCCTGATCTACAACGCCTTGAACCACTCCCATGGTTCATCCAATCTGGTAGAAGGAAGGATTCCATCTTTTCCCAACTGCTCCTTGCCATGTCCTAGAATAATCCTTGACTTCTGCAGCAGGAGGTCAATGTCATTCTTATCTTGAGAGAGGATACTCTCTAACAGCTCCTTTCCCCGGACTCCATCCTTGCCAACAGACAGGATCTCCTTGATAGCTTCATCCCCTTTTTCCTGGATACCCATCAACCAGTCTATGGTAGCTTGAGTAGAGGCCTTCATCTTTTCAATTCCGGAGATTGTCTCCTTAGGCAGAAATCTCGAAGTAGTAGAAGAGGACAGATGGAGAAACTGTAGAGGTTTCATGACCTCTTCTAAACTCTTCCTCAACCTTTCATTTTCTCTTTTTAGCTCTCGTTTTGACTGGGTCTCCTTCTTCAATTTGTCCACAATTACAGCACTAGACCCCTCAAACTCCTCAATATCCTACTCTAGGGAGGCTGGCCCAAGGTTAATAGTTTGGACATTGTAGTCCTGGCCTGTTACCTCATCTCTTGTTTTATCTGCAGCAGGAGTGGCGATGTGAACTACCCGGTTGTGCACCTCATCCCTTTCCACCCGGGAAATCACCCTTGCGGCCTTCTTCTTCTTCCCTTTTCTGATCTGAGATAACATTTCATCCCAGTCAAGAGGAGTGTCTTCTACTATCACCTATTTTTTCTTTGTAATTTCTTTCTCTAGCCAGTCCGGAGCTACAGGGTCAGTCTGGATTCCCTCTGCTCTAGTTTCTCTCGGATCTTCTGTGGCTTTCTCTCCTTCTGCGGCTACCACCTCGACCTCCTCCTCAATTGTTGCCCTGTCATCTTCTTTCTCCGGAGGTTGTTCACCTTGGACGGTCTCCTCAAGTCCCAACTCAGGAAGTACCAGTGATGGAGTCCTAGCAGGTATGCTTTCCTCCGGTTCCGGTGATCCATGGCCTTTCTCACTCTCTGGGGAATCCTTGTATTGCACCAAGGGAGAAGTGTGTCTTTCCTCTGTTTCCACCTCGAGCTCGGCAGCCTCACTAAATAATGTTCCTTCTTTGAACGGTTCTACCTCCCCGCTGATTTCCTGTTCATCTGGATTCTCTGGCTCTAGTACGCTCTGTGCAGGAGAAACAGGCTTGTCCTACTCAGTGACTGGCAATGATGTGGAGGCGTCTTTTGGCTATTCAGCATCTTTGGGGGAAAGAGTTCTGGATTTCCTGGTATATACCTTGGTCTTTTCCCCTCCGGAGCTCTCCACATCAACAACTGGAGGTTCATCCTCCGAAGTGGCTTGATCTTTCTTCTTCGCCACCCTTGTAGTTCTAGTTTTCTTGGGCGGTGGAGGAGCATCCTCCTCTTCAGATTTCTCTGTTTCTTCCTCATCCGAGGACTTGCTGATTGTAAGAGTCTTCCACCTGCGCTTGCCAATTGGTTTCCTCTTTGCTGTAGGCTTAGTTCCCTTAGCACCTCTGACTTTGATCTTGAAGGGTGAGGTTTTAGCTATTTTCCCTTTGGGGTCCTCCTCCCCAGATTCTTCGGAAGTGGACATGGGGTTGAGATTCCCCATCAAGTCAAAGGTACAGGGCACATTGGCATTCTCCAATACCCAGACTTTATGCTTAATCCAAGAAAAAGTGAATCTCAGCAGTGGAGCCATCAAGTCTTCCAACTCTGTCACCTCAGGTTCATTCCAATCAATATCTGCCACCGACCTGTCCTTAATGGGCTCATAGACATGGTCTTGAAAAAGTTTTCCGTCATCATCCAGCTGGTCCGGAATTAGCTTCACATTATACTGTCTGATTGCTTCCACAGGCAGCCGAGAATACCTTTTCTTCCTTGCATCAAGGTCATCCTTGATGTTGACCCAGTAATCTTACAATTCTTCCTTATGCCTGTATTCCTGGGTAGCCCTTTTCTGTGCCTCTCTGGTTATATCAAAGTTCATTCTCTTTGAATGGAAAGAGAATCCATATGCGGCCAACTCCTCACCTGCAGTGTGAGCTGATTGGATAGACGGGCACATCTCCCCCACGCCAATCCCAAGAGGGAAGTCTCCCCCAAAACTGGTCTTATGCTTCTCCCTCTTTACCACTACGTCAAACTCACAAATCTGTCTTACGACCTCCAGTAGAACGATGTGGTCAGTGGGATACCTGGGCAATCTATAAGGTGCAACTGGGCATCCATCAATCCAGAGATAAGTGAAGGTGGGGAACTGGATAAACCATGCTCCGTAATTCTTGATCAGCCCCTTGGCCCCGTCGGACAATCTGATGTGCTCTGCATTTTGAAGTGTTTGGGTAATGTGCATTGTAAATGCATCATTGGCCCTCCTGTAATCTTTATGTCCGAGATGCAGTTCTGGATAAACTTCATAGATAATATCCTGTCCAATGGTTCCCATCGGAGTCAACCCTTTGTAGGGATAGGAGATGGCCAGCACATACATAATATAGGAGGACATGGTGAACTTCTTTGCCTCCAAGACATTTCTCAGTTGTTTGTCTATCTCCACACTAATGAGTCCTACCCAGTGATAATTCGTCCCCTGACTCATCTTGGTGATCACGTGGACCATCCAATTCTCCAAGACTCCGGCAGTTCTCAATCCGGCCACCCTGCTCAACAGTGTAATGGCATCATAGATATCCTGCCTGAATTTCACCATGTGCAACTGTTTGGGCAATTTGGAATGGTGAGACTTGGGCTTTTCTAGCCATGAATTGATGAGCTGCTGAGCCTTAACTGGCTCATTCTCATAGTATGTTCGAGCAGTGTCAATGTTTAAAGCACAGATCGAAGGAAGATCCGGCATGCTGAAGGCCCGAGGCAATGGAGGCCGGACTGAAGTTAGCCAAGACTCGTCCCTCAGTGCTGACCACCATCTGCGTATCAAAAGTGTACTGTCTGGCACATTCCAAAATCAATTCGTAGCACTGAACCACTGGAGGGAACCCTGCCACATGCACCAAACCTGAGTTCATCATCCCTTGCCTCAACGCTGACTGGTCCTTCTTAGCTGTTCTCTGCTTGAACTCTTCATACCGCCATGCGCCAACGTTGGTATCAAATACTTCAGCCCACACGGAAGATATCTTACTCTCAGGAACTTGGCCCTTCATGTCTAACCTCAACCACTCTGTCTAAGAAATTGAAGATGCCCCTGCACTACCTTTGGACTTCCCAGTAGCAGCTTTGCTTGATTCGGCCTGCACATTCAAGAACTATCATTAAAATCCAATTATTGAGCTCATATCAATTCAAAGGGTTAGTACACATCATATAAAACCACTAAAATCTAGGGCTAGCCGCTAATCCTTTGAGATCCAGAGAAATCCGACAATCCGGGAAAACCGCGTAAACTGGGAAAATACCGTCAGGGCAGAATTTTAGAGAAATCTGACCCAGACGGATTCCTGCTGCCAAAGCACTATTAGCCATAAAAATCATTAATACGCTCGAAAAATCAAAGGATAATCATTAATTTTACTCATTGGCAACAAGAAATAAGCATAAACAATCATTCAATCAATCCTATCATCGAAATATACAAAAGAACACAACCAGACAGGAAATCCAGAAAAATCTAGATGGAACGGATTTTCACGGACAACATGAAATGCACCAGAAATTAACCCTATCCGCGGAATAAGCCGAAACTGGGAAAATCTGGGAGCAAGGAAATTCCGCGACGGCCTCAGAATCCCGAAAAACGGCAAAACATGCACCAAAACTCGAGCGACCACGGGATCTCCACTACCTGAGCTCAAATGATCCTAAAACTGACGATAATCAACAAACTCAAGTATGCAAAGGATTCCAACTCCCAAAAGCCCTCTAAGGAAAGATCCCCGTGCTAAGACAATGATGCCCTAAATCGTATAACCAAATTTCTGCCATTAAAACCAGAGCGAGCTTCAGGGTTAAAAATATCTGTTCAGAATTTACCCAAAAGCCCTCTAATCCTCACAGAACGGGGAGGCCAACAAGATATAAGGGACAAAAGTCACCCAATCACAAGATAAAATCATCGTTCTGGCCGAACACCAAGGGAAACCCTAATTTCGCATGATAACACATTTCGCGCCCGAAACAAACAAGCAATCCGACTCAGAATACCGTCTAAAGGATAAATATGCAATCCAATGGACAAACAAAGCTCATGGGGCATGGGAGATGGGGTTCAATAATAAAAATGGATCAACCCCAACTGTATAAATATGAAAACAAAACCAAAATAAGGGCCGAACCCAAATTTAACAATACCCAGTACAAGAAAACCCCAAATCATCTCATAAGCAAACAGAAGGGCAATAAATACATACCATGGATCAAAGCGAGCGGAAATTGAGCTCATAAAATTGACCACACGACAAACACGTCCAAGCAAAGAGATATTGGCAGCAATCACTCAAACAATCCTCGCGCAAACAAACCAAGATCAATTCTCAAAGCTCAATTGAAAGTTCTAAATCGCCAAAGCAAATCAAGTGAATAAGTGAGCTCAGAATGATGCTCAAAATGCCCCAAATTTGACCTTATACCCGTCTGAGCAAAGGTACCTTAGCCATTAATGCGCGATAAGACATTTCTGACAAGTCTGGAAACCCGAGCCCCAAGCAGAATTTCAGAAAATCCCAGAATGTGTGGAGACACAGATTTCGCAGAAATGCAGAAACCGGGGAAATCAGGAAGATCAGGATTTTGATAGAATCTGGGAAAATCCGATAGGACCGAAAAATCCTGAAGTCAGGCAAAAACCCAGAATCGGAGAATCCTGCCAGAAACGGACAAAGAACCAGGGCCGGAAGAATCCGCTAGAGACGAAAAATCCTGGATTGAGGTGAAAACCCAGATTTGGCCAAAAACTCAATTTCAATTAGTTCCAACCTCAAGGTAAGGGAAAAGCCAACAAGGCCAACATGTCAAGACCCTAAAATGATAAATCCAGTAAAATCAAAGGTCAAAGACGCCAAAAAATAGGGGGTCCCCACTCCAAGTGGGGCGTGTGTGCAAGAACTGCACAACAGGTATCCTAGGATGATCCATGAGGATGAAAAGATTGGCATACTTTTTAGTAATTTGGTGCCGAAAATGAGATATGAGATCAAAAATATAGTCTTCACTTCCTTTGATACCATGATTGAAACTACATGCCGCATTAAGGATGTTCTAAAAGAACAAGGCATTTAGACCAGACATAACAATAATACCAACAATGGTCAACACAACAATAAGGATAAAGGGAAGAACAACAATTGGAACAAAAACAAACAAGTTGTCAATGATGGAGTTGTGGATTCTTCCCAATCAAGAGATCAAAGTGTTTTTAATTTGACTAAGGCTGTGCAAGTAATGAAGCTTAATGCACCTCCACAACAATAAAGTAAACCAAGATATCAGGAGAGGCCCAAAAACCAGAAGTGGCAATTTACCAAATTGGGTGACTCATATGAGGATATTCTCAAAACTCTCATTGCTAACAACTTGGCACATCCTCAGGATAATACAAAATTTCACATTCCAGATTCTAAGCCACATTGGTGGGATGACAAGGAATTCTGTAAATTTTATAATGACCTTGGCCATACTGTTGAAAAATGTTCGAGATTAAAACATATCATCCAAGATTTTATAGAAAGTGGAAAGCTTCAAGTTGATGACCTAAATACCAATGCTGATCATAAGGCTTTTAAGGAACCTTTTCCTAATTACGACAAGGGGGAAACCTCTAAATCATAGAATGGAAAAGTTGCAATCAACTACACCTATACAGTGGCAGAAAATGTGATAAACATGATTGAAGTTGTGGATCCAAGTGTTAATATGATAAGGAGTAAGGACCCGCATGGTCATGACTCTCCCCCTATTTTTGACAACCAACCTGTTGTGGTATTGAGAGGTCCTCATTCTAGGTTATCTTCCCAAGCCCTTAATGTTGTTTCCAGGAGTCAAGCCCCTATTATTCTCAGAGGGCCTAGTTCAAGTCCATCCAACAAATCCAAGCAAGTGGCATCCAAGAATGTCACTATAAAGTCCGCCACTGCTCTCAAACCAAACTACAATCTTGTAGATCAGTTACAGAAAACTCCAGCACAGATTTCAATCTTAGAGCTTCTAGAGTTGTCCCCTAGACATAAGCAGATCCTTGAGGACGCTTTGCGCACAGCAAATGTCCCCAACAACATTGATATAGAACAATTCCAAGGCATGGTGAATCACATTACTAGCCCACATTACCTCTCTTTCTCTAAAGATGATGACAAATCCCTACGCCATCCACACAATCTTTCCCTTCACATTGAAGTCATGATTCATAAAACCCGTGTCAGGCGCGTGTTGATTGATGGGGGTGCTGGGTTAAATATTTGTACTTTGAATTTGTTAAAAACTTTGGGCTATTCAGGGCAAGTGATCGAAACTAGAAAGAAGATCACCATAAAGGCCTATGATGAGGCAGAATGAAGTTCTAAGGGGTTGGCTGTCCTTCCTATCAGGATTGGCCTAGTTGAAAAAGATATCTTGTTTCAAATTGTTGATACTAGACCCCTTGCATACAACATTTTACTAGGTAGACCATGGATTCATGATATGCAGGCAGTACTGTCTACCTACCACTAGTGTGTTAAGTTCCCCTACAATGGAACAAAAATTTGCATACTAGGGGATAACACCTTATCAATTAACTCAATCTCAGCTAATGTTCATGTCCCTCTTAATCAAGTAGCAGAGGATTATGAAACAACTTTAACAGACTGTCAAAACAAAATTTAAGTCAGTAGACCTTGGCATGGGGGGGTGTCAACTTGACTCTTTTGCAAAGATGCATGTTTCCCCTAGGACATATGGAAAGCCTTCACAAGAGATGAAACCATCATCTTTAGCAATGACACTATTTGACAAGTTTGTTGAATCCTCAGTACCAATACAAGATGAAAAAGAGGAAGTAGCTATTTGAGATTGGATATACAAAGAGGAGAAATACCAGCACAATGAAAATTTGTCCCCCTCTCCTAAGTCCTATGGGAGAGGATATAATTTTGTCAAGAAGATGGGTTATCTAGGATATGGCCCTCTTAGTCACAGGTTAGATTCTAGAGCTGAACCACTCAATCATGATCTTTTTGCACGTAAGTCTAAGAATCTGGTTGGCCTAGGCTTTATGAACAACAATAAATGCACTGTCCCCATTTCTAATAGGCAGGATAGTAAAGATGACACAGAATATGTACTAGATTTGACTAATCATCAAGACATAACAGATGATTGGCTACCTTCAACAATTCTCCTTTGGGAAGATTCAAGAGATTTAATAATTGATAGTCCTCCTATATCATTTGCAATAGATAGTGACTATATGAATGAAAGATTGACTATGGATAGTTTCTCCATCCCAGCTGCAACAGAGGGTGATAATTCAGATAATTTTGTGATTGAGAAAATTGCTAGAGGAGAGGAGCCTCTTCCAAATCTTGAGGCTTCTACATCACGAGGCTCCAACAATAATTCAGAAATAGACTCTCATGAGTTTGAATGGGATTCACTCTCAGATGCAACAATTGACTTGGATATGGATGTTGTCCACGCTTATAGTTATCAACTTGATTTAACTGACGAGTCATGTGTTAGATTAGAAGATTGGAACCAACATGTCACATTAGTAGATGATTCCTCGCTTGCTAGGTTAAATTCTGATTTAGACACTTTAGACGGAAACTTGATAGATTCCAATTCTATAGTCACCAGAGATGACACCACCTATATCCTTAATCTTGAACCGGTCACCAACCTACCCCTTGTTCACCCCAACCTTATTGATTGGTCTCAACGGTACCAAGAGCCTCAACTCTTGACATTTCACAATGACTATGAGATCATCTGCTATCTAAATGCCATTGAACCTGTAGTCTCTTCCACTAGTGAACCAGCTACCAGTATGATAGAACCTGACATCAAGTACCGTAGTCACAAGATAAAAAGAAAAGAAAAAAAGAATAAGATTTTTGATGGAAAAAACCACTATGTGGCAGTGTCAAAACCAAAAAAAGTAAAAATAAAAGATGTATCCAAAGGTGAAAACCTCCTAGCGGCACCTATGGATGAGTTACTTGATAGTCTCCCAAGCTATTTCCAGGACAGATCATCAGTATTGGTTGAACCTACAGAAGCTGTTAATTTGGGCACAGAGGAAGTTCCAAAAATTGTACACTTGGCTAAATCTTTATCACCTAAAGAAAAGAAAGCCTATATGCTCGCGCACACCATACACCTCATAGCAAAAATTGATCCTCTCAAATACTTGCTCGGTAAAGCTACTCTCACAGGTAGACTTGCTAAATGGATGATGATTCTTTCTGAATTTGACATAGAGTATATTGAGCGCAAAGCAATCAAAGGCCAAGCTATTGCAGATCAACTGGCTAATTTCCCTATTCAAGATAATATGCCCATTCAAGTCAACTTTTCAGATGAGCATCTTATGTACATGATTGAAAGATCCTGGAAACTATTCTTTTATGGTTCCTACATGCAAAATGGTTCTGGAGCTGGTGTGTTGTTTGTTTCTCCTCATGGGTATATTATTCCTAAATCTTACAAGTCACTCTTTCCATGCACAAACAACATTGCTGAGTATGAGGCTTTGAAAAATGGACTAAAAATGGCCATTGAGTGGAATATCACAGAACTACATATCTATGGGGATTCTCAGCTGATCATCAACCAAGTCAATGAACAATACCAAAAAAAAGATGACAAGTTGGTACCTTACAAAAAAATGGTTGATTCATTAAGACGGTATTTTACTTGTCACCTTTCAGCAAATCCCTAGGGTTGAGAACAAAGTAGCTGATGCTATGGCCACCCTTGCTTCACTTCTTTAGTTAGAGGAACACGAGTCCAGATATGAATTCCTGGTGGAAGGGCTATGATATCCCATATTTGACTCACCCGAAAGCCATGTCATTTGTACCCTTGTCAATCATGAATCCTCCAGCTATGGTGCTATTTACTCATATCTTCGTGATGGCATCATCCCTGATACATTTAACCAATCTGAAAGAAGAAACCTTATCCACAAAACCTCTCGCCATTCCCTCATCTCTGGTGATTTGTATAGGAGGGGTCTAGATGGAACACTTCTTAGATGCTTAGAAAAGGAGGAATCCAATCAAGTGCTAGTTGACATCCATGAAGGCATATGTGGAGGACATTCTAATGGTCTTTCCATGGCTAGAAGGTTGCTTAGGGTAGGGTACTATTGGCCTATGATGTAGATAGATGTAGTAGCATTTGCTAAGTCTTGTGAAAAATGTTAGAAACATGGACACCTGATACATGCTCCAGGTAGGGAGCTAATTCCTTCTATATCTCACTGGCCATTTCAGCGATGGGCCTTTGACCTTGTTGGGCAGATTCATCCCAACTCATCAGGTGGGCATAAGTTCATTATCACTACTACTAACTACTTCACAAAATGGGTAGAGGTTGTTCCACTTTCTATTGCCTCAGGCAAGACGGTGTCTTTATTTATTTTAAACCATATCATCTGTCGATATGGAGTGCTATTTGAGATCGTCACTGCCAATGGAGGTCAGTTCAAAAACAAGGACCTTAAAGAACTCTGTCAAAGATTCAAGATAAAGCAACATTGGTCCTCCATTTACTTCCCACGAGGAAATGGTTAGGCAGAGGCTTCAAACAAAACCATTCTCAAGATTTTGCATAGAACAGTTCATAAGAATGGTAGAGACTGGCACCTACAGATAAATCTAGCCCTATGGGCCTATAGGACGAGTATTCGTACTCCAACTGGGGCTACTCCTTTTTCCCTCACATACGGTGCTGAAGTAGTGTTACAGTATGGGGTGGCGAAGTGATATTGGATTTTGATTTTTTTGCATAAGTCATGGACTTTCTGATTCTTAAATGGTGTCCCATTATATGAGATAATGGCTTGTGGAACACCATAGCAGCAAATGAGATAGTTCAGGGTGAGCTTTGAAATCTACTTCCTAGTTATATACATCATGGGTATGGCTTCCACCCACTGAGTAAAGTACTCCATGGCAGTTATGATGAATTTGTGGCCATTAGATGAAGTGGGCATGATTTTTCCAATGAGATCGAGTTCCCACTGTGAAAAGGGCCATGGTGTGATGATGGGATGAAGCTCTTGAGCTAGAGCATGGATGAGGTCTCCATGCTGCTAACATTGTAGACACCTTCTAACATAGTCATGTGCTTCTCTTTCCATTGTGGTCCAATAATACCCCATCCTCAACGATTTCTTGGCTACAGTCATTCTACTCGAGTGTGAACCACAGATACCATTATGTACTTCAGTTAGAGTGGTGAATGCCTCCTCAACATTTAAGCAGCGTAGTAGGGTTCCTTCTATGCTCCTACGATATAGGGTATCTCCTAGGATAACGAAATGCCAGTTTGTAGGACCTTTGTATGCAATCCCCTTGTGGGGTGATAAATAAGATGCCATCTCCTAATCCATGCTACTTGTATGAGCCATCAAAGTAAATTTTCTAGTGGCCAGCTATGTTGAAATTGAAAATAGATTCATCTAGAAACTTTGAAGTGAGCGGATTCTCTGAAAAGATGGGTGCTTCTGCAATTTGATCTGCAATGACTTGGCCTTTAATTCCTTTCTGCTCCACATATTCAATGTCATATTTTGACATTATCATCACCCATTTTTCCATTCTTCCTATGAGCATTGCCTTTGACAATAAGTACTTGTAAGGGTTTATTTTGGCGATGAGTTTTATTTTGTGTGCCAACATGTAATGTCTGAATTTTTGTGATGCAAACACTATTGCTAGGCATGATTTCTCTATGAATGATTACTTTAGTTCATTCCCAACCATTGTTCTGCTGATGTAATAGATAGCCCTTTCTATTCCATTTTCATCATTTTGAGCTAGGAGAGCTCCAGGGGCTATTTTTGTTGTTTATATGTAGAGAATTAATGGTTTTCTTGGGATTGGTGGCATTAGGACTAGTGGTGTAAGAAACTATTCTTTGATTTTATTGAATACCTCTTCACACTTAGTATCCCATTTCTACGCTACTCCCTTGTGAAGTAGGTGAGAGTATGGGTTATGTTTGTCCGCTAACTATGCTATGAACCTTTGAATGGATTGAAGCCTACTTTGGAGACCTCTCAATTGCTTGGAGACCTCTCAATTTCCTTGATGTTTTTGGTGCCTCCATTTCAAGGATTGCTTTTACCTTTGCTAGATCTATCTTGATACCTCTCATTGAAACTATATATCCTATCAACTTTCCTGACTGTACATCAAAGACGCACTTCTTTGGGTTTAATTTGACTTCATACTCCTCCAGCCTGTCAAAAATGGCACTTAGGGTTGCTATGTGATCTTTTCTCTCTCTAGATTTGGCTAGAATTTCATCAACATAATCTTTGACCATCTTATGGATCATGTCATGGTATATCAATTTCATGGCCCTTTGGTATGTTGCTCCTACATTCTTTAAGCCAAATGGCATCATATTCTAGCAGTAAGTCCCCCATGGACAAGTCAAAAGCCATTTTATGTTGGTCCTCTTTAGCTATAATGATCTGATTATACCCAAGGAATCCATCCATTAGTGATAGCATCTCATGTCCGACTGTCATGTCTACTATCATGTCAGTATTTGGAAGTGGGAACTCATTTTTCAGACATGCTTTATTCAAGTCTCTGAAGTCTGTGTAGATTCTGATGCCCCCATCAGGTTTTGAGACAGGTACCAAGTTTGACACCCATTTTGGATAATCTATCGGTCAGATGAATCCTACATCTAATAGCTTTTTTAGCTCCATTTTGACTAATAAGGCGATCTGAGGGTGTATTTTTTGAAGCTTTTGTTTAACAAGTTTTTCTTTTGGATATACTACTAATTGGTGAACCATGATGTCTAGATCATGCCCTGGCATGTCAGCATAGCTCCATGCAAAGTTTATCTATCTCTCTCTTAGGAAGGTTGCTAGGATCTCTTATTCCTCAGATAGTAATGAATCCTCATAGAATGTAATGTGCAAGGTTTCCTCTGTTCATAGATTGACCGGATTGCATCTTTTTGCAAGGACTACTGATTTTTCATGATGAAGAGCTCTAAAAGGAAGATTGAATCTCCCATCCTTGGGCACCTTAGAGAGGTTTTCACCATTGGATGCATCCTTTCTTTTACTTTTTTCTGGTCGAAGAGTGCCACAGTGTGGTTTTCATTCAAGGACTTAGATATTATGCTTAATTTTTCACTTTTGCAACTAAGGGATTTAATTGTTTCCCCATAATAGGCATGTGTATCTAGCTTGATTATGAACCCTGCTTTGTGATCCCCATAGAGAATGTTATCACATAGTCCCATGAATTCTGAGAGTGCCTTATCATTTTTGAATGTATCAAGAACTGGTGGTCCCCATTGGTCATAATCAACGAGTTAGGGATATACTATGCAGATTTCATGATTTTGGTGGTCTGATTCAAAGGATAGGGTGCTAATCATGCAAATAGTGGTATCCTCAAATAGCCCAAGTAATTTTGTCATGGGATCCTCATCATCACTACCACTACAGATGTTGGTTATATCAAATGTGAAGTTATCTATGACGTGACCTATAGATACTAGTAAGCGTAGTTCTACTATGGCTGGCTGAGGAGGATTATTAGCCCTTTTAACTGGAGGACTTCGACCACATATGGTTATTCTCAGAGGGTTACATCCAAGGCCAAGATTTGTTATCATTTGTGTCTCTGGAATGATAGGTATTATAAGTCCATTGTCATTTTTTCCATGTCTTTGATTTCTATCATAGCCCATTGCGAGCATCATTTGCAAAACCTTGCTTCTGTCATCCATTGGTAAATCAACTGCTAGTCTTTCATCTTGATATATCGTATGAGATGGATCTACCTCAATAACTTCTTGGCCAAGATCTCCCCAAATTGTAAAGTTGGGATAGTCTTCAGGAGATGTTCAAGATGTGGAGGCTTTATTTATTTGCGAATGTCCCTACGATCTAGGAGATTGTGGTAACTCTCCTACCATAAATTTTCTTTTAGGGATCAATTAGTTTGCATAAACATTATCTTGGATGATGAAATTAATGTCAAAAATGGTGGGAATGGCATGAGTGATGGGTGTCTCTATCGCAGAAGTGGATGCAAGAGTTGTGAGATCAATATATGGTGTAGAAGGACCCTCATTATTTTTTGGTACTTGGGGGATTTTGTAGTACTTTTCTTGAAGGCTTTTGCAATAGGAGAAGGGTTTGAGATGTCCATGGATGGTAACTTCTTATCCCTCATGTGTGAATTTAACACATTGATGGAAAGTTGATGCTACTACTTTCATTGCATGAATCCATGGACGTCCTAGGAGGATGTTATATGGCAAGTCGAGGTCCAAGACCTGACAAGTGGTTTCCATGATAGATGGCCCTACTTGAATAGGGATTTTGATTGTTCCCTGGGAAATTATTTCCTCATCATCATATGCTCTTATTGTGATACCCTTTCCTTTGACAATAGAATCTTCTAAAATTTTTAATTGTTTGATGAGCTTGAGAGAACAAATATTCAAGCCTACACCTCCATCCACCAGGACCCTTTTGACTTTGATTTTCTGTACTATGACTTCTAAGTGGAGTGCACAGTTGTGAGATGGTTGAGCAGGGAAATCCTGGTTGGAGAATGTGAGGAGATTTGGTGTAATGATATTTTGACCATAGCTTGGAATTTTTCCACATCAAGATCTGTGGGGACAATGGATGAAGCCAGTGCTTCCTCAAGGATTTTCCTATGGGCAGATGAGATTTTTAGCAACTCCATGATGGAGATTTTCACTGGCATTCCTTTGAGCTAATCAAGGACATTATATCCATTAGGGACAGATCTAGATGTAGGGACTTTGTTTGGCTGTGATGATCCTACGATGGTAACTTTTTCGCCTCTTGTGGTGACTCCACAATTGGCATGGGCACCTGTGATGGTGATGACTATGTAGTATTCATCTAGGGAGGTGACAATAGTTTCATACATGTGATTCACATTTGTGTGGGTGACTTTCCTTTTATCGGTGTTATTATTCCCTTTATTTCCATGGTTAGGCATCAGATTCATGTATATCTTAGGGTCTTGGTTTCCTATTAGCTATTCCACATTTATAATTATTTGATTGATGAGATCTTGAATTATGTATTTTAGCCTCATACAACCATTTATGGTATGCCCTTTGATTTTATGGAAGTCACAAAGTTGATTCTCATTATACCAAGGGGGTTTCACATTTGGTTCTTGGTAATTCTCGTAGGTGGGTACTTTAATGAGTGTTTCATTTATCAACTTCTTCATGATGACTTCAAGTGGTTCCCCCAGAGCGGTGTACTTTCACTTGGGCTAATTCTTGTTCTTTTGGGGTGGTCCCCTTTGATCATTGAGATTTTTAATTTCCTAATTGTTGTTTGGTTGTTGTATTGCTTGATGATTGTTTTGGTTTTGAATTTAGATTTTTTCATGTGGGTATATCTTGGTGTGGGGCACTAATGACTACTTTGGCATCGACAACACCATCATTAGTAAAAAAAAATTTCCTTTCCCACATATGAGGTTTAGCATTGTAATTGGTGGGTGGGTGGTTGTTTTGTTGTTTGGGGTATGAAGTTGATCCTGCGGGTTGTATCATTACGGCTCGTTCGATGTTGAGTGCCTTGGAGATCAACTAGTCATACGTGGTGATCCCTTGTACCTTGAGATGAAATTCCAAGAGGCCATCAAGGTTGGATATAATGGTGCAAACTTGTTCTTTGGGCATGGTCCATTTGCTCTGATTGGCCTTGGATCGCCATCATTGTAGGAATGAAGTGAATGATTCATTCTTACCTTGTTTCAAAGCTGAGAGTTCTTCTAGACTGACATCCATTCTAATGTTGCATGCATACTTTTTAATGAATGCATCTATAATTTCATGGAATTTTCTGATGCCTGTTGGTACGTGAGAGAACCATTCCATAGTGTGACCAGCCAAACTCCTAGGAAATAGTCACATCAGATAAGTATCGTCATATGCGACTTCCATTCAATGAACCTGGAATTCCCTAATGCGATCTTCAGGGTTTCCCGTCCCATGATATTTGGAAAACTTGGGGATCTTGAATCCCTTGGGGAATGCTTTCATCACAAGGATCTTGTCAAATGGATATGGACACAAGTTGCTTGGTGTTTTTGTGGTTCGCCCTGATTGAATATTGAGCACTTGTTGCAAGAGAAACCTGATTTGTGTCATTACATCATTTTGCAGATCAGGGGGTGGGATGAAGATGTTTTGGGGTGTTTCAATTGTGGATTGGATGGGTGGGTTGGTTGGTGTGTTATTTGATGGTATTTGCACATTTTTTTGAGCCAGGTATGCTTGCACTTGCTTCTGTATAAACAACACTTTTTGTTTATCTTCTTGTTGTTGTGCTAGGATTACCTATTGTTGAGCTTGCTATTGTACTTGTTGTTGGGCTTCCAATTGGGCTACTTCTTGCTGCTCTTGATATTTTTTTATTTCTTATTGATATGCTTGTAGTTGTGCTACTTGTTTTTGTGCTTGTTGTACTTGATATTGGGCATACGCTTGAGCTTGAGCTTGTGCTTGTGCTGCTTGTGCGTGCAATAGAATTTGGGATTGAGTAGCCTTTTGTGCTTGTAATACGACTTGGGCTGCTTGAGCAACTTGTGCAACTTGAGTGGCTTGTTGTTGTTGTTGTTACAATAGGGCTTGGGCTTGTGTGACCTGTTGCACTTGGTGTGCAATTTGGGTGGTTTAAGCATTTTGTGCTACTTGTGCAGCTTGTTGAGTAGATATTTGTGCGGCTTTTTTATTTTGAATTTGTAGGAATGCCTTTTGATAAGCAACTTGGTGAGCAGCTTGCAATTCCATGTTGTATTGGTTTGATAAATTGGAGTTTGGTGGTGGTGGTGAGTGGTGATGTCATGTTGGTGGTTTGAGTGGTGAATGGTGCTATTGTGTTGGTGGTTTGAGTGGTGAATGGTTCTATTGATGTGGTTAGTCCTTAAGAGACCATGATTTGTGATGTTAGGGGGTGGTTGATGATGTCGTGATTGCTTGTGTAGTTGTCATCTGTTGTTGTGATATTGATGACAAGTTTTGAGAGTTTGGCGTGATGTTTTGATTAGTGTTTGGAATGTTGGTTTGATTGATATTTGGTAAAGGTAGAAGCCCCAAGCCAAGTAAAGGTGTGGATAATGGTGGTAATGGTGGAAGAGGTGAAAATGTGAGGGGTGTGAGTTCTTGAGAAAATGATGTGGTGTCAGAAATTCCCCCAGGTCTGAACATGTCACATTCCTCTTGCGAATTTGTGAGGAGAGAAGTTTGAGGTGTTGTGTGGAAGGATGATGATGATGGATCATTAGGATTATGGAAAGTGAGAGGAACATACTTATGTAATGGATTTTGAGGTATGTTTTGTTCCAAAATGGCATTTTCCACAAAGTCTTGATTATTAACAAGGGGGTGTGTTTGAATAGCATTAAGAAATGCATTTCCCTTATTAACATTGGGTTGGGTTGGAGAAAAATATGTGATTTGCAAAATGTTTTAAGGGATGCTTTGGATAGGGGTGTAGATGAGATGGGGAGTGTGGATGAAATTAGAGGCATAAACTCCAAAGATGGTTCCACTATAGAGCTCACATTGAAATCATAAGGTAATTTGGCCCCTTGTTTTGCTAGTTCAAGCATGTATAGTGAAAGGTTAATCCTCATGATGATGTTGATGGTCTTATGGTTTTTCAGATTTTGGAGCATTTTAGTTATTTCTTCATGTGACATCCTAAAGGTAAGATATTCTCCTTCAATTTCCTCTTATGGGTTTTGTGATGGTGAGATAGTCAAACGATTGCTTGATTCGACAAGATTCATTTTGATGTTCATTTGGCTTAGGTCACTTGAAGTGGGTGTTTCTTTGTCAACTTCCATGTTCTTGTATTGGGATCTAGTTTGAATGATAAAACAAGGATCAATTTTCAAGAATATGGGAGATGAATCTCTTAATTCTTTGGATTGATCTTTACTTTATGCACAAAAGAAAAAAAATTAGGATATCTTGAGGATCGAAAGGTGATATGACGATGATGCAAGAGATGGATGATGTGGATGTTTTGATCTTTTGATAAATGTTGAGGGGGATGCTAGACATTCAGGACTTTTAGATATGTTTTGGATTTTGATTTTTTGGATTGTCATTAATTTGATTGATTTTGGTTTTCTTTGATTTCAAACAAATAGACCCTAAGAAGTTGGATGATTATCTAACGGGTAGATTTTTTCAAAGGATGATAATTTGAATATGTGTAGGGAGTGTTATGCCTTACATAACCACCCCATTTTATTCTGGAATGAAATGGGTCCCCCTTTGTATTTTTACTTTGGCCTTTGGTTTTCTTCCTTAGGTATTTTTCCTTTAAGCTCTCTCGGAAGCGGAACTAGGACCAATACCAGACTTGGAAACTTTCATAAGGTTCAGGTTCTCACTCTGTCCCTAGTTCTGGTCCTGACAGTTCTTTGTCTTCATCTTTTGTTCTTTCTTGGAGTCAGGTTCGGGTCCGAATCAGAAGGTTAAACTTTCTTCAAATTTTTGCATTCGGATTCCATCCTAGCCCCGACTCCGTCTCTCCACATTTCTCTCTCCTTCCTTGGTCTTTTGTTTGTTTTTGTGTCCTGTGCCTTGGATGTTTTTAGCCCTAGGCATCTTTTACTTTTTGTTCTGGCGGGCCCAAAATCGGATCGGATTTCGAACTTGGAATTCCTTCCAGGTTCTATTGTCTTTTTCTTCCCTGATCCCAGTTCCACCACTTTGGTCTTTTTTTTCCTTGTGCCTCTTTTCATTTTGTTACAGCGGATTCAGAACCGAAACTGAAACTGAACCCTAAAACTTGAAAAAGTTTCTAGTTCAGGTTTCGTTCTAATCCCGGCCCCGCATGTTTCATTCTTTTGCTTCCCTTTTCTTCTTTTGTTTTGGGGTTTTCCCTCCCCTTTCTCTTTCATTTTTCCTTGTCCCTTCTTTGTCTTTTTGGGTGACAGTGGGTCGGTTTTAGAATGGAATCTGAAACTAAAACTTTGAGAAAGTTTTGATTCTGGATTTGGTTCCGATCCCAGTTCTGCTTTATCCATTTGTTCTGCTCCAGTTCTGATCATTTGGTCATAGGGTGTTGTTTTTCCTTCCTTTCCCCTTTTCTTTTTTGTCTTTGTATGTTTGTCGGAGGTAGATCCGAGATGGAATCCAAAACTAAAACTTTGAGGAAGTTTCAATTTTGGATTTTGTTCCAGCCCCGCCCCCGTTGTGTTTCACCTAAGGTCTGTTTTTGTTCCAACCCCACTGGCGTTTGCTTCCGTCCTGAGCATTTTGGTTTCTTTTGTGGACGGGGAGCCAAGATGGGGTATGAACTTGGAAATGTTGATTATTTCTAGGGATTGTTCCCATCTCAACTCCAGTCCTGGCTCCATTTTTTTCTTTTGGCCCCACCCCACCAGTTTTGAAGGTGAGGGATGTCGTAACTGGGGTCCCTTTTTGACCCTCGTCCCAATCCCTTGTTGGTTCTGCCTCTGCCAATGTTGTGTTTCTTTTTGATAGAATTAAAAATATGATAAATAATGATATATTACCTTTGAGAACTAATGGGGGGACATATGTTTTGCAAGATCTAAGTTTGATGTGATGTCTGGCCAAAGGAATGAAATCTTGCCGACCTGAAAATCTCAGTGCAGGGAGGCAACTTCGGTGAAAGGTCTTGCTGACCCGATGGGGTCCTACCAGCATATTTTCTTCCCTCAGTATAGTGTGTTAAACATGGTGTAACATCTCACCAACTTGCCCATGCTACATTGACAACTTGTAGAAGGACAGAGCTAGAGCGGGAAGAGCATTGAAGGAAGAAGAAGTAACTGAGTTCATAATGCTAGCTGGTGCCTACTAACAAGGGTAGCTCGACATTAATGGTGATATTTTAGGGCACTCAAAGCAGCCCCGTTGGAGTTCAAAAATGGACACGGAGGTGTGGGAGTTAATATGGTAGCTACAAAAGATCTACAGAACATTCTAGGAGACAATCTTCACCAACATGGATTACAAGAGTGCGCATTTAATGCAAAATTGACTCCCTTCAAAAGATCTAAACACCGACCCTTTGACACTGTAGATATTTTGTAAACCCTAAAAATAGGCACCGACATTCTTTTTGGGAGGTGGTGTATATATGGCATTCTTGCCTCTATGTAAAGGGTCTTTTTTTTAGCACGAGAACTCTTAGAATAGATAGTTAGGAGATAGAGTTGCATCTTGATTCTTAGTAATGAGAACTTCTTTTTTCTTCTTAGTTAGGAGTTAAATTCAACATAGGATGGAATGTATCTTTCTAGTTTCTTTAGTGTTAATGGAAGCAGTTTGAAGACATAGGTTTTCTGTACACTGGTGATTGTGCCAGATTTGTAAATGTTGCTTATCTATCTCATTGACAGTAGAAGCAACCAGATTTGAATCTACTTCATATTGTGTTCTAGAACAGTATTCATTTTAAGCTAATCATTTGATTTTGAAAGCTTTCAAGGAATGAAATCTCACTTTGTGTTTTGCTTAAATGGTAATCTATAATCAGTTATTGAAATCAACACTGTGAATGAATGTAACTTTGTGTTAATTGCAAGTTAATTTTGTTCTTCAATTTTTAATTAGCAATTCCTTGAGAGGTAAAAAGTCTGGTTAAGTTAGATGAACCATCATTCTCTTGAGTACCAAAAGCTTGATCTATCTTTTTATGTTTCTTTAGAACCCCTAGTTAAAGTAGGTTTAAATTCATGCTTGATCTTAGAACAATCCAGATGCTCACACCAGTAAGCCCCTTGAATATTACTATTGCATTGACCACTGAGTAACATCAGTACAATTGAGACCCAACTGCAAAGACCTTGGGTGCTAAGGAATCCATGTGTTTCCTTTCTCTTTCAGGAGAAGAAAAGTAGCAATATTTTTCTTGCATTGTTGTGGTGCCAAAATTGCCATCAACAAGAACTGGCACTAGAAGGAGGGACTAGAAGGGCAAGCTGGATAAAACTGGGTTTTCTCTTCAGAAAGGCCCCATAGAGTTCTTCAATCAACCAAGAATTCATCACCTTTCATAGAACTCAAGACCCCAACAAGACATAAGCATCACAAGGTTGGGGCAACCATCATACCACCCTTATCAGCTCTGCTCACTCCACCAGGATTTTCACCAATACCCCAACAGATACCCATCAATCCACCATCCAATTCATCTCAATTGTCATCATAGTTGATTCAACCCATACAACAGCTGGTTCAACCACCACCACCCCCACCAATGGTGTTCTTTCAGAAAAATTCTTCTCCATTGGGGACTACTCCTAGAGGTTTTCATGACATGCCCAAGAACCCTGAGAAATTCTGCCCCAAGTACATCCATGGTGAATCAAGAAGTGTTGAAGAGCACATACAAGCTTTCAAGGATGCTTGTACCAGAGCTCAAATAGCTCACCATGATGTAGTCTATAGATTGTTCCCTTACTCCTTAGGGGATATGGCATACAATTGGTACCTTAATCTTCCTCAAGGTTCCATTTTGACCTAGACACATTTGGAAAATGCTTTCATCAACCAGTTCAGGGTGTATGTGGATCCAATTCTATTATACCATCAATTTGCAACCATAAGAAAAGAACGAGGTGAATCTTTTCCTTTATTCAATACCAGGTTCCAACGAATGTATAGGAGATTGCAAGATCCCTATCTAGTTACTAATAACAACACCATTCAAGCATATTTTAGGGTTATAGACCCCTTGCTAGGTTTGTTCCTAGAAAGGACTTATCAAGCACCTAATATTGATTCTCTATCCAAAGTCTATCACTTGGATATTAAGCTACAACAACAAATCAATTCTCAACAAGGGAGCCTGGGAGGAGGTTTCCCTTCAATAGGATATCAAATGCATAGCCCAACTCCTTTATACAACACTATCCCGGGGATGTCTCCTTCCCACTATGGACCTATGTATGAATTACAAACCCAACCACCTATTCCATTCTTTTCTACTGGAACTGCTGATTTCTTTCAACAACAACAGGTTCCTCAAAGTTCCCATGGTCATCCTAACCAAATTGGAACATAAAATCATGGTGGTCAGCCACCTGTTGCCAAGAATGTGGAGAGTGAAAAGACAACTCAGCTTACAAATGAGGTAGAAACCTTAAAGAAAACACTTTCTCAAGTCACAAATGACATGGCCCAGCTTCGTTTGAACCCCTCTAAAAACCTAGGTGACTACCCCAATCAAAACAACAACAATTGCAACCAAAGGGGTTATCAAGGCCAAAATTCCTCTAATCAAGGGTATCAAAATCAGAATAGAGGGTATAACCAAAGGCCAAACAACAACAGACAATGGAACATAGGGCCCAATAACGGGGGAGTTTCTCATAACTATCAGGAAAATGAAGAGAGAACACATATTGCAAATGTGGCTAACCTCAACTTCATGACCAATTGGTGCAGGCTACATGACACTGCCACCCATTCTAAGGTAAAGTGCCCTCAGATGGAAAAAGTTGTCAAGATGGCACACAAAGATGCCCACACATTCCAGGGGAATTCAAACAAAGGAGGTGATTCAGTGGATACTACAATGGCTTATGACCTTTTGGAAGAGGAATCTTCATTCCCAAGGAAAGAAGAAAATGAACCAGAAGAGGATTCATATGATGCCCAAGCTTTTGAGATGAAGGGAGGACACTTCCTAAGAAATCAAAGCAAGGGTGCATTCACCACATCAACACCTCCCAATCACATGGTACCTCCAAATCAAGGTGCTGATAATATTCCTCCTCCACCACAAGGCCCACTTGACTTCCATAGCAAGGGAAATTCCTTTGGTGTTTTCAAAGGTGGTGCGAGTTATAATACAAAATTTGACATTATTTTTGAGATGCAAAAACATAAAAATTCTTTGTCATATTTTGACATTTTAAAGTGGTGTGTTGCTCAAAGGGAGATAGTGCTGAAAGCTCTAGAACAAGCTGATAAGTCAAAAGGAAAGAGAAAGGTGGCACCTTCTGGGGACATCAATGCAGCCTTATACAGAAACAAGGTAGTGTTGATGGTGTTTTCTGCACAACAACAACTCAGACATAATGCAATATTCTATCTCTCTTGAAAGGTAATCCTCAACAATAAATTACTGAAAATCACCCCAAGGTCTCTCGGGTGTCAGGTCATGACAATGCATAAACAACTCAGATGATATGTGAAAATGTTGGTAATCACAAAGGGACCTTACTACAAGCAAACTGTATCTCTCAATTTATCAGATTTCACAATATAATGATCTCTAATCCTAAATCTAACCAAATGATAAAGAAATAGAAAAAGATAGGGGTGCAAAGATACGATGAAATCTAAACTATTCCTAGAATGAACAATGCAAATGATATATATCTGGAATGGACCAACCTCAAACAAATAATTCCTGCTTAACCCACAATGCAATATCACAGGAACAGTGCAATCTTCTAAGGTATATAGATTTTCAAATCATAGACATTCATCCACAATCGAACTTAAGCACATATGAATATATGGTCCAGGTTGACTTTACCAGTCTACTACAATCAGATAGTCACTGGGAGTATAGACCAGAGATTGCTACAAACATTCCAAATATGAAATCATAAATGCCATTCATCAAACTAAAATTAACTTAATTCTAAATATTGGACCCTAAATCTTCAAGCAATTTGAAAGATAGAACAAGAAGAACCATGCAAGATAAGATAACATAAGAGATTCCACTAGAAAACCACAATGTCCTCAATTGCATTAAATCATCAACGACTACAACAATTCCACTGTCCTGTTATAATGTTTGCTTCAAGAAATAGACTACTACTTTTATTACTGAAATACTCTAACTCTTTTTGCTCTTACTCATCTCTATGACTTTCTAGCTAACCCTTTACAAGGAGGCAAGAATGCCTTTTATAGCAAATCCCAAGATATGTCAGCCTAGCCAAACATTTACAAAATAAGAATAACCGCCCAAAACAAGTCGGCCCTAGGAAATCAAAATAAGGCACACATTAAATGCCATCTCTCATCAAGGTCGGCCTTGACACAATCCTCAATGTAGTCCAGTCCAATGCATGCCCTATGATAATAGGGAAGCACAAATCTCAAAATAGGCATTAACTGCCACTTCCCTTATCCTTTCTCCAAGCCGATGACCCTTGAACCCTCAAAAGAACCTTCTCCAATTCAGCAACAGGTGGCAAAGGCAATACCCTAAGCCGACATTGAATGTAATCAATTTCCTCATTTGACTATTTAATAGTCTTATCCCAATTCTCCTTGTTGACCTCGTATTTATCCATTACTACCAAGTAGGTGGCTGCATCATCTAACTGGTGACCGGTTACAATACTCTCAAAATCTGGGGCATAAACTTCATGCCACCACTCTCTTAGCTGTTCTAGACTCAAATATTTTGGGGCAATCTTCCTCCTTCCAGTCATGACCTCAAAGAACGCAATGCATTCATCATACACTACCGTAAGATCACCATCTATTTGTTTCTTCTGTTTCTGGATCTTCTTCATGGCCTTATGCTGAATTTGCAGAGCTTCAAACCATTCCCATGGCTCATTAAGTCTGGAAGAGGGAAGAATTCCATCTGCAACCAGTTGATCCCTACCATGTTCCATGATAATCTTGGATTTGTGCAGTAAGAGGTCAATGTCTTCCTTATCTTGGGACAACACATATTCTAGCAGTTCTTTAGCTTTGACTGCATCCTTCCCAACTGAAAGGATTTCCTTAATTGTATCATCTCCTTTTATTTGCACATTTTTCAGACAATCTACTGTAGTTTGGGTAGAGGCTTTCATCTTCTCAATCTCAGAGATAGTTTCATTAGGTAGGAAACCAGGAGTAGCAGAAGAAGATGGGTGGAGAGACTGCAGGGGTTTCATCACTTCCTCCAAGCATTTCCTAAGTCTTTCATTCTCCTTCTTCAACTCATGCTTGGTCTGGGTCTCCTTTCTCAATCTCCCAATAATCACAACACTGGACCCTTCATATTCCTCTATGTCCTGCTCCATGGATGCTGGTCCAAGGTTAATAGTTTGTACATTGTAATCCTAACCAGTGACTTCTTCCCTAGTTTTGTCTGCGGCAGGGGTGGCAATGTCGATGACCCTGTTGTTTGCTTCATCTCTTTCCACCTTTGAGACTACCTTAGCTGCCTTCTTTTTCTTCCCTTTGCCAATTTTAGACAGCATTTCATCCCAATCCAAGGGAGTGTCTTCAACTACCACCTGCTTCTTCCTTGCAATCTCCTTTTCAAGCCAATCCAGGGCTGCAGGTTCTACCTAGATTTCCTCAGTTCTTGTTTCTTCTTGTTGTTCTGTTATTTCCTCCTCTTCCTTTTCAGTTATTTTATCCTCCTCCTTTTCAGTTAGCTACTCACCTTGGTCACCTGACTCGGGTTCACCCTCTTACTGTACCGGTGATGGGGTCCTAATTGGGATATCCTCCTCTTGCTTAGGCGATCCGTTTCCTCTGCCAATTTCTGGAGAATCTTCATACATCACTAGAGGGGAAGGCTGCTTCTCTTCCTCTTCAACTTCTAGCTCTACTGCTGCACCAAAAATTTTTCCTTCCTTGAATGGATCTGCTTCTCTGCTAGTCTCAGGTTCCTCAAGAATTTCTTGTTCATGCATGCTTCGTGGAGGGGAGGCTGCCTTAGATGGCTCTACAATTGTCACTTCCGTAGGAAGGTCCTTTTGCATTGGCTCCTTAGGAGAAGGAGTCCTTGATCTTCTCATTTAAACCTTTGTCTTTTCTCCTCCCGAACTCTCTACATCAACAATAGGAGGCTCATCCTTTGAGGTGTCTTGGGCCTTTATCTTTGAAGCCCTAGTTATTCTGGTATTCTTTAGTGGTGGAGGAGCACTTTCTTCTTCTGCCTTTTCCAACTCTTCCTCATCAGAGGATATGCCAATCTTCAAAGTCCTACTTCTCTTCTTTCCTTTTGCTTTCTTTTGGGTTTGGGCTCACTTTCCTTGGGACCTCTAATCTTTATCTTGAAAGGAGAGCTCTTTTTGGTTTTCCCTTTGGGGTCATCATCCCCGGATTCCTCTAAAGTAGACATGGGATTGAGATCTCCCATCAAATTGAAGGTACAAGTTACCTTCTCACTCTCCAACTCCCAAACCTTATGCTTCAACCAAGAAGAGGTGAATTTCATGGCTGGGGCCATTAGGTCTTCCAACTCTATGACCTCATCTTCATTCCAGTTAATCTCCCTAACTAGCCTGTCCTTCACAGCTTCATAAGCATGATCCTGTACCAGGTTTCCATCGTCCTCTAGTTGGTCTGGGATCAACTTGACATTGTATTGTCTGATTGCATCAATAGGGAGCCTAGAAAATCACTTCTTTCTTGCTTCAAGGTCATCCTTAATGTTATCCCAATAGTCCTCTAGGTCATCTTTATGCTGGTATTCCCTAGTGGCCTTCTTCTATGCCTTTCCTGTGATATCAAAGTTCATCCTTTTGGAGTGGAAGGAGAAACCATGTGCTACCAATTCATCCCCTGCGGTGTGTGCTGATTGAATGAAGGGCATGCTTCTGCTACACCAATTCTGAGAGGGAAATCTCCACCGAAGCCTGTCTTATGCTTTTCTCTCTTTACAATGGCATCAAATTCACAAATCTGCCTCACAATCTCTAACAAAACAATGTGATCAGTAGGATACCGAGGTAACCTATATGGAGCGACCGGGCATCCATCAATTCTAAGGTAGGTGAAGGTGGGAAATTGAATGAACCAGGCCCCATAATTCTTTATCAGCCCTTTGGCTCCATCTGACAATCTCATATGCTCGGCATTCTGGAGCATCCGAGTGATATGCATAGTGAATGCATCATTAGCCCTTCTATAGTCCTTATGTCCTAGGTGCAATTCTGGATAGACCTCATAGACTATATCTTGTCCAAGCGTCCCTCGTGGATTCAGACCCTTGTATGGGTAGAATCTGGCAAGCACATACATGACATAAGAGGACATGGTGAACCTCTTAGCTTCCAGGACACTCCTCAGCTATTTATGAATCTCAGAGCTAATAAGCCTGACCCAGTGGTAGTTGGTTCCTTACTCAATTTTGGTGATCACATGGACCATCCAGCTCTCTAATACTCCAACAGTCTTTAAACTTGCCACCCTACTCAGAAATGTTATTGCATCATAGATACCTAACCTGAATTTGACTCTGTGCAACTGCTTGGGTAGTTTTGAGTAATGTGACTTTGGCTTGTCTAACCAAGCATTGATTATCTATTGGGATTTGATGGGCTCATTTTCATAATTTGTTCTAGCCATGTCCATGTTCAAAGCACACACTGAAGGCAAGTCAGGCATGTCAAAAGCTTGGGCAATAGAGACAGGACTGAAATTGGCTAAGACTCTTCCCTCAGTACTGAAAATTCTTTGCGAATCAAACTCATATTGCCAGGAACACTCAAGTATCAGCTCATTGCACTAAATCACAGGAGGAAATCATACCACATGTACTAGTCCAGACTTCATCATTCCATTCCTTAGGGTTGACAGATACTTCTCAGCTGTCCTCTGCTTGAACTCCTCATATCTCCAGGCCCCCACATTGGTGTCAGACACCTCAGACCACAAGGAGGATATCTTTCTCTCAGGAAGTTGACTCTTAGTGTCCAACCTTATTCTCTCTACCTCTGAGATGGAGGACCCCTCCGTATCACCCTTCGATTTTCCTATAGCAGCCCTGCTTGATTCAGCCTGCACTCACAAGAAATCATCATAAGTATCAATTTATCATGCATATTCCAGCTAACAAATCAGCATAAAATCATATAAGGCAATTAAAATCCATCACAAAATGCCAATCTTTGAAAATCTAGAAGAATAAAGCAGTCCAGGAAAACTATGTAAACTGGGAAAATCTAGTTGGGGCAGAATTTCAGAGAAATCCGACCCAGACGAATTCTTGCTGCCAAGACATCATTAGTCAGATAGATCAGTAGTTCGGCCAAAAGATCACTAGATTATCATGAAATTTGTTCATTAGCAACAAGAAATTGGCATTTAACATTTATTCCATAAATCTATCTTCAGAAAATCGATAGAAATAAAACCAAACAGGAAACCCAGAAAAATCCAGATGAGACAAATTTTTGCGGACCATTCGAAGAGCTCCAAAAATCATTGCACTCTATGGATTTAGCCAAAACTAGGAAAATCTGGGTGCTCTGGAATTCCGCAGACACCCCAGAAACCCGACGAGCGACGACACGCGAACTGGTGATTAAACGATCATGTAATCTTTCTACTTGAATTCTAATGGTCTCACATTGATGCCAATCGACAAAATCTAGAATGAAAATGATTTCTAGTTCTCAAAGGTCTCAAAGGACAAGTTCTCATGGTGGAACAACAAAGCCCTAATTTTGATGACCAACCCCCCCGCCATGAAAACTAGGGAAAACTTCAAGGTCTAAAATACCAGCTATAATGATTAACCTGAAGCACCCCAAATTCTCACAAAGCAGGGATTGGTTAAACCTCGGCACAAGATATAAAAACTATAACCATTTAACCATTCTAACAGTCTCAAGAAAAAACACCCAAAACCCTAATCCCGCCAAATCATGATGAATCATGCATCCAAAATGAAATCCCACCCTGAATGCTCATCAACACCGACCTATTCGACACTTATTTTGTAGACAAAGCAGTGCATAAAGCGAGTGATGGAAATTCATGACAAATGGGTCAAACCCTAAGTTGATAAAGATAAAAAAACATGACCAACCATAAGCTAACCTGAAATGATCATTAATCAACATAGAACAGTTCAATCATCATGCAAACAAACGAAAGGGCCAATGATAACCTACCATGGATCAGCGCGGATGAAATTTAAACTCGAAGAAACGACTAAGAGACAAGTATTCCCTAGCAACGGAAACCTTAATCTGCACTCCACCAATTTGCATGCAAGCAGGCTCAAAATCGATGATCAAAGCTTGAGCAAGAAATGTAGTCAGACAT
Organism: Sequoia sempervirens; assembly: GCA_007258455.2. Taxonomy (NCBI): domain Eukaryota; kingdom Viridiplantae; phylum Streptophyta; class Pinopsida; order Cupressales; family Cupressaceae; genus Sequoia; species Sequoia sempervirens. Next base: position 418,427,539 of record VDFB02193867.1, read on the forward strand.
CTCAGTAGCAAACAAGTGAATAATAAAGATGAAATGATGCCCAAAAGAGTTTAAATCCACACATTTGCATGTCTGAGCAGAGGTACCATAAGCATTAATGAGCGACAAGACGCATCTGACAAATCCAGAAACCCGAGCCCAGGACAAAATTTCAAAAAATTCCAAGATACGCAAAAAATCTGGAAGAGCACGGATTCTGCAGATAGACAGAAACCGGGGAAAAGATGAAGTTCAGGACTTTGGCAAAGTCTGGGAAAATCCGCATGAACTGGAAAATCCAAGAATCGGGCAAAAATATGGATTTCAAAAAATCTGGCCAGAAACGGACAAAGGATGAGGGTCCGGGGGAATCCGCTGGGGTTGGAAAATCTTGGAGTTAGGTGAAAACCCAAACTTTTCTTAAAACTTAGTTTTAATCAATTCAAGCCTCAGGGCAAGATCAAAGTCAACAAGACCAACATGTCGAGACCTTAAAAGGATAGATCAATAAAACCAAAGGTCAAAAGACATCCCAAAAAGAGGGTCCCTACTCCAAGTGGGGCGTGTGTGCAAAAACTGCACAACAGGTAGGTACTCCACCTTTCCTTTTAAGTTTAAGAATTTCTGGGAAGAACCTACACAATTGTCTGTTGGATTCAAGGGCTTCGAGAAATGTCATGTCATTTTCCATATACAAGAAGTTAGGATTAAACCCCATTCAAAACAATAAGAAGGTCATTCAACTTGAAAAAATAGAGGTTAATGTGGTAGGGGAATTAAGAAACATACACATTCAAGTAGGATCAGATCCTAGGATCCTAACCAACATAGATATTCAAGTGGTAGATATTCCCAAGACCTATGGTATGCTGCTAAGCTGAGATTTGATGAAATTTTTTGGGGGATATCTTTCCCTTGACTTTTCACATATGTGGCTATCATGGAAAGGGATTCCTAAACAAATTAGGATTGAAAGTGAGCCTCACCTCAAGCATATCATCACTGAGTATGATTGTCCCAATGAGGTGGCTTACTTTGAGACTGAGATGGGAGTTTATAAAAGAGAAGAAATTCTAACCTTCTTGGTTCTCCATTCTAAAGACATGTCAATGCAGAAACTCCTTGACTCCATGATTAATGAAAATCAACAGGCCTTGATTAGAAAGCTGCAACAAGATCAACTAGTCTTGGGAGAAGATATAGATCTACAAAGTCTCCTACTCCCTAATTAGTGCAGGGTACATTATCAAAATCATTCTGAATTAATGTGCCAACCCTACATTGACATTTTAAATCATGTTTCCAAAGCTGAGGAAGCTAGCACAAGCCACCCTGAGACCATTGCAGACCACTTCTCATTCAAAGCCAAGGAAGCAATAATGCTAACCAGGGATAGGACACTTCCAAAATAAATTCCTTCCCAAATTGAACTGGCCTTAGTCACATGTCTTAACTAGCATATTGATGAGGGGCAACCCCAAGGTTTGTTTGACACCCCTACATTCCCAAATATACCAGAACCCAAGGGGTTAACTAAAGACACTAGTGATTGTTAGAAGGATAGTCACAGGTCAGATGCTATAACTAAACATGAATTGGAGAGTGTATCTAAAGAACTTACACAACATCATTTCCTTATACCTGGTGTAAAAGATCAAGCAGCCCCAATTGGGAATCATCTAACTCAAGCACCCGTAACAACTTTAAAAGAATCAACTCCAACTTGTGATCAACTATGGACCCTCACCTTTGATGGATCTAAATCTAAAATAGGCTATGGTGTTGGAATTGTACTAACCTGCCCGAAAGGGAAAACCTTCTTTGCTTCTTACAGGTTGCAATTTGGATGCACAAATAACATGGTAGAGTATGAAGCTCTGGCACGGGGACTGATGTTTGCACATAAGAAGAAGGTCATTGCCTTGGTGGTCAAAGGAGATCCAAAAATAGTAGTCAAACAAGTGCACATCTAGTATACATGTTACAACAGAAGGCTGGAAGCATATAGAAATCAGGTATGGAACCTAATTGAAGACTTTGATGCTTTTAGGATTAGATTAATCCCTAGAGAAGAAAATCAGGTAGTTGATTCATTGGCTATTACTACAAGCACCTTGGAACCTATGCAAGACTCCAAGCTCAAGAAATTCTCCATGGAGTTAATTTCCACCCCTACAGTTCCTGATAATATCAAAAAATCTCAAGTTTTTGATAATGATCAACATATTCTAGCTTTCTTAGCAAGCTCAGATGTTTTTGAGGGGAAAATTATTGATGAGTCCAACAGAGATCAAGGGGTCCTAAATTTAAAAAGTAATAACATTCCCAAGGGGATGGTGACCTTGGAATTTTTTTTTGACTCAGACCCATGGGCTTGAGAGAAGGCATCCGCTAAAGAAAAGGAAGGCGAATATGAAATAGTTAACTTGGCCGATTCTAGCCCTGTAAGGAATGTCTACATAGGGAAAGCTTGCCATGAAGCAATTAGTGAATACATATTGATGGCACTAAAAAAGGATATTTCTATGATAGCCTAGGGATATGAAGACCTACAGACATTCGATGCTTTGGTTATGGCTCACACTATCCCCTTGAAGCCTGAGGCTAAACCCTTCTGATGGAAGTAGTGCCCTGTCAACACCTTGATTGAGCCATTGATCTATAAAGAGGTTTAGAAATTAATGTATGGAAGGATAATCTTCCTTGTATGCTATTCAATGTGGGTGGCTAACTTAGTTCTAGTCCACAAGAAGAATGGGTAGATTAGGCTATGTGTCGACTTCAAAAACTTGAATAGAGCTTCAGAAAAGGATAACTACCCACTTCCTTCTCTAGATGAAGTCTTGTAGACTATCAATGGATCTCAGATGAATTCATTCTTGGATGATTACTTAGGATACAATTAGATTATTTTTTACTTTGTAGACAGGATGAAGATAGCTTTCACTACCAAGTGGGGGATGTTTGCATATAGAAGGATGCCATTCAGCCTGATAAATGTTGGAGCAACTTTCCAGCATGCCATGGACATAACTTTCAAAGACTTAATTGGAAAATGAATTATTGTTTACATAGACGACCTGACAGTGTTCTCCAAGGACCGATTGAATCATGCTACAGACTTAGCCAAAGTTCTTGAGAGATGCATCCGGTATGGAGTCTCATTGAATCTAAAAAAAATGTGTGTTCGGGGTTTCTGAAGGGAAGCTGCTGGGACACATAATTTCTGAAAAAGGGATTTCAATCGACCCAGATTGAGTTGAGTCCCTCCCCAAGATAGCCATGCTAGGAAGCAAGAAGGAGATGAGATCCTTCTTTGGAAAGATCAACTTCCTGAGGAATTTTATCACAGGCTTTGCAGAAATCATGAAGCCCTTGAATGAGATGATGAAGAAGGATGCCAAAATAGAGTGGAGTGATGAGGCAAAAGCTACATTTTCTCAAGTCAAGTGATCCATTTTCGAAGCTCCAGTTCTCACTAGCCCTGAATACTTGAGGCCATTTTATATTTATTCTTTTTCCTTCGAGCATTCTTGTGCAGCTATTCTAACTTAGCGGAGAGAATAGGGGGAAGAAAGGCCAATTGCTTTCATGAGCTCTCCATTCAAAAATGATGAAGTTAAATACCCACCTCTTGAGAAGCAAGCTTTTGTGCTGGTCCGAGCTGTTAAAAAATTCAGGCACTACATCCTTTGAATCCAACTTATTTATGTAGTTCCTGACACTGCTATGAAGTCTCTACTTATGTAGAGCGAACTGGGAGAAAGAAGAGAGAAATGGATGGCCATCTTGCAAGAGTTTGATTTAGAGATACACCCTATGAAACTCGTCTGATGTTTGGGTCTTTCTAAATCTATGGATGATGCTGGTAACAATGTTATTTTTCAACAATATACTACTCAATCCTTCTCAAACGACCCATGGTATGCTGATCTCATTTGTTTCATGCTCAATGACCGGTGTCCAGAGGGAATGAACACCACTCAGAGGAGACCACTGAGACTAAAAAGCTTACACTATATGTTTAAAGGAGGACTCCTATACAGGAAGAATTTTGAAGGAGTTTACTTAAGATGCCTTGATCAGCAAGAGGCTAAGTAGGTGATATCTAAATTGCATGGGAAACATGGCACAGGTCATGGGTCTGTAGATTTTTTGGTACACTAGATCCTTAGGTCTAGTTATTATTGGCCATGTGTGTTCAAAGATTCCCATCAGTATGTGAGGATGTGTCACATGTGTCAGATTTCTACACCAAGGGAACGACATTCAGCTAGGCCACTATAGCTGGTTTATGAGGTAAGGCCCTTTGTCAGATGGGCATTGGATTTCATTGGGGTGATTAACCTAAATTCCTCTGTAGGACATAAGTTTATCTTGACTGCTACTGACTACTGCACAAGATGGATAGAGGCTATACCCTACAAAAAATATCACAATGGAGGTAGTGATCAAGTTCCTCACCGAATGCATCACTACAAGGTTTGGGGTACCCTTCGCTCTGGTATGTGACAATGGCTCTACCTTTTCTTCTACTGAGTTTATTTCCTAGGCATATGATCACAAGATTTTCTTGAAGTATTCATCAAATTATTGCCCACAAGGAAATGGAGTTGCAGAGTCAACCAATAAGAACCTTTTAGGGGTAATTAAGAAGCTGCTAGAGAATAACCCTAGGGACTGGCATACCCAGCTGAGATTTGCATTATGGGTAGATAGGACTAGGATTAAGGCTGCCTTAAATACCTCACCATTCAAGGTGATATATGGCCAAGAGTTTGTCTTTCCCATCCATCTGAAAATACCTATCCTTGAGTTCATGTAGAAATTCTACTTTAAGGACAATAGGATAGATGTCAGATTAGCTGCTTTGTTGAAGTTAGAAGAACAAAGAGATGTTGCATTACAACAATTCTTTAGGCACCAGGATTTTTTCAAATGTTGGTTTGACAAAATATCCAAAATCAAAGATTTTAAGATATCAAACCTAGTGCTATTATGGGACAAAGCTAGTGAAAAGAGGGGCAATTACTAGAAATTTGACAAAATCTGGGTAGGTCCTTATCAAATTGCTAAGATCCTAGGGGAAAATGCTTTTAGACTGAGTAGCTTAACTGGAGAACTTGTTCCTTTGCCCATCAATGGGCAATTTCTCAAGCACTATTTTGAGTCGTAAAGCTTGTTAATTTCTATTTTGCATGTAAGTAATTCGTTGTTCTTTATGTAAATAATTTATTTGGTCTCCTGTTTGTAAATAATTTGCATTTATGTAAATAGCTTCTATGCTTCTGCATGCAAATAAATTTTTCCTTCGTGTGAATAATCTGCTGCTCTTTGTGTAAGTAATTCACTCTTTGTTTGTAAATAGTTTTTTGTTTATTTATTTTTCTTTCCTTTTGATCTTTGAGTTTTCTTTGCTCTTTGTTTTTTGTTTGTTTTGTTCTTTGGGGTTTATCTGTTTCTTTCCATTTTGAAGTGGTGGGTTGTTATCTAAAGCATACTTTGGTCATTAGGATAAAAGTGGTTTAGATAGTTTCAGATTTTTTGATTGGGTGATTTTTGTCCTCAATTCATTGTTTCATGCATGTTGTCAATAACAGTTGTGGAAATTTTTAAAACAAGGTGCCAAGTAAGTAACCTTCATTAGCTCCCCTAAATCTGTCACAAATCATTAAGATCATCTCCTCTTGTAATGGTATATTTGTCCTAGGACTATGGTGTTGTAAGATTTGAGTGAAAAAAAATCCAATCTCCCAAGTGTTGTTATGAGGTCCATGGTAGTTTTCAACCCAGATCAGATGTTAAAACTCTAACATATTGAAAAAGAACTAAATGCAATATCTAAAACTATATAAAAAAAAAGAGAGAAAATAAAAGAATTATCTGTAAGAGAAAGGAAGGACTCAATATGAATGGGTGATTCCAATATCTCTACCAGGGCTATGGACACTTGACTGGCAGTAGAGCAATGCTATGAGAAAACTAGAGGTATCTCAGTCGGGGCTATGGATGCCTGACTGATAGCGGAGCAATGCCTAGGATATCATTGCACAACAGCTAAGGGGATCGACTCATGTAGCTCAAATCTTGCACATTGTTGTCCAAAAAATGAGGAAAACTTTATAAAAGAGTGTTTCACAATCAAGAACACACATAGATTCAGGGGTAGCCAATGTTGACTTACGTTTGAGATTTTAGCTCTACCTTGCTTGTTATAACTGACCCCACTGGAGTTGTGATGTTCATGAACTAGGAGTTCTGGGTAGTTGAATCCTTCAGATTCATGAAAATGGTTAAACCATTTTCCCAGCCAAGTCACCATTTGTTATGCCTTACATAACCGCCCCATTTTATTCTGGAATAAAATGGGTCCCCCTTTGTCTTTTCACTTGGGCCTTTGGTTTTATTCCTTAGGAGTTTTTCCTTTAAGTTCTGTTGGAAGAGGAACTAGGACCAATACCAAACTTGGAAACTTTCACAAGTTTCAGGTTCTCTTTTCGTCCTCGGTTCTGGTCCCAACGGTTCTTTGTCTTTGTCTTTTATTCTTTCTTGGAGTCAGGTCCGGGTCTGAATCGAAAGGTTAAACATTCTTCAAAGTTTCTCATTCAAATTCCATCTTGGCCCGAACTCTGTCTCTCTACTTTTCTCTCTCCTTGGTCTTTTGTTCATTTTTGTGTCCTATGTCTTGGATGTTTTCGGCCCTAGGCATCTTTTACTTTTTGTTTTGGCGGGCCTAAAACCGGATTGAATTTCAAACTTGGAATTCCTTCTAGGTTCTGTTGTCTTTTTTTTCCCCGGTCTCGGTTCCGCCGCTTTGGTCTCTTTTTGCCTTGCACCTCTTTTTGTTTTGTTCCAACAGATTTGGAACCAAAACTAAAACTGAACCCTGAAACTTGAAAAAGTTTCTAGTTTGAGTCTATTATGATCCTGGCTCTGCGTGTTTTGTTCTTTCACTTCCCTTTTCTTCTTTTGTTTTGGGCTTTTCCCTCCCCTCTCTTTTTCTTTTTTCCTTTTCCCTTCTTTATCTTTTTGGGTGATAGTGGGGGCGGGTTTGGAACGAAATCTGAAATTGAAACTTTGAGGAAGTTTCAATTTCAAATTTGGTTCTGGTCCTGGTTCAGCTTTGTTCATTTGTTCCAACCCGGTTCCGATCAGTTGGCCACAACATGTTGTTTTTCCTTCCTTTCCCCTTTTCTTTATCATCTTTGTATGTTTGTCAGATGCGGAGCTGGGATGGAATCTGAAATTGAAACTTTGAGGAAGTTTCAATTTCGGATTTTGTTCTAGCCCCGCCCCCATTGTGTTTCACCTGAGGTCTGTTTTTGTTCTGACCCCATCAGCGTTTGCTTCCATCCTACGCGTTTTGGTTTCTTTTGTGGATGTGGAGCCAGGACGGGGTATGAACTTGGAAATATTGATTATTTCTAGGGCTTGTTCCCATCTCGACTTGGGTCCCAGTTCCATTTTTTCTTTTGGCCTTGCCCTAACTAGTTTTGAAGGCGAGGGATGTCATAACTGGGGTCCCTTTTTGCCCCTCGTCCTGATCCCGTCTTAGTTCTGGATCTGCTAGCATTGTGTTTCTTTTTGAAAGAATTAAAAATATGATAGATAATGATATATTGCCTTTGAGAACTAATGGGGGGGACATCTATTTTGTAGGATCTGAGTTTAGCGTGATGTCTGGCCAAAGGAATGAAGTCTTGCCGACTCAAAAATCTTGGCGTAGGGAGGTGACTTCCGTGAAAGGTCTTGCCAACCCGATGGGGTCCTACCAACATAGTTTCTACCCTTGGTATAGCATGTTAAACATAGTGTAATGTATCACCAACTAGCCCATGCTACACTGACAACTTGCAGAAGGATAGAGCTGGAGCGGGAAGAGCGTCAAAGGAAGAAGAAGCAACTGTGAGTCATAACGCTAGCTAGTGTCTACTAATAGGGGAAGCTCAACATTAATGGTGATATTTTAGGGCACTCAAAGTAGCCCCGCTAAAGTTCAAAAATGGACATGCAGGTGTGGGAGTTAATACGGTAGTTGCAAAAGATCTACAGAACATTCTAGGACACAATCTTCACCAACATGGATGAAAGGAGTGTGCATTTAATGTAGAACTAGCTCCCTTCAAAAGATCTAAATTTCGAGCCTCTGACATCATAGTTATTTTGTAAACCCTAAAAATAGGCGCCGACATTCTTTTCAGGAGGTGGTGTATATATGGAATTCTTTCCTCTGTGTAAAGGGTCTTTTTTTTTAGGACATAGAGTTGCATCTTGATTCTTAGTAATGAGAGCTTCTTTTGTCTTCTTAGTTAGGAGTTAAATTCAGCATAGGATAGAATGTATCTTTCCAATTTCTTTAGTGTTAATGGAAGCAGTCTGAAGACACAGGTTTTCTGTACACTCGTAATTGTGCCAGATTTGTAAATGTTGCTTATCTATCTCACTAATAGCAGAAGCAACCAGATTCAAATCTACTTCATATTGTGTTCCAGAATGGTATTCATCTTAAGTTAATCATTTGATTTTGAAAGCTTTCAAGGAATGAAATCTCACTTTGTGTTTTTCTTAAATGGTAATCTATAATCAATTATTGAAATCAGCATTGTGAATGAATGCAATTGTGTGTTAATCATAAGTTAATTTTTTTCTTTAGTTTTTAGTTAGCAATTCCTTGACAGGTAACAAGTCTGGTTAAGTTAGATGAATCATGATTCTCTTGAGTACCAAAACCTTGATCTATCTTTTTATGTTTCTTTAGAACCCCTGGTTAAAGTAGGTTTAAATTCATGATTGATCTTAGTGTTGGTGTAATTAAATGTCTTGTACCTTGTCCTAGGTCATAATTACACCTTAGTTAAGTTTACTTAGGGACCACATAGGAGGTTGTTGGAGAATCTCCACTTTTTGTGGACTTGACATGTCATTATCTCATCACTTCCACCTTTTGTGGACATATCATGTGATTATCTCTCCATCTTTGGTGGAGTGATAGCTCTTCCTAGTTGTCTCATGTCATGATATTTTGACACTTGTCATAATCTTATGCTCTTCTATGTTCTCACCTTGGCTATTTATCCAAGGGGTCTCTCTCATTGTAAACAAGAATCATATCATATTAATGACATTGAATACAGTTTATTTTTGTCATGTCATATTTTCTCTCTCTTTTCTTGTGCTTTCCATTTGGTCCATAGATCTTGGGTGGTAGCCATAGCCAATTCTAACATGGTATCAGAGCGTGTTGGGTGCTATTGGAGAGTCTTATTCTGAAGAGAGATTCTAGATCTGAGGAGGTTTTGTTCGTGGCTCTTTGTTGCAGGTTCATATCCAAGCTTGCTAGTGCAAATATGAGCTCACCATTGTGTCTGGAAGGTTCGAGAAAGTTGATTTTGCCTTTTATTTTGTCCAAATCGAAGATACGAGGCCAAATCTATGAGGGATTGAAGCTAAAGAGTGATTGCCAGATCCAAAAAGTAGCTCCAATTTTGGAGCATTTTGGGTCAAATCCGACCCTTCCATCGCATCCAGAAGGGCCAAAAACCCTAAGATCGACTATCAAATCATCTGATTTAGAGCAAGTAATCTGGTGAGGCAAAAAAAATTTGCCCATACGGCCCCCAGGCGTCATTATTACATCGACGGTACGATTTTTTCAAAATAAAAAATAAAAAAAAATTCATTGAATTTTTTGAAAATTTTTTATGAAAAATTTCTTTGTACCGATTTAAATATTTATTGTAAAAGTTTAAAAAAAATTAAAAAAATCAAAAGGAATTTTTTTTTTTTTGTTTTCTACAGATTTAATCCGTTGTTCTCAGAGAGTATAGGGTACCATGGGCGCCTGCAGAGAAGCCATGTGGCACCCTGCAACGGCCACCTGGGCCCCCACGGCTCCCACACATCTGCAGCCACCAAATTCTGGCCAGCATTCAAGAAAATTCAGCGGGCTCTCTCCATTCACCGGTGGCTCCAAAATAAAAAAAACCGGCGCTGTTTGAAAATTTTGGCGAAATCAATTACCGGCGGGCCCTCAATATTTCGTTTTGAATATACCGGCAAAGTCGAGAATATTCTGGCAAGGGCACATTTTTCGGTGATGGGCGGGAAATCGTCAATTTTAATTACCTGATCAGATGACATCATCTTGCATCATCAGTGACGTCAGCAGTTGGTTTGAAATTTTTTGCCCCCCCACGGATTGCATTTTCATTTTGGCAGTCTAACTTTGAAGCTCAATATCTCAGTCATTTTGACTCCTTTTTTCGAGCAATTTTTTTTTATTTGGGCTAGAATTTTGTGCTCTACGCACTAGTACAATTATTTTTTGGTTTTGGTGCCTGGTTTTTTCAGAAGTTTTAGATTCTCAGAGGTGTTGCTGCTTCATCCTCATTTTGGGAACTTTGGGAGCCCATATCTTGCTCCTACGGTAACATTTTTGGGTGTAATTTTTTTTGAAAGTGCATGATTTTTCCTGTACTTCTTAGTGGTAGGATCAGATTGATCTCATTTTATACCAAAAATTTTACTTGATTCTATGGCCTATTTGGGCATTTGTAAGCACCAAGATCAAAGACCACTTTGTTGTTTTTGGCAAGTGGCAATTGTAAACGCACTACTGATAAAGTGCCAAATCAGATATTGCTTGGGGGGTTCTTTGATTGAGTGAATTTGGGGGGGATTCTTCTTGTGGTGTGGTTGCATTCCTCTTGATTTGTGTTCTTGTTTCATCATGGAGCCATCTACAATTCCACTTCTAACACCTTATAACTATCCTAAATGGAAATCAGAAATGAAAAAATTGCTAAGAGTAAAAAGATTGTATAGGATAGTTCATGGGCTTGATGGTGAACCACAAAATGATGAAGTTAAAAAGAATAAGTGGTTGAATAGTTGTGAAGAAGCCATTGGCTATTTGTGCTTGTATGTCTCTCATGAGTTGTTGTTTCACATTGAGCAGTTGGATACACCTATGGCTATGTGGACTACATTGTCAGAATTGTTTGGGAAAATAGATGAAATTCAAGGACATTTGTTGGAGAATGAATTAATTAGTCTCAATCCATGTAATTTTGACAACATACAAGACTTCATCACCAAATTCAAGTCACTAAGAACATAATTGAAGAATTGTAAAATTGAGAAATCAGATACACAATTGATCTTAAGTGTTCTTTCAAAGTTAGGACCTGAATATTCAGTGTTTGTTTCTACTTGCTATGCTACAAAGAATGTCTTTGGGAGTCAGTTTAAGATGCCTTCCTTTGAAGATTTTGCTATGCAACTCACTAGGGAGAAAGATAAGCTTATTCAAATGGGTACCTTGAAGTCTTCAAAATCACATGCCTTGGTTGCAAAGGATGAGAAGTCTTCAAGTGGCAAAGAAAAGACAAAGAACAAGCCTAAGAAGAACACACAACCCACATCAAATTCCATAGAAGAACATAAAGATTCATCTTCAAAAGAGAAATCATCTAAGAAGGAGAGACCTTTTTGTGCATATTGCAAGAAGGATGGACATGAAGAACATTATTGTTATAAGAAGGATATTGATGAGTTGAAAAATCTTCTCAAAAAGAATCACATTGATTTTCCTTCTAGAATGTCTGAATCTTTTACTCCTTCTACTTCAAAAAAGTCTAAAAAGGACAAAGGTCAAACATCGGGATATAAAGGACAAGCTCTTTGTGCTCATTCAAGTCCAGGATCAGGAAGATGGCTTCTAGATTCAAGAGAATCTCATCATATGGCATCTTCACAGACTATCTTCTCTACATTTCAACCTTGTTCTATGTCTCCTATCTTGATGGGAAACAACACATACATGAGTGTAATAGGGAAGGGATCTATTAGCATTAGGGAGAACACTTTTCAGGATGTCTTGTGTGTTCCTCATTTGATGAACAATCTACTTTCCATTTATCAGATTACACATGGTGGAGATGGGAGAATTGTGGAGTTTACTCCTGATTCAGTTATCATTCGTGACTTGGAGACTCGAGAGATCATTGCTACTAGGGTGGTTGATCATTCATCTCGGTTGTATTCCTTTGCATAGTTTGCTTCTGATGATGACAATGTTCCTTCGACTGTTGATCACAACAATGATTCAGAGGAGACATTTGGCTTTTTGAACTTGGGCATACTCACATCAGATCCAGTACTTGATCCATGCATTTCATCTTCTCCATCTTCTATTGCAGTTGATGATACTTGTGTTGCTATAGTTTTGGCTCCTAGTGATTCAGTGCAGCAGGATCTTGATTGTCTTTCAGATATGGCTACTTTGGATGATTTCCTCATAGGTATTTCAGACTTGTTTGTGGAGTCACATCTTTCAGATTTGGAGGACACCATTGATGGCATACATCTTCTCTTTGATGAAGATGTACCTTCTTCAGTTGTTGTGAGGGAACACCTTGACCCTCTTGTTCATTCTCTACATGATCATTCTTTGCAGTTTGGCGTGAGTGTGGATTCTTTTGGAAAAAATTTGGAGGAGGCTTCTTTGTCTTCAGAGGGGATACCCTTGTCGTTGGATTGTGCTCTACATTCTTCTCTACTAGATGTGGATTTTCCTCTTCAGCAGTGTGGCCTAGAACGCCTGGTTGGAGTGGTTCTGCTTTCTGCATCAACATGGAGACACTTGAGCATGCTTCAAAGACATCATCATACATCATCCATCTTCATGATATCCTGCATGCATCCTTGGTTTTGTTTCTTCCCAAGGGGAGGAACATTGTTTGGCGAGATTGGATCATCTTCAACATTCAATGTCGAGCTTCTACCATCATTGCAGGAGACTCAACATGGAGGGGGGGCTACCTTGCTTCTCTTCTACTTCTCTCTTATGGGGGGGTCTTTTTCCTCACATGGGGTTTTTACCTTCTCATTCTTCATTGAGAGTATTGTATTTTTTATTTCATCTCTCTTTTGAGGGGGAGTTTTTCCCATGAGGTTTTCTCCCTTTCCTCGTTTGTGAGAGATTGCATTGATTGCATTTTTTGTACATGGATACCTAACATGGCCTCGTAGCTGGAACCCATCTTTTCATCTTTGTGTCATTTGCATAATAATATGCTACTCCCTAAGTTGCACTTAAGGGGGGGTGTTGGTGTAATTAAATATCTTGTACCTTGTCCTAGGTCATAATTACACCTTAGTTAAGTTTACTTAGGGACCACATAGGAGGTTGTTGGAGAATCTCCACTTTTGGTGGACTTGACATGTCATTATCTCATCACTTCCACCTTTTGTGGACATATCATGTGATTATCTCTCCATCTTTGGTGGAGTGATAGCTCTTCCTAGTTGTCTCATGTCATAAGATTCTGACACTTGTCATAATCTTATGCCCTTCTATGTTCTCACCTTGGCTATTTATCCAAGGGGTCTCTCTCATTGTAAACAAGAATCATATCATATTAATGACATTGAATATAGTTTATTCTTGTTATGTCATATTTTCTCTCTTTTCTTGTGCTTTCCATTTGGTCCATAGATCTTGGGTGGCAGCCATAGCCAATTCTAACACTTAGAAAAATCCAGAAGCTCACACCAGTAGGCCCCTTGAATATTACTATTCCATTGACCACTGAGTAACATCAGTTGAGACCCAACTACAAAGACCTTGGGAGCTAAGGCATGTATGTGTTTCCTTTCTCTTTGAGGAGATGCAGAGTAGCAATATTTTTCTTGCATTGTTGTGGTGCCAAATTTGCCATCAACAGGGAGAAGGATGCATCTACCCACACCTATTCAAACAAGATGATAATTTAGCTAAGAATATGAAGAAAAATGCATCTACATATATCTAGCTAAACAAGATGGTTTGATAAATTTGACTAAGTATATGTAAAAGGATGCATCTACACATACCTAGCTAAAAATGATTTGATAAAGATGTCAAGGATTTGATGATTTTTATTTTTTCCAAAAAGCCTAGCATGAAGGATAATTTCAAGATTTCTCAAAAGGTGATGGTGAGGTGATTTTTGGTTTGATGTTTGAAGGATGGATGAGAAAAGATTTGATTTCTTTTGATTGTAAGATGAACCTAAGAAAGTAACTTTGTTTACCTAAACCTTGGTATTGAAGAACATGCAATGCTTCTATAGACCTTTATAACCAAGAAGTGGTTCAATTTGAGCATATATTTCTAGATTTTGAATCAAGGAATTTTTTTTGGGGATTTGACTTCTTGAAAATCATGAGGTTTCAACACATATGAGAGTTCATTTTGTTTATCTTTGCTTAGTGGCTTTATTTTACCATAAACACTTTCTTTGATTAGGTTTCCAAACTAGATGTCTAATGCATTAATTTCTTTAGATCCCACAAAATATGTTATGTGGAAATTTGATGAATTCAAGGCAAGGGTTACCTATTTTTTAACTTTAGTAGACAAATTGAGACGTAATTCAAGTGTTTAGAAACATCTAAGGATATAATCCCAAGGGCAAGCAATAACACATGAATTGGGTCAATTGTATTTGTCTCTAAAAGGGTTTAAAATTTTGATGATGATGTTTAAGTGTTTGTTTCCAAGATTTTTTTGAACAAGAAAATCATTTTGTAACTGAGAATAAGTACAACCCTATGGATATGGAAGACAATCTTTGTTGAGTCCCCACTTGGACAAGTCCAGCTACGCTTATCTTTAGCAAATGGATAGACGCTTGACCCCACTGGCTCCCCTCCATGGCTCATTAATGTCATTCAAGGAAGCCAAACATCAACACCCATGAAACTCCCATGGCATGCTTTCAATTTCTACTAAAAGATCGTAAAAGTGTGGGGTGGCTTCATAACAACCATTCTTGCACCAAAAAATAGATCAAGGATTTTGCCAATTCTAAAACATGGGTTTTAATTAGAACTTTCCGTTCGTGGAAATTGACCCATACAGTGAAAGTACCTTTTCAGATCCATCTCGTCAAATCCAACTGCGTGATATTGGAATTTATTCCAATACCCACATTTATATCTCGGTTGGAAATACTCTTGGCTTTAGAGTGTTATCGGTTGAGTCGTTCCCTTGGGTGAGTACTTTTTACCCAAGGCAGACCCTCTAAGATAAACAAAAGTGAGTAAGGACAATATCCATAACTTGATCAATATTTGTTTGCAACACAAAGAGAGAGAATGTATGCAATAATTCTCTAATCACACTCACACAATGTTTTTTTTGATTTTATACCCAAAATGAAGTGTGGAGGTGATTGCTTTATCTCAACCTAAAATCACAAAAATGGGGCTTTTGATTCTTAAGATCACTATAAAGCACGAGAGAAGTGCATACATCCTTTTTTAAATGAAGTTAGTTTAAGTAAGCCATCATGAAGAAAAAGTTGCACTTGTTCATTTTAGAGCTACAGAGCAGTTGTGAGTTCTCTATTTTTTTTTAAGCACTAAAGGACAAATGAGAGTTGCTTTGTTCAATTGTTAACCAAAAAAAAAACTCTAGTAAGTTGTATTCCTAATGTTTGTTTTAAGGCTTTGCAAAAATTGAAAAGGTTCTTTTTTAAAAAACCCAAACAAAATTAGTATCCTAAGCAAGAATAGACAACAGTTTCCTAAGAGTGTTAAAAAAACACTAAAGTGTTTAAAAACACTTTGATTTTGTGAAATACCATCATCATGATTCTCTCTCTTTTATTTTTTAATTGATACAACCTACAAGAAAGAAAATTAGTGAAATTCTACAAAACATAGAGGTTAAAAAGCATAAAACAGAAGATAAACTTATCATTTGACAAAAGGCACGTGCTAAAATGAAATTCCAATTTTTTACTCCTTGCCAACAGTGCAACCCATGATTACATCACAGTTTAATTTCTCTTGTGGTGCTGTATAGCACTGCTTACTAGCCAGCAGTGTTCCGTACTCAAACCAGTGAGATCAAATGTGTCGCCCTTTTGCTCAGCGGTGCATGTTGGTTTTTTTGAAAATTTCTACGGGTCAGATTGGTCAAGCAATGCAGTTTGAAATTCAAAATATTGGGCAAGAAGACTTTAGTGTCGTAGTTTAAATTTCCAATGGTCCTATATAGTGACACTAGAGAAACAGTGGCATTGAACAATGACGCTGAACCTATAAACAAAGAAAAATGCATGAATTTGATAAAAAAGGTGATTGAAAGGTGAGATTTCCCTCCTTCTAGTGCCAAATGTGTGAACCCCAATCATAGTACCTACAAAATAGTAAAAACAAACACATTAGAATATAGAATGCAAGCAAGAATAAAAATTCCCCATGAAATCCATTTACAAAGCTTAAATTAGGAAAATAGATGAAGAACACAATGAAAACAAGAAAATAGAGATTGAATCCTAATTAAACTAGCAAACTCATGATCCCATGGGGGAATTGGTGCCAATTTCATGTGAAAATTGGCCCTTTCCCAACTCCAATGATGCAAGATTGAAGAATGTTGATGAATGATCCACTTTGATGAAGGATGGTGAGTGCTCTAAGCTAAAAATCTGCATAACCTAGCTAAGAACTCAATGGCATTGGTGAAAATGGGTAAAGATTTGAGTATAGTAACTTTGCATAAATTGTGGATGATGAAATGAGGAATGAAGCCTCTTATTTATAGAATGCTAAGATGGATGAATGTCCAAAATAGAGCAATGTGGAACTAACATTCAACCAATGGAAAGATGCCACTTGTCAACCCTTGAGTGGATGGAGGATGTGCAAGTTTTGAGGATTGTGCCAATAAATGCCTATTTATGAATTTTGAATTTGTTGAAATGACATGCAAGAGGGAAGGAAAAATGCATTGAATGCCACTTGGCTCAAGGCAAAGGACATGTAAGAGAGAGTAAATGCCTTGTTGGATGTACATGTCAACTTGGATTTTGAATTCAAACTTGGAGAATATTCCCAAAAGATGCCTTGTTGAGGAAAATAGAGATTTAATAAATCAATTAAATCTATTTTCATGTGCAAGTGGTAAAATCTAGAGGATGGGACATGAGGAGAGATTAAATTAATCAAAGTTAATTAATTTAATGAAGGGGGTTAAATGATGTGACCTATTTGACTTAAATTTGTGGATTTATTTAAATCAAATATGAGAGGAATGTGATAAGAGATTAATTAAATAAAGGTTTTGATTTATTCAATTAAAAGAGATGATGTTAGACTAAACTAAATAAGGTTTTAATTAATTTTATTTAATAGATAGACTTTAGAGATTTAATCAAATAAAATTAATTATTTAATTAAATCAAATAATTAGATCAAAATGATTAATTTAATTATCGAGAAGAGGTGACTAAATTAGATAACTAGTTTATTTAATTAAGAGAGAAATATTGATGAATTTAATCAGATAAGGGTATTTGATTAAATGGTTAGACCAAAGGATGATTCAGGATGAAAAGATGTTAGTTGTCAGGATCATATGCACAATGTCAATCAATACATTTTACGTGTCTACACATTCCATCACCATGAGACCACATTTCTTCAAGGCATTTTTTCATACTACTCATTGCCTTGACTATGAAATTGTTTAATATTATGCTTTGATAGATTTTTTCCAAGCATCCATTGTTTGTTGGAAAGCACCTATTTTAGGCTTTTAGCCATAGCAGCAAGGAGGTTAGTATTTTGATAAAAAAAATGAGTACACATGTATGGAAAATGTGGCAACATAAAAAAGGCGGTGAGCTATTTAAAAAAATTCCTCGAAGAAATGTGGTCTCATGGTGATGGAATGGCATTCCATCACCATGAGATTGTATTTCTTTGAGACATTTTTAAAAACTACTCACTACCTTGTCTATGCATTCCATCACCATGAGACCGTATCTCTTCGAGACATTTTTAAAAACTACTAACTACCTTATCTATGCTATTTCTTACTATTATTCTTTGATAGATTTTTTCCAAGCATCCATAGTTTGTTGGAAAACACCTTTTTTAGGCTTCAATGGGGGGGTGAATCAATATTCCATAGCCTGATAATAAAATCCACAACAATTATTACTATTTTGACTAAATAACCAAGAGAGAAGATAAAGGAAAGAAAATGCAATCACACACAAGAACACAAGGGTTTTTACATGGAAAACCTAGAATGGGAATGGTGCAGGAGCACCTTGTCTACAAAATCCATTCAATGGGACAATGTGAAAAAAATTCAAATTTTCAAGTATAAAAGCATTGTAAGGGTGTTGTGAAGTCACGTTAATGTATTTAAGGTCCTTAAGAGGTCTTTAGGAGTTCCAAAATAAGAAAGAACAAAAATTTGTAACTTTCTAAAGTTGTAAGCTTGTAAAAATATGGAAAAAAGAGAAAACAAAGCCAAAAGATGAAGAGACAAAATGAAAAAGGAATGGATGGGTCAAATAATTTGAGGAGGCAGTTGCTTCAACTGCTCATAACATCTTTAAAAAGAAGTGGGAAGGCCGAGAAAAAGAGTAACTTTGTATTTTGTAATAAAATTTTGAAATAATGTCCCTGTTTCTGCAATTTTTAGTGTTTTTCGCTCCTTTACCAGTCCATTGTAAGGACTGTATAGTAGAATATAAACTTTAACATTGTTGTGTTTTTGGTGTTAGCAATTAACTAAAGAAGTTTGGAAGGATTCCATCAGATCTAGAGGCTAGTTTACACTATTTTGACAGAAAAACCAGTCAAGAAGTTGAGTCTTTTAAGAAGTTTCACCCCATCCCACCATGGTAGACTAATTAGAAATGGTGGGATGGTTTATTTTGAATGTAGTTAGAATGTTTTGAGTGATTTTTTGTGTAGACAGGGAGATGGAATGAAAGGATATGAAGTTATGATGCTGCTCCAAGGAAAAATATAAGTTTTCCACATGAGAAATGGTGCCTAAAAGTTAGGGATGGTTGAAATAGCATTGGTTTTGATATGGGAAAGGATTATTATGTTAATGCAGACTTATTTGAAGGTGTTTGCAATAGTGGCAGTGTATGGGAAAGTTTGGAATATACTTTTCTATTAAACCCTCCTTTGTAAAATGGTTTGTGCATAAAACAAGGGTTTACAGTTTGGGGTTTTGGTAAAGGTTATGGGGTTAAAGGAATGGTTATTCTGATGTTTTAGAACATGAAAAAGGAATTTTTGTAGCCATTCTTGGTTCTAGATATAGTTATATGGTTGTTGCTCTACATTTTAGACCTATTTGGTGTAGTTTCAATGTAGGAAAGTTAATAATTCTGTGATATCTACATGTTTGGATATGGGTTATAAGCTATACTTGAGGCTTTTGATTTGATAAGCAATGTGTTCTTTGTGTGCCAATGATGACTTGACTATAAGAAACTATGAACCTAATAAGACAATACTATGTGAATGAGTTATTGGTTTATCTCATGCAGAAACATGATAAGTATTATGTCTTGAAGGTCTTATAATTTGTTATAGTAAGAAGGTATGGATGGTTGTTAATGTGCCTTGGTGATTTGGTATAGGTGTTTAATTGTTTTTCCTTGAAGGGGTACAATTGTAATACAGATTGATATGATGTAAAGTAGAGGATGTGAATGGTTCTCTAATCAGGTTTTGATGTTGTATTAGTCACTTCAATGTTGTTTGAGTTATGGTATAGGTGTGTAGAACTAATATGGTGAGTGGCTTGTTGATAGCCTCAAGAATTTGATGAATTTTGTTGAGGTGGTAGATGAGTTTTGGGTTGGTTTTTGATGAAAGTTAAATGAATTGTTGTAGTTTATGAATTTAATCTTCTAATGATTCTATTTGGAATTAAAATCCCCTAAAGAATGAGGGTTTGGTATGATGCTCTACATCAATTTGGTATCAGAGCTAGCAAGGTTCTATTGGTTGGTTGGATTAATGTTGTTGCTGATGATTGTTGTTGAGATGAGTGTGGTTGTAGCTACTTGATCCATCTATGAAGAAGGTTTTTGATTTGTGTGTGTTGGTAGACAAGCTGAGTTTGTGGTCACCATTCTCCAATGGAGATTAAGCTGGATAAAAGGTGCAAGGAAAAAAGGAGGCATCTTCTCGGATTTGTTGTTGGGTAAGATGGATGGTTTGTTGAGTTGATGTTAAAGTTTGTGTTTGAAGGTTGAAGAGAGATGGATAGTTTTCTGAGGAAGCACTTGAGATTGTTGAAGATACTCCACTGATGGGAGTAAATAATATTAAGGATGATTGCTTAGGAGAAGAAGAGCATGCAAAGATAGTCATGAGTCCTTTGTTGAATAAAGAGTTCGAGAAGAGAAGAAAAGGACAGTCCTATGTCCTTTTGAAGAGGAAAATATGATTGAGAACCTAATGATGAAGATTGAGAAAGGAAAAGAGGAAAAGAGAAGATCGAGATGAAGAAAAAAAAGAGATGACAAGTGAAGGTAGTAGTGAAGGAAAAGGAAAAGAAGATGAAGACAAAGAATGAACCAATACAAGGCAAATGGATATTGAAGAAGCATAGGAGGAGAAGAATCCAATACAATTTTGAAGTTGATTTGTAGGTGAAGGAACAAGAAACCATGTTTCCAAGGGACTTTGAAATCTTTGTTGGTTGATTGTATGGTGCAGGAGCATCTTGTCTACAAAATCCATTCAATGGGTCAATGTGCAAAAATTTGAATTTTTCAAGTATAAAAGCATTGTAAGGGTCTTGTGAAGTCACATTGATGTATTTAAGGTCCTTAAAAGGTCTTTAGGAGTTCCAAAATAAGAAAGAACAAAAATTTGTAAGGCGATAAAGTTGTACATCCTAAAAGTATGCAAGATGGAGAAAACAAAGAAAAAATATAAAGAGACAAAATGAAAAGGAAAGGATGGGTTGAAGAAGTTGAGGATTCAATTTCTTTAAATGCTCATAGCATCTTTAAAAAGTAGTGGGATGGCCAAGAAAAAGAGGAACTTTGTATTCTTTAAGAAATTTTTGAAATAACCTCCCTATTTCTACAATTTTTAGTGTTTTTCTCTCCTTTACCAGTCAATTGTAAGGATTATACAGAAAAATATAAACTTTAACTTTGTTGTGTTTTTGGTGTTAGCAATTAACTAAAGATGTTTGGAAGGGTTCCATCAGATCTAGAGGCTAGTTTACTATGTTTTGACAGAAAAATCAGTTAAGAAGTTGAGAATATTTTAAGAAGTTTCACCCCATCCCACCATGGTAGACCAATTAGAAATGGTGGGATGTCTTATTTTGAATGTAGTTAGAATGTTTTGAGTGATTTTGTGTGTGGATAGGGATAGGGGACGCAAGGGTATGAAGTTATGATGCTGCTCCAAGGAAAAATTTGAGTTTTCCACATGATAAATGGTACCTACAAGTTAGGGATGGTTGAAATAGCTTTGGTTTTGATATGGAAAAGGATTATTATGTTCATGCAAACTTATTTGAAGGTGTTTTCAATAGTGGCAATGTATGGGAAGGTTTGGAATATACTTTTCTAATAAACCCTCCTTTGCAAAGCATAGTTTGTGCATAAAAAAAATATTTACATTTTGGGGCTTTTGGTAAAGGTTATGGGGTTAAAGGATTGGTTATTCTAATGTTTTAGAAAATGAGAAAGGACTATTTGTAGAAATTCTTGGTTTTGGAGATAGTTAGATGGTAGTTTCTTTTCATTTTAGACTTATTTGGTGCGATTTCAATGTAGGATAGTCAATAATTATGTGATATCTTCCAAAATAAATGTATCTAAGTTCTTGATATGTTTTATTTGAGAAAAATGGTTTCCTAGAAGTGTGATTGGTTTGTTTCGATCCTCTACAAATTGCAAAATATCACCCATTTTAGGGGTTTGCTGACCTACTTGAAGTATAGTGTGTTGATTGCTTTAGAGTTGAGAATCTAATCTACAGAAGAAAAAGTAAATATTTGTGTCTAGGACTTGTTAAAAATATGTTCAAAAGGTTTGAATGTTTGGATATGGGTTAGAAGGTATACTTGAGGCTTTTGATTTGATAAGAAATGTGGTCCTTGTGTGCCAATGGTGACTTAACTATAAGAAACTATGAACCTTATAAGACAATATTATGTAAATGAGTTATTGGTTTATCTTAGGTAGAAACATGATAATTATTATGTCTTGAAGGTCTGACAATTGGTTACAGTAAGAAGGTATGGATGGTTGTTAATGCGCCTTGGTGATTTGGCATTGGTGTTTAATTGTTTTTCCTTGAAGGGATACAAGTACAATGTAGATTGATATGATGTAAAGTAGAGGATGTGAATGGTTCTCTAATCAAGATTTGATGTTGTATTAGTCACTTCAATGTTCTTTGAGTTATGTTACAAGTGTGTAGAACTGATATGGTGAGTGGCTTGTTGATAGCCTTAAGAATTTGATGAATATTGTTGAGGTGGTAGATGAGTTTTGGGTTGGTTTTTGATGAAATTTAAGTGAATTGTTGAAGTTTATGTATTTGATGTTATCCTAATTATATTTGGAATTAAAATCACCTGAAGAATGAGTGTTTGTTGTGATGCTCTGCATCAAATTGGTATCAAAGCTAGAAAGGTTCTATTGGTTGGTTGGATTAATGTTGTTGTTGTTATTGTTCTTGAGATGAGTGTGGTTGCAGGTGCTTGATCCATCTATGAAGAAGGTTTATGATTTTTGTGTGTTGGAAAAAAAGCTAAGTCTTTGGTCAGCATTCTCGAATAGAGATTAAGCTGGGTAGAGTGTGCAAGGAAAGAGAGAGAGGCATCTTCCAGGATCTGTCATTGGGTAAGATGGATGGCTTGTTGAGTTGATGTTAGAGTTTGTGTTTGCGAGTTGAAGAGAGATGGATAGTTGTCTGAGGAAGAACTTGATATTGTTGAAGATACTCCACTTATGGGATTAAATAATATGAAGGATGATTGTTGAGGAGAAGAAGAGCATGGAAGGACGGTCCTATGTCCTTGGCTAAAAGTGTGCAAGGACAGTCTTGTGTCCTTGGTTGGACAAAGAGTTGGAGAAGAGAAGAAAAGGATAGTTTTGTGTCCTTTTGAAGAGGAGAAGATGATTGAGAACCTTATGATGAAGACTAAGAAAGGGAAAGAGGAAAAGAGAAGATAGAGATGAAGGAAAAAAAGAGATGACAAGTGAAGGAAGTAGTGAAGGAAAAGGAAAAGAAGATGAAGACAAAGAATGAACTAATACAAGGCAAATGAAGATTCAAGAAGAATAGGTGGAGAAGAAGCCAAGACAAGTTTAAGGTTGATTTGCATGTGAAGGAACAAAAACCATGTTTTTGAGGGACTTGCAAAGCTTTGTTGGTTGGTTGTATGGTGTAGGAGCACCTTGTCTACAAAATTTATTCAATGGGTCAATGTGCAAAAATTTGAATTTGTCAATTATAAAAGCATTGTAAGTGTCTTGTGAAGTCATATTGATGTATTTAAGGTCCTTAAGAGGTCTTTAGGAGTTCCAAAATAAGAAAGAACAAAAATTTGTAACTTTCTAAAGTTGTAAGCTTGTAAAAATATGGAAAAAAGAGAAAACAAAGCCAAAAGATGAAGAGACAAAATGAAAAAGGAATGGATGGGTTGAATAAGTTGAGGAGGCAATTTCTTTAACTGCTCATAACATCTTTAAAAAGTAGTGGAAAGGTCGAGAAAAAGATTAAGTTTGTATTTTATAATAAAATTCCAAAATAAAGGCCTTGTTTCTATAATTTTTAGTGTTTTTCTCTCCTTTACTAGTCCATTGTACAGACTGTACAATATAATATAAAATTTAATATTTTTGTTTTTTTGGTGTTAGCAATTAACTACAGAAGTTTGGAAGGATTCCATCAGATCTAGAGGCTAGTTTACTATGTTTTGATAGAAAAACCAGTCAAGAAGTTGAGAGTTTTTAAGAAGTTTCACCCCATCCCACCATGGTAGAATAATTAGAAATGGTGGAATGGTTTATTTTGAATATATTTAGAATGTTTTGAGTGATTTTGTGTGTGGACAAGGATAGGGAAGGAAAGGTTATGAAGTTATGATGTTGCTCCAAGGAAAAATATAAGTTTTCCACATGAGAAATGGTACCTACAAGTTAGGGACAGTTGGAATAGCATTGGTTTTGATATGGGAAAGGATTATTAGGTTCATGCAAACTTATTTGAATGTGTTTGCAATAGTGACAGTGTATGGGAAGGTTTGGAATATACTTTTCTAATAAACCCTCCTTTGTAAAGTGTGCTTTGTGAATAAAAAAGGGGTTTACATTTTGTGGCTTTTGGTAAAGGTTATGGGGTTAAAGGATTGGTTATTCTAATATTTTAGAACATGACCAAGGACTATTTGCAGCTATTATTGGTTCTAGAGATAGTTAGATGGTAGTTGTTTTGCATCTTAGACCTATTTGGTGCAATTTCAACGTAGGACAATCAATAATTATATGATATCTTCCAAAACAAATGTATCTAAGTTAATGATATGTTCTATTAGAGAAAAATGGCTCTCTGGAAGTGTGATTGGTTTGTGGAGATCCTCTATGAATTCCAAAATATCACCCATTTTAGGGGTTTTCTAACCTACTTGAAGTATAGTGTATTCATTACTTTAGAGGTGGGAATCTGATCTACAGAAGTAAAAGTGAATATTTGTGTCTAGGACATGTTAAAAAAATGTTAAAAAGGTATGAATGTTTGGATATGGGTTAGAAGGTAGACTTGAGGCTTTTTATTTGATAAGAAATGTGGCCCTTGTGTGCCAATGGTGACTTAACTATAAGAAACTATGAACCTGATAAGATAGTATTATGTGAATGAGTTATTGGTTTATCTTAGGCAGAAACATGATAAGTATTGTGTCATGAATTTTTGATAATTGGTTATAGTAAGAAGGTATGGATGGTTGTTAATGCGCCTTGGTGATTTGGTATAGGTGTTTAATTGTTGTGCATTGAAGGGATACAATTTTAATTATGATTGATATGATGTAAAGTAGAGGATTTGAATGGTTCTCCAATCAGGTTTTGATGTTGTATTAGTCACTTCAATGTTATTTGAGTTATGGTACAAGTGTGTAGAACTGATATGGTGAGTGTCTTGTTGATAGCCTTAAGAATTTGATGAATTTTGTTGAGGTTGTAGATGAGTTTTGGGTTGGTTTTTGTTGAAAGTTAAGTGAATTGTTGAAGTTTATGTATTTGATCCTCCTAATTCTGTTTGGAATTAAAATGCCCTAAAGAATGAGTGTTTGGTATGATGCTCTGCATCAAATTGGTATTAGATCTAGGAAGATTCTATTGGTTCATTGGATTAATGTTGTTGTTGATAATTGTTGTTGAGATGAGTTTGGTTGTAGGTGCTTGATCCATCTATGAAGAAGTTTTCTAAGTTGTGTTTGTTGGCACAAAAGCTGAGTTTGTGGTCACCATTCTCCAATGGAGATTAAGCTAGGTAGAAGGTGCAAGGAAAAAGAGAGAGGAATCTTCCATGATCTATTGTTGGGTAAGATGGATGGTTTGTTGAGTTGATGTTAGATTTTGTTTTTGCAGCTTGAAGAGAGATGGATAGTTGTTTGAGGAAGCACTTGATATTGTTGGACATACTCCACTGATGGGAGTAAATAATATAAAGTATGATTGCTTAGGAGAAGAAGATTATGCAAAGGATAGTCCTGTGTCCTTGGTTGAAAGTGTGCAAGGATAGTCCGGTGTCCTTGGCTGAACAAAGAGTTGGAGAAGAGAAGAAAAGGACAGACTTGTGTCCTTTTCAAGAGGAAAAGATGATTGAGAACCTAATGATGAAGAATGAGAAAGGAAAAGAGAAAAATAGAATATAGATATGAAGAAAAAACAAGAGATGACAAGCGAAGGTAGTAGTGAAGGAAAAGGGAAAGAAGATGAAGACAAAGAGTGAACCAATACAACGAAAATGAAGATTCAAGAAGAATAGGAGGAGAATAATCCAAGACAAGTTTGAAGTTGATTTGCAATTGAAGGAACAAAAAACCATGCTTCCAATGGTCTTGGAAATCTTTGTTGGTTGGTTGTATGGTGTAGGAGCACCTTTTCTACAAAATCCATTCAATGGGTCAATGTACAAAAATTTGAATTTTTCAAGTATAAAAGTATTGTAAGGTTCTTGTGAATTCACATTAATCTATTTAAGGTCCTTAAGAGATCTTTAGGAGTTCCAAAATAATAAAGAACAAAAAATTGTAAGTTTCTAAAGTTGTAAGCTTGTAAAAATATGCAAAATAGAGCAAACAAAGCCAAAAGATGAAGAGAAAAAATGAAAAAGGCAAGGACGGGTCAAAGAAGTTGAGGAGAAAGTTGATTTAACTACTCATAAAATCTTTAAAAAGTAGTGGGAAGGCCGAGAAAAAGAGTAACTTTGTATTTTGTAATAAAATTTGAAATAAAGTCCATGTTTCTACAATTTTTACTGTTTTTCTCTCCTTTACCAGTCCATTGTAAGGATTGTACAATAGAATATAAAATTTAACATTGTTTTTTTTTGTGTTAATAATTGACTAAAGAAGTTTTGGAAGGATTCCATCAGATCTAGAGGCTAGTTTATTGTGTTTCGACAGAAAACCCAGTCAAGAAGTTAAGAGTATTTTAAAAAGTTTCACCCCATCCCACAATGGTAGACTAATTAGAAATGGTGGGATGGTTTGTTTTGAATGTAGTTAGAATTTTTTGAGTGATTTTTTTTGTGGAAAAGGATAGGGAAGGCAAGGGTATGAAGTTATGATGCTACTCCAAGAAAAATATGAGCTTTCCACATGAGAAATGGTGCCTACAAGTTAGGGACGGTTGAAATAGCATTGGTTTTGATATGGGAAAGGATTATTATGTTCATGTAGACTAATTTGAAGGTGTTTTCAATAGTGGAAGTGTATGGGAAGGTTTGGAATATACTTTTCTAATAAACCCTCCTTTGTAAAGCATGGTTTGTGCATAAAACAAGGGTTTACATTTTGGGGATTTTGGTAAAGGTTATAGGGTTAAAGGATTGGTTATTCTAATGTTTTAGAACATGAACAATGATTGTTTGCAGCCATTCTTTGTTTCGGAGATAGTTAGATGGTAGTTGCTTTTCATTTTAAACCTATTTGGTGTAATTTCAACTTAGGACAATCAATAATTCTATTATATCTTCCAAAAAAAATGTATCTAAGTTCCTGATATGTTTTATTAGAGAAAAATAGCTCTCAAGAAGTGTGATTTTTTTGTTGAGGTCCTCTGTGAATTTCCAATTACCACCCATTTTAGGGGTTTACTAACCTACTTGAAGTATAGTGTGGTTATTTCTTTAAAGGTGAGAATCTGATCTACAAAAGTAAAATTAAATATTTGTGTCTAGGACCTGTTAAAAAGATGTTAAAAAGGTCTAAATGTTTGTATATGGTTTAGAAGGTAGACTTGAGGCTTTTGATTTAATAAGCAATGTGTCCCTTGTGTGCCAATGGTGACATGACTATAAAAAACTATGAACTTGATAAGATAGTATTATGTGAATGAGTTACTGGTTTATCTTAGGAAGAAACATGATAAGTATTGTGTCTTGAAGGTCTGATAATTTCTTATAGTAAGAAGGTATGTATGGTTGTTAATGTGCCTTGGTGATTTGGTATAGGTGTTTGATTATTTTTCCTTGAAGGGATACACTTGCAATGTAGATTGATATGATGTAAAGTAGAGGATGTGAATGGTTCTCTAATTAGGTTTTGATGTTCTATTAGTCACTTCAATGTTGTTTGAGTTATGGTACAGGTCTGTAGAGCTAATATAATGAGTGGCTTGTTGATAGCCTTAATAATTTGATGAATTTTATTGAGGTGGTAGATGAGTTTTTGGTTGGTTTTTGACGAAAGTCAAATGAATTGTTGAAGTTTATGTATTCTATCTTCTCTTGATTCTATTTGGAATTAAAATCCCCTAAAAAATGAGTGTTTGGTATGATGCTCTACATTAGTTAAAAACCACGATGAGGGTTAACTCATAATATATTATCTCTAGATACTAAATATTATAGGGCTCACTGATAGGAATCACTATCCTTAAAAGGCTCATAACCTGAGTACAAAAGATGGCACACTACCAACATACAATGGTAGTGGTTCACTAGGAACAGAATGAACTGATTGAATACACCTTCAATGTGTAGGGTTTAGTTCCACTAAAGCTTGGAATAAAAATCATTGCATTGCAGAATAAATTTGTACTACTCACAAAGCATTTAGGCTCAAATCTTCTCCTTTGTTCACTTGCCCGCACACACACACACACACACTTTTCTTTCTTGCTTTCTTTTGCCTCTCTCTAATTGCTCTTCATCTTCAATGTGTCTTCTATATATACAAAAGCATATCTTTTTCAAAAATTAGGTCAGAACCATATAAGATTCAAACATTGTATCCAAATAGTGTATTATGCCAAGTTGGCTAGTAGTCTTCATAATATATTGCATTCACTGAGTTGACCAAGACTAGAAACATAATTCTTCAAACCAGCAAATAATCCTTAAAGCAAAACACCTTTTGCATATGAGAACACATTAATTTCCCATCATACTACTAGTAAAGAGATTGTTAGCACAACCACATTATAAGAATGTTCACCTTAGTAGATTGCAGAGTTTCCCACATAGTACACCACACATAGAACTGTAGACATGGAAAATGTACCGATTACACTTGATACTAATTACTAACACCGGTTCATCCTGAATCATCTCCTTTAATAATAATTTAAAATTAAATATCCCTTATTTGATTAAATTCATCACATTCCACTTCTTAATTAAATAAATCATCATCTCCTGTTGATTAAATATATCATTTTATTTAATTAATCCTCTAGTCTTCCTTTAATTAAATAATTTATCTGATTTAATTTATATCTAAGGTCATTCTCTTAAATTAAATAAATCATTCTTTATTTAATTTAATCTAACATCATCTCATTCTTAATTAAATAAATCAAAATCTTTATTTAATTAAGTCTAAATCATTTTGCTCTCATTTTGATTTAAATCAATCCAAAAATATAAATCAAATTATCACATCAACTAATCTCTCTTTGAATTAATCAAATATTGATTAATCTTAATCTTAATCACTCCAATCCTCTAGATTTTGCAGCTTTCTCAATAAATCATTTCTTTTGATTTATTAAATCTTGTAATTTCTCTCAACATGGCATCAAAAATGGAATATTCTTCCAAATTTGAAAATCCCTCCAAAGGGATTTGTCCTTCCAACAAGGCATTCAATATATTTTACATGTCCTTGTGCATTGAGCCAAGTGACATTTAATTAATTTCTTTCTCCTTCCAACATGTCATTTCATAAATTTGAAATTCCACTTAATATCATTGATTGGCACATTCACCAAAATGTGCTCCACCTTTGTCCACTCAAATGTTGAAAATGTTGGCAATATAAGGGCATACAACTAAGGGGGGGTGAATCATTTGTCACAAAAATTAAAAAGTTATTTAGCTTGTTAGCCTTATTCCTAGATCTGATAATTAAACATGAAAGCATAAATCATCAATACACAAAAACACACATAACACCAAGATTTTTTACATGGTAACCCTGTTAGGGGAAAAACCATGGTGGAGGTCCACAAGATTATACCATATTAAAAGTATAATGAAAATGAAATATGGGGAATGTACATGCATTTAGGCACACTATCTATATCTCACTACTCTATTACAAAGGAAGAAACACTGTCTTATAGAAATATTCATATTACAACCATTTGCATTTGGAACTGAGAAAATAGCATATGCTAATGCCTGATTACAATTTTGGTTAAGCACATGAACAATTATTCACTCTTCTTCACTTTTATTCACAAAATTATCTTCTTTCAAATGATTTAAAAAATATTCAAACATACACAAAAGCACACCCTTGCACACTTCAATTTAAATAAACAATCTCTCGTATATATCTACAACATGAAATTACATCGCTACAAGTTGGCCACAAAGAAATAATAAAATGAATACAAACTGTTAGCCTAGAACAATAGATAATTTTCAATGCGAATCAACCAAGGTTAGCCACAACATAGTGAAGACCCAAAATAACAACTTCAATATGAAAACACTTCAATTAATTTCTCCTCAAAGATCCACAACATGCTTCAACACCTTGTCAGCCAAAAAGATGAAAAACATGATCACTTAAGAGAAAATATCAGATCACAAGAAAAACAATCAACGTGGACATGCAACATAGATAGAGAATAATATAGAAACATCCAAAAACATCACAAATCACCAAAGAAGCATCCACAACAACTGAAATAACTGAAATCACATCATCTTCAATCAACAACACCAACTAGAGCAACAAAAAAATTGTCATAATGTAAATATTCATAACTCGATCAAATCTTCATGTGGATCTAAAAAAATTGATGTGGATAAACTAGATACATTCAGCAACAAACCATTTAGTCCACAACCTATGATCAACAATGTACAAAACTCACCGACAGACAAAACTTCACTTCACCACTGACAACCTGCAACTCATTCTAGTATAATTTTCTCAATATCCTTGACATATACAACTTTAGGTGAATTAATGTTGCTACTATTGACATAAATGACAAACACATATCAATAACACAACCACAATATCCAACAGACAAGTGACTTCATGCTATTGGTTGATCTTTTAACCTACATTCATCCATTTTGACTCATTCTCCATCACTCTCATCTATAAATAAGAGGCTCTCACTTTGATTTTGGATCCACAACTTCATTGCAAAATCACTATCTTCATATTTAGAGCTATTTTTATCCATTTCATCAAGTGTTCATAGTTTTTGTGGTTTCAAGCTAGGTTATGCCAAAATTTCATTAAGGAGCTTAAATCATCAACAAATCTTCATCAAGCTTACAAGGGATTGGGAAAAGGCCATTTTCCACATCAAAACGGCACAAATTCCCCCATGGGATTAAGAGTTTGCTTGCTTTAATAGGATTTAATAGCTTTCTTTGTTGTGTTCTTTATTTATTTCCTATTTTGTGCATTGTAAATGAATTCTATGAGGAATGTTGATTTAACTTGCATATGAATCTAATTGTGTGATTGTTTGTTGTGTTTATGTAGGTCTACAATCAAAATTCACATTTTGGCACTAGGAGGGTGAATCAAAATTCACATTTTTGGAGAAAATTTCATTGTTTTCTTGACATTTTTGTGCCTATAAGAAACTAAACTGCTATCATTTTAGTGATGCCATAAAATGATGCTACCGATCCAATAGTGCCATACAGTGATGCTACAAGTCCAAAAACTCCATACAGTGATGCTAAAAACTCCAAGCTCCACTGTTGAAGTCTTACCACCCAGAAATTCAAATTTCCAAACTTTGACACTAGTACACTTTTATGTCACTAGATTTCCAAATTCCAAATTGTACCACTTGGAAAAATAGCACCACAATCACACTCACTAGTCCTATTGCAGAGCACCATTGTTAGTCCTAATAGATCCATATAGCACTATTGACTTCTTCAAACTATGACACATATGAAAATTGTGCCACTAGAGTTGGGTAAAAGGCACTAATTAGTTTAATTTTAACATGTGTCTTTTCATTTTGATTGCTTGTGATTACTAACTAGCTTTTTGACCTCTATTTTTTTGTTTTGAGCAGTTTTTGTAGGTTGTCTTAATCAAAGGTGAAGGAGGGAAACAAAGATGAAGAATTCTATGACATCATCATTTCATTGTATTAAGTGTTTTTAAACACTTTGAGGAGAAATTATAATCCCTCTCCTAAGGATTTTCTATCTTTCATGCTTTTAAGACTCAATACATTTCAATTTGGGTTAAAAAAGAACAAGACAAAAGGATTAAAAGGAACCATAGGCAACTTTCTAAATTTTGTTTAAGGTTTAACAATTGGACAAATAACTTCCATATTTCCTTTTGGTGCTTAAAAAGAATCCAAGTTTTTGCTTTTAGGAATTAAAATGAACATGTGCTTCTATACTTTATAATCTATTATCCAAAATAATATTATATAAAAGATGTATGCACTTCTCTCATGCCTCATGGCGATCTTGAGAATCAAAAGGATTTTTGTGATATTAGTTGTATGAGGGATTACCTCCACACTTCAATTTGGGATTCTAAAATTGAACAAAATCTTGTGAGTGTGGGTGGGGTTTATTGCATGTGTTCTCTCTTTTTTTTCAATAAATATTGATTGAAATATAGATGTACTTGCTCACTTTTTTCTATCTTTAGAGGGGTTTCCTTGTGTGAAAAAGTAATCACCCAAGGGAATGACCCAAATGGAAACACACTAAAGACAAGCGACTTCCAATTGGTATATAAGTGTGGGTACTTGAGGAAAGTTCAAGTATCACGAGGATTGTTCTGACAAGAAGGGCAACAATGGTCTCTTAAGGAGTTTCATGGGTACTAATGTTTGGCTGACTAGAGAAGTGAGTGCACTGTAAAGGGGAGCATGTGTGGTCAAGCATCTAATCATCCACTAAAAGTAGGTGTAGCTGGATTTATCCAAGTGGGGATTCAACAAATATTGTTTCAATATCCATAGGGTTTTTCATATTTTTGGAATCAAAACACTTTGCTCGGATCTCAAACATTGGAAAAAAAACATTCAACACGATCATCAAATTTCAAACCCTTTAGGAAGAAAATACCTTTGACAAAATTCAAGTGTTATTGCTTTCCCTAGGGATCCTATCCTTATAGGTTTCTAAGCATTTGAATTTGTTGCCCCCTAAAATTTTATTCCAAGTCAATTTTTCTTAATGATTCTCCTTTCATGATAATTCTTAAACTTGTGCATTCATGTCTAAGTCACAGCTTTGAAAAATATTATAACTATCATAGTCCTATCAAATTCCCTAACCAAGTTGCTAGGTTTCAAATTTTCAAAATCACCCAATCTTCTTGCAACCTTTGGAAGTGATGCTTTATGTTGTCAGGATATCAGCGGTTCTTGAAACTATAGAAATTTCAACCCATGGTTACAAATTTCTAACTCATAGTGGCAAGTGACCTCAACAGGATATAACATTTCTAAAGTGTCAGTGCATTTAATGAATTTTACGATGCCTTTAAGGAATGCCTTCTCAAATGTCTTGAGACCTCAATGGAGGGTTTAATGTAATGTTTCAAAATACTCTAAAAGGATAGCTCTTTAATAAGAAAGTTGCAGAGATGGTTTGACATGTTTTCTTAGCAAATAAATGACCATTTTCCACCATTGAAGTTAAATAAACCTACATGCAAGGGAAGGTGGCAGTACTTTTCTGATTCTAGAGTTTTCTCAGAATTGTACTTCCTGGTGATGTTAGGGAATGGGAAGATGAAATTTTTCATGTTCTACAACCTGATTTGAGTTGGCCAGAGGAAGAGAAATTCGACATTATCTCTCAGCTACGTTTGCTAGTCTAGAAGGAGAAAACCAGCTATGTCAAGTACAACCAAATGATCCTTGTTTTGGACGAAGAAGAAGAACACGTTGAATTTCGCAATTTAGTTATGGAAATGCAATTGGAGCTATATAGAGTTTTGGAACCTCCCGAGGTTTAGAGACATGTATGGAATCCTTTTGCAACAAAGAATAATAATTTATTTTATCAAAATGGTTGTCATTTCACAATCCTTATCATTAGTCATTTTCAAGACCATTACTTTTGTAATGTAACAGTTTTGGAGTGCATGTATATATAGGCCTCCATGTTTCTAGTAGTGGATTATTTTGGCTATTCTTGGAAATAGGGGAAGTAGGGGAAGTCTTGGGTTCTCTTTCAAGATAGTTGGTTGTAAAGGGTGTTGGGACTTTGTGCTCACAATTTTAATGTTGGAAAAATAAAGAGTCTTAAGATCTTTTTACTTGCAAATGTTTCTTTTTGATTGTCAATAGACTTTGGGATTTTGGAATTTATTTCCAATATTGATTATGTTATGTCAAACTGTATATGCAATTATTTCTGGAACTTTGAATGCTGAATAATTCATTTATTAAAGGGGAAATTTACTACTCACTCTTTTCTTGTTTCTCATCATGGGTGTGAAATAAATGGTATTTGTATCATTTATTTGCATTCACTTCATTCTGAATCAATTCATCACATTTAATTTTATGGTTATGGGTAGATATTAGTATTCCTTTCTTTCTTTTTGGTTAAAAGCATACCCTAATATTTTCCAATCATTTCAGATCTTTCGAAGGTAGTTACACCTTGTAAAATAAGTAGAGAGCACATGAAAATACCATTGCAAGTGACTCAACTGTTAGTGCTATTTTTTCTTCCTACTAGGAATTCTAAGTCATTTTTCTTCATTCATTTTCGAAGGACAAATCTATTAACTAAAATATTTTTGGTGACTCCACTAGGGAATTGAAGTGGCTTGTGTTTTGTTTTCCCAAAAATTTGAGGGTACCTCCCTAAGGATGGAGGTTGGAAACTCTATGTTTATGAATGATCTATTTGGTAGAAGAATTACAGTGTTATGTCATGGATTTGGTAGCATTTCAACCACGGGGAACCCAAATTGGACCATTTACTTTACCTCAATATACAACCATACTTGAAGGTTCAAGAAAATAATTTCCTAAATTTGCTAGTGAAGATTCTCAAGATCTAAATCATCATATTCAAGCATTCACCATTACATGTGGAATCCTTGGAGTTCAAGAAGAATATGTGTTTGTGTGGTTTTTTGTTGAGAGTCTCATTAGATGAGCAGAAAAATGGATTCAAAATCTAGAAGATGGATGCATTACTGATTGGGAATCTTTAAATAATAAGTTCTTGGGAAGATATAATGGACTTGTTGATGAAGTTGCTCTATTAAATCAAATTTTCAACATTTGTAAGCAAGAATGTGAATCCATAATAGATTTCATGGATATATTTAACTAGTTGTTGAAGAAAATTCCCACCCCCATAAAACCAAGTGAGTGACTTCAATTTTGTACTTTTACTTCCTCTTTGCATTCCAATGTTCAATTTGAACTAAAAAGAAATAGAGTAAATGATATTCAAATTGCTCAACAAGAGGCTATACAGATTGAAGATGATTTAATATTAAGTGGATTCTGGAAAGCAAATCAAGTTATAGACTATTTGAAATGTGAATTTATGAGGAAGCCTATCATGTAGAAGTTAATCCCTCAACCTATAGATTTTCAATATATGCAACCTCCTATTGAATGTCTTAACCTCACTATTTTTGATTCAAATCAATTTGGTAGAAATAAAGGAAATTTTGTAGAAAGTGAGCCTTGTATAAATGGAATAATTGAAGCTTTTTACTTACATCATGAACCTAAAAAATTCCTCATAGAGGAAATAAAATAAATCATCCTTCCATGATGCAAGGTATAGTGAGGGTAATGAGAATAATGTTTCTTTTTCATCTTTATCTATTGTAGAAATGGAAACATTTACTTTTATCCATGATGAGGAACAATTTTAGGATGCCCAACATATAAATGAGGTGTTGAATGTCTCTCCTCTAATTTGTATGCAAACTAGATTCACATCCTTCAAATTTCCTAAATTGATTGATGTTAAAGCTATAAACATGAGTGATGAAGTGAGTCATGGAGTTGTTGAATCAAATGTTATAAAAGAAAGTGGAGTTTTTCCTGTTGAAGATAATTCTCAATCATGAGCTGCCAGAAAAGTGGATTGTACCAAAGGGAGGTTCTCGTATGATGGTTTATATGTGGGTTGTTCAATTTAGGGACTGATTACTCCTTGCTTGTATAGTCAAGTGCATCACAATGTCACATGCGAGATTATACAAATGAATGTTGTCAGTTTTCCACTGAGCAATCTAGATGCAAGATGTCAAATTAAAGAAGAATTAAAATAAAATCATGAAAGATGCATTCAAAGAATTAAGATTGCTATACTTTTGGATGAAGTATTTCTTAGCAAGCATAAGGACATTGAAGTGTTATCAAATTCATATATTTTTCATGAGGAACAATTATTTGGATTCAGTATTCCATTCAGAGGGTCTGCATATATGAAAGATCATGCATTTTCTATTCAAAGCATCAAGTTTCGTCTAAGTATGATAACGCCCCATTGGCATAGTCATTTATTTCACTTGGGCATCAATTTTTCTAAACCTGTAAATGGCTTTGCATAGTTCCATAAGGGATTGGTGTTTTTCACCTAGTTCAGTTGCATATAGGAGTTTTAGGTTATTCTTTCCTTTTTGTTGTTTGGTTGGTTTCCATTTTGGTTTGTGCCTAGTTCCCCTCCACCCTACTGTCTCCTATCCTTTACTTTTCTTTTGACTCCATGCCCAATGGACTTGGATTGGTCTACCCTAACGATTCTAGAGTTCTCTACATTTTTGACAAAAATATAGTCCCCAGTCAGAGCCAATGTTACCCCCTAAAATTTTATTCCAAGTCAAATTTTTTTAAAGCTTCTTCTTTCATGATAATTTTTAAACTTGTGCATTTATTTCTAAGTCATGGCTTTGACAAATCTTATAACTATCACAGTCCTATCAAGGTTCCTAACCAATTCGCTAGGTTTTGAAATTTCAAAATCACCTAATCTTCTTGCAACCTTAGGAAGTGATGCCTTATGTTGTTGGGATATCAACAGTTCTTGAAACTCTAGAACTTCTAACCCCTGGTTACAAAAATCTAGAACTTCTAATCTGTGGTTACAAAGTTCTAGCTCGTAGTGATGAGGTGACCTTAGTGGGATATATCATTTCTAAAGTGTCAGTGAATTTAATGAATTGTACAATGCCTTTAGGGAATTACTTCTCAAATGTCTTGAGACCTCAATGGAGGGTTTAACATAATATTTAAAAATCCTCTGAAAGGACAACTCTTTAATAAGAAAGTTGGTGAAATGGTTTGACACATTTTGCTTAGGAAATAAATGACCAATTTCCACTGCTGAAGTTAAATAATCTTGCATGCAAGGGAAGGTGGCAGCATTTTTTTGATTCCAAAGTTTTCTCAGAATGGTACTTCTTGGTGATGTCAGGGAATGGGAAGATGAACTTTTTCCTTTTCTTAAACCTGATTTGAATTGGCCAGAGGAAGAGAAATTCAACATCATCTATCAATTGTGTTTGCTGGCCTAGAAGGAGAAAACCAACTATGTCGAGTACAACAGTATGATCCTTGTTTTGGAAGAAGAACACGCTGAATTTCAAAATTTAGTTATGGAAATGCAATTGGAGCTATATAGAGTTTCAACACCTCTAGTGGTTTAGCGACATGCATGGAATATTTTTGTGATAGAGAATAATAACGTCATTTCTAAAATGATTCTCATTTCATGATCCTTGTCATCGGTTGTTTTCAAGACCATTACTTTTGTAATGTAACAGTGTTGGAGTGCATGCATATATAGGCCTCCAAGTTTCTAGTAGTGGCATCTTTTGGTTATTCCTGTGAATAGGGGAAGTAGGGGCAGTCTTGGGTTCTCTTTTAGCACAGTTGGTTGTATAGGGTGTTGGGCCTTTGTGATCACAATTATGATGCTGGAGAAATGAAGAAAGTGTTTTCAGATCTTTGCATTTGCAAATTTTTATTTTTGATTGCCAATAGACTCTGGGATTTTGTAATTTCTTTCCAATATTTATTT
Organism: Sequoia sempervirens; assembly: GCA_007258455.2. Lineage (NCBI taxonomy): Eukaryota > Viridiplantae > Streptophyta > Pinopsida > Cupressales > Cupressaceae > Sequoia > Sequoia sempervirens. The sequence goes on from VDFB02193867.1 coordinate 418,465,063, forward strand.
TGTTATATCAAACTGTATGTGCAATTATTTATGGAACTTTGAAAGCAGAATAATTCATTTATTAAAGGGGAAATTTACTGCTCACTCTTTTCTTGTTTCTCATTGTGGGTGTGGAATAAATGAGCTTTGTATCATTTGTTTGCATTCACTTCATTTTGAATCAATTCATCAAATTTACTTTTATGGTTATGGGTAGATATCAGTATTCCTTCCCTGCTTTCTAGTTAAAAGCATACACTAATATTTTTCATTCATTGCATATCTTTCAGAGGTAGCTACACCTTGTAAAATAAGTAGAGAGAACTTGTAAATAGTATTGCAAGTGACTCAAATATTAGTACTATTTGTTCTTCTTACTGGGAATTTTGAGTAATTTTTCTTCATTCATTTTCAAAGGAAAAATCTATTAAGTAACAAAATTGACATCTCAATTTTCTCACTAAAGTCAACAATAGGGAACCTTTGCCTTACTTTCCTTGATTTAAACATAATGGACCTTGTGGAATCAGAAGAAATTGGGATATTGGAAATTTAGTTTGAAAACCTAATCAAGAATTATTTGTAGTAAAAAGAAGTCATTAAGCAAAGCTAAGAAAGAATTGAACCTCACACATGTGCTCTTTCAAATGATTTCCCAAAAGATCAAGATCTGAAAACCAAAGACCAAAGGTCTTAGTCAAAAAACTTGCAAGAAAAGGTTATCTATGCCTTACGAGTTTAGAGAAAGATTGACCTTCAAATTTTACAAATGTGCATCAAGGAACAATCCAAATTTGTATTCATTTTACTATTGTCAAAATCCAAGTCTCTTTCAAAGGTTTGAATATCTCACATAGGAAATATTAGCATGTTCTTCAACACCTTGGTCTAGTAAAAACAAAGTATTTCTAAGTCTCTTAGAATCAAAATCAAACTTTAATCCATCCTTCAAACATAAAAATACAAATTCACCTCACCGAAAACTCTTGGAAATCTTGAAAAAATCCTCTATGCTAAACTTTGGGAAAATCCTCTCGAAATAAAAAATAAAAACAAATCCAAATCATCTTGTTTGACTATGTGTGTATAGATGAATCCTTCTTTGCACACTTAGTTAAATTATCATCTTGTGGACAAGTTCACTCAAAGACAACATCTAACCTCTTAAAGTTTATGAGTTCATTATCCCAAATCAAAATCAAAATCAAATCAAATCAATCCACAATAAAAAAATCCAAAACATCAAATCCAAAGTACTAAAGTTTAGTATCCTTCTCAAGGTTTCCTAAGAGTCCAATCACACATCCTTCGTGTTGATGTTCCAAGTTGACCCACAACATGCACGCAAGATAAAAGTGAAAGTATCTCACCTCTCCTAAAAGAGAATCAGTAATCAAACTAATCACCTCCCAAGGTCTTTGATGTTGGTTCACAATGTTGTTGTTTCATGAAGTGGTCAATATGGCTGTAATATTCAAGGGGCCTACTAGTTTTGAGCTTCTAACTTCCTTTGAAACCTTAACTTTCCTTTTTTTCTATCCCATCCTCTACCTTGTGAAACTTTCTTCAACCTTCTTCTAACTTGTCTCACTCTTCTCTAACATCTTCTAACCCTAAAGAGATAGCAACAAAAATATCCTTCTAAACCCTGAGGATTTTTTTTACAAAAGAGGCAAAAATGCCATATCTATAAAACGTGTTAGATGCATCGGCCCACTTTAGGGTTTACAATAAGTCATTCATAGAAGAATTCAACCCTAGAAGAGTTTGAAACAAATTCAAACATGCATTGAATGCAAGGGCACCAACCAAATCAGCCTAGGATCTTACACATAACTCAAACCAAAACATGTGAAGAAGAGAGAAAGCAAAACAATGAGGAAGCACAACTTTCGATGCAAATTTGCATTAATTATTCCCTTCACTTTTCCCATACCTTGCTCCATTCTAGCCTTCATCAACAAGAACATCTTCTACAAGCCATTCACAAGTGGCATAGGTGAAACCCTAGCTCGCAATTCAATACCATTAATATTATTCTTCAGATCTATCCCATTCTCTCTTTTTGAATAGATATTCATTAATGTTTGCACTATAGGTCGCTGTGCCATCCAAATTGTGTTTAGTTACTAGATCTTTCTTTGACTAGAGAGTAAACATCCTACCACCACTTCCTCAATTGTTCTAGACTAAGATGCCTTGGTTCATCAACAATTTCATTCATTTCCACAATATATTACTTGATTTCAATCACTAAACCTGGCATTGCTTCCCTCGTGCCACTTTCTTCAGCTTGCGGACCTCAAATACCCATAGAATGCACAAGATAGTTGCTCTATACTTGCTTGGGGATTTGGATTCCTCATGTAATTTCTGAGTAGAAGTATTTTACTGAGCTTTTCTCTTTCGGGGAATGGGCCATTGTCTAGATTTTCTTAACCTCCATATTCTTTGATGGCAGTCCTTAATGATGTAGACCTCTCCACACATTGGTGTTTGAAACCTCATACTAGACTAAGGTTATCTTTCCTTGAAGAATCCTACTCTTCATGTACAACTTCATTCTTTCTTTTCTACTTTAGGGATGGAGGATCCCTCTATGTCTCTCTTGGCCTTTCCAGTCGCTACCTTGCTAGACTCAACCTACATTCATCAAACACCAATGTGAGAATCCAAATGTTGACAACATTTTCATCCAAGTGTTAGCTTAAAACCATGATAAAACCATTAAATTAGCCATCAAGCATCAATATTGAGAAGTTCGAGACTTCAAGCTAACCGGGAAAAACCAGCCTAGGAGGAATTTTGGAAAATTCTGAACCAGGCAGATTCTCCCAATGAAGCACCAATGCTAACAATAGATTATCAAAATGAACATAAGTAGCACACAATAATGAAATTCATCAAGCTAAAGCAAGATATATTTAAACATTTATCATTAGATTCATCAATTTTATCCAATTTCCTAAATTCCACAAAGTATAGCAAAGAATTAAGAAAAATTTGGCCAGACCAGAATTTTGCGAAGAGCGCAAAACTTCAAACTTCATAAAACTAAAGGAAATCGAAAAAATCTAGCCAGATCAGAATTCTATGAAGAGCGCAAAACTTCAAACACTAGCACATTTTTGGGAAACTGAAGGAAGGAGGAAGAACTAGGAAAATCCAACTGGGCAAAAAAATCTTGAGGTCGATAGAAAACCCAAAAATTGACAATCCAACATGAATTCACTCAAATTGACTGAAGGTCACAAATTTGAGGACCCTACACATGGAAATTGTTCAACATGAACCTCCTAAAAATCTTCTTTGAATCTTAGGCTCAATCGAAAGTAAAACAAGACAAGATGACAATGCCCTAGGCATGAAACCCTAGATTTTAACCACGAACGCCTAGGGTAAGCCATGAAATGCCCAAACACACAAGAATTTGAACTCCAAGCAAGACCAAAACATTTTAAAGCACAACAAGACCAAATATCAAAACCCAACAAGATGCCAATGATAAAGCAAAATGGCATAAAGCTCCAAAAATTGACCAAACTTGGAAACCTGATGGTCGGACAAAAATCTGGAAAAAATCGGACCTAGGCATAATTCTGCGAAGGCCAGAAATCTTTGAGCTGCAATGTAAAATAGGCCAAGCCGGATTTCAAGTGCAACCTTGCAAAATGGAGGGAAAGAGGAAAAACTAAGAAAATCCAATTGGGGCAGACAATCCTGAACTGGCTCAAAAACCTAAACAACACTTAATTGGAGTTTGAAAGAAAACTAGGAAAATCCTGATAGACCAGAAAATCCCAAACCAGGGTAAGAAGCCAAACTTTGCCCAAAACATAAGATTTTCAAAATGCAACTTGGGTAAAACACTTGGGAAAACAAGATAAACCTATTAAGCACATGCCAAGGCAAAGTACAACCTCAAAATCAAAGGGGGAAAAACATAAAGAGCGAAAGCAAAAGAGGGTCCCATTTTAATCAAATTTAAAATCGGGTGGTTATGCAAGGCATAACAATTCACGACTTGGCTGGGAAAATAGTTTAACCATTCTAAGGAAACTGAGGGATTCAGTTACCTAGAACTCCTGGTTTATGGACATCACAATTCTAGTTAGGTCAATAAACAAGGTTGAACTAGAATCTCAAATGTAAATCAACACTGGCTACCCCTGAATCTATGTGGGTGCTTGAAGGTGCATCACCCTTTTACAAAGTTTTCCTCATCTTTTGAACAATAATGTGCAAGATTTTAACTACATGAGTTGATTCCATTTAATTCTTGTGCAATGATATCCTGGGCATTGCTTCACTACCAGTCAAGTGTCCATAGCTCCGATGGAGATACCTCTAGTTTTCTCACAACATTGCTCTACTGCTAGTCAGGCGTCCATAGCCCTGGTAGAGATACTGGAATCACCCATTTAGTATTGAGTTCTCTTTTCTTTCTTTTTTTCTCTTTTCTCAGATATTTCATTCTATTCCTTCTTAATATGTTAGATGTCCAACATTTGTACTGGGTTGAAAAGTACCATGGACCTCATAACAACATATGGGGAATAGGATTTTTCACTTAAATCTTGCAACACCATTGTCCTAAGACAAATATACCTTTACAAAAGGAGATGTTTCTAATGATTTGTGATAGATTCAATTGTATTTAGTGAATATTGCTTACTTTACACCTTGTTCTCAACGACTTTCCACAACTCTCATTAACAATGGACATAAAAAAATGAATTTAGAACAAAATCATCCAATCAAAAAACATAAAAATATCTAAACCAACTTCTCTCCTAGGAACCAAAGTGTACTTCAGATAACAACCCCCTTACCCAATTGAATAAAATGAAGGGCCCCACAAAAAGAACAAAGGAACAAAAAGCAAAAAGAAAACACAAGGAAAAGACAAAACCAATGGAACAACAAACTATTTACATATATACAACCCAACAAAATCCCAGAACTTTTACGACCAAAAATAATGTTTGAGAAACTTTCCATTGATAGGCAATGAAATAGGTTCTCCTATTAAACTACTCTGCTAGAAAGCATTTTCTCCTAGGATTTCAACAATTTGATAGGGACCCAACTAGAGTTTATCAAACTTCTAGTGGTCACCCTTCTTTTCATTGGCTTTATCCCACAGTAAGACAAGGTATGCTATCCTAAAATCCTTGACTTTGGCTCTTTTTTAAAACCAACATTTGACAACAACCTGGTGCTTAAAGAATTGCTACAAAGTAGCATCTATTTTCTCTTCTAATTTCAGCAATCCAGCTAACATTTGACAACTTTTTGAGCTCCATTTTGACCAATAAGGCTATTTGAGGATGCATTTTTTGAAGTTTTTGTCTAACAGGTTTTGCATCTGGATACACTGCTAAGTGATGAACCATAGTCTTTGGATCAAGCCCTAGCATGTCAGCATAACTCCATGCGAAGTTTATTTGCCTTTCCCTTAGGAATGCTGCTGGGAGCTCTTGCTCTTCTGATAATAGTGATTCTGCATAGAATGTGATATGTTGGGGTCTCCTCTGTTCCTAAGTTGACAAGATTGCATTTTTTGGCCAGGACTGCTGACTTTTCCTGATGAATAGCTCCTAGAGGAAGATTGAATCCTTCATCCTCAGGTGCCTCAGAGAGGTTTTCATTGTTGGATACGTCCTTTCTTTTTACTATTTTCTTGTCAGAGAGTGCCACAGTGTGGTTTTCACTCAAGGACTTGGATATGATTCTTAGTTTCTCACTTTTGTGACTAAAGGATTCAATCATTTCCCCATAATAGGCATGTGTGTCCAACTCCATTATAAAACCTACCTTATGATCTCCATCTAGAATGCTATCCCTCAATCCCATGAATTTTGAGAGCACCTCATCATTTTTGAATGTATCAAGAATTGGTGGTCCTTGTTGGTCGTAGTCGATGAGTTAGGGATATACTAAGTGAATCTCATGGCTTTGATGTTTTGTTTCGAAGGAGAGGGTGCTAATCATACACAAGGTGGTGTCCTCAAATAACCTAGGTAGATTGGTCAAGTGATCCTCGTCATCACTACTAATATAGGCCTCAGTTATAAAGTTGTGTATGTCTCTACCTGTGAATATTGGTGAGCGTACTTCTGCTAGTATTGGCTAAGGAGAAATATGAACCATTCTAATTGGAGGACACTAGCCACGTATGGTATACTTGGAGGGATACATCCAAGGCCAAGATTTGTTATGGGTCACATCTCTGGCATGATAGGTATTATGAGCCCATTGTCATTTTGTCCTAGTCTTTGATTTATGTTGTAGCCCATTGCAAGCATCATTTTTAAGCCCTTTCTTGTCTCATCCATTGGTAATTATAGTGCTGGTCTTTCATCTTGATAAAGCATGTGTGATATATCTATGTCAATAACCTCCTGGCCAAGGTCTCCCTAGCTTGTGAATTCAAAATAGTCTCCATGAGACGTTTGTGATGTGGAAGCGTGATTCTCTTGTGGACATCCTCGTGATCTAGGAGATTGTGGTAACTCTCCTATCACAAAAGCATTGTTAGGGATCTTGTAGCTTCCATAATAATCCTCTGAGATGATGAGCTTGATGTCGAAGATGGTGGGAATGGTGGGTATCTTTGTCACAAAAGTGGAAGCGAGGGTGGCAGGATCGATGTATTGTGGGGATGGGCCCTCATCATTTTTTGGCACTTGGGGGATTTTGTCATACTTTGCCTCAAGATTTTTGCAATATGAGAATGGTTCGGGATCTCCATGGATGGTGACCTTTTGTCCATTATGTGTAAATTTGACACATTGGTGGAAGGTTGATGCTACAACTTTCATCGCATGGATCCATGGGCATCCCAGGAGGATATTATATGGTAAATCAAGGTCCAAGACCTAACAAGTGGTTTCCATGAGTGTCGACCCTACTTGAATAGGGAGTTTTATTGTGCCCTAAGACACTCTTTCTTGGTCATCATACGCTCTTATCGTGATGCCTTTTCCTTTTTCAATGGAATCTTTTGATTTTTTCAATTGTTTGATGAGGCTAAGAGAACAAATGTTCAAAACTACACCTCCATCCACTGGGACTCTTTTGATTTTTCTCTTATTTACGATGGATTCCAAGTGAAGTGTGTGATTATGAGATGGTTGGGTGGGGAAATCTTAGTTAGAGAATGTAATGAGATTAGGTGTTATGATATTTCTGACCATAGCTTGGAATTGCTTCGCATCGAGATTTGCGGGGATGGTGGATGAGGCTAATGCTTCTTCAAGAATTTTCCTATGGGCTAATGATATTTTCAACAACTCCATGATGGAGATGTGTGCAAGAATTCTCTTGAGTTGGTCTAGAACATTGTAGCCATTAGGAATAGATCTAGATGAAGGGACCCTATTTGGTTGAGATGATCCTGTGATAGTGACTTTGTTGCCTCTTGTGGTGACTCCACAATCTTTGGCATAGGCACCCTTGATGGTGATGACCATGCAGTTTTCATTTAGGGAGGCAATGATTATTTTGTACAAATGATTTATACTACCCTTCCCTTTATCCTTGTTATTCCCTTTGTTGCCATGATTCAACATCGGATTCGTGTAGATTTTAAGATTCTGATTTCCTGCAGGTTGTTCCATGTTTATGATTTTCTTATCAATGAGATATTGGATGATGTTTTTGAGTCTCATGCAACTTTTTGTGGTGTGGCCTTTGATTTTATGAAATTCGCAAAGTTGATTCTTGTTATACCAAGGAGGTTTGACATTGGGTTCTTGGTAATTCTCGAATGTAGGAGGTTTGATAAGTTTTTCGTTGATCAACTTTTTCAATGTTAAGGGCCTTGGAGATTAATTGATCATATGTGGTGATGACCTGAACCTTGAGGTGAAATTCCAAGTGGCTTTCAAGGTTGGCTATGATGGTGCAGACTTGTTGTTATTCTAGCATGGTCCACTTGCTCTAATTAGCCTTGGATTGCCATCGTTGAAGGAATGAAGCGAAAGATTCATTCTTTCCTTGTTTCAGAGCGTAGAGTTCTTCAAGACTAACATCTATTGTAATGTTGCATGCGTAGTTTTTAATGAATGCATCCCTAATTTCTTGGAATGTTCTAACACTTGAAGGTAAGCGAGAGAACCATTCTATAGCTAGACCTTCCAAGCTCCTAGGAAATAGTCACATCAGATAAGTATCATCATATGCTACCTCCATGCAATGAACCTGGAATTCCCTGATGTGATCTTCAGGGTTTCCCATCCCTTGATATTTGTGAAATTTGGGGATTTCAAATCCCTTAGGGAATGGTTTCATCTCTAGGCTCCTATCAAATGGATAGGGACACAAGTTCTTGGTTTTTTGGTTGTTCGCCCTGATTGAAGGTCAAGCACTTGTTGTGAGAGGAACCTAAGTTGTTTCATCACATCATTTTGCAGATCAGGGGGTGGGATGAATATGTTTTGGGGTGTTTGAATCATAGGTTGGATGGGTGGGTTGGTCGGTGTGTTGTTTAATGGTATTTGTGTGTTTTTTCGAGTGAGGTAGGCTTCCAACTGATTTTGTATGAATAACGCTTGTTGTTGATCTTGCTGTTGCTGCACTAGGATTTGTGCTTGCTATTGCACTTGTTGTTGTTCTAATAATGCTTGTTGTTGGGCTTGTTGTTTCTCCAACAACACTTGTAGTTGGGTTTCCAATTCTGTTGCTTCTTGTTGTTCTTGATATTGTTGTAATGCTTGCCAATATGCTTGCAATTTTGCTGCTTGTCTTTGTACAAGAAGTTGTGTTTGATATTGAGCTTGCCCTACTTGTACTACTTATTGTTGTAATAGCAATTGCACTTGAGCAGTCTTGTGTGCTTGCAATGCTTACAATGCTTGAGCAGCTTGTTGTTGTTGTTGTAGTAAAGCTTGGGCTTGTTGTGCTTGTTGCACTTGTAATGAAGCTTGTTCAGCTTGGGCAGCTTGTGTAGCTTGAGTAGCTTGTTGAGCAGCTAGGTGTATGGCTTTTTGTTTCTGCACTTGTTGGTATCCTCTTTGAAAAGTGGCTTGCAATGTTGCGTTATGTTGACTTGATGTGGTGGAAGTTGGTGGTGGTGGGGGTGGTGATGGATTTGGAATCATGTTGGATGATGATGTCATGTTGATTATTTGATTGGTGGATGGTGTTGTTGGTGTGGTGGTTTGAGTGATAAGTGGTGCCATTGATGTGATTGGCCCTTGAGAGACCATGCTTTGTGATGTTATGGGGGTGTTTGATGATGTTGCAATTGTTTGTGTGTTTGTCACATATTTTTGCGATGTCGATGACAAGTTTTGAGCATTAAACAAAATGCTTTGGTTGATAGTTGGGATGTTGTTTTGATCGATACTTGGTAGAGGGGGAAGTCCTAAACCAAGGAGTGATGTGGATGATAATGGTAGTGGTGGGAGAGGTGGAAATGTGAGGGGGTGATTCCTTGCAAGAATGTTGTGGTGTCAAATATGCCCCCTAATCTGAACATGTCTCCCTCCTCTTGTGAATTTGTGAGGAAGGGAGTTTGAGGTGCTCCATGGAAAAATGTTGATGATGGATCATAATGTAAAGTGAGAGGAACATTTTTGTGTAATGGGTTGTCGAGTATGTTTTGTTCCAAGGTGGTGTTTACGTCCAATTTTTGATAATTAACAAGGGGGTGTGATTTGATAGCATTAGAAAATGCATTTCCCTTGTTGATGTTAGGTTGAGTTGCAGCAAACGATGTCATGATTTGCAGAATGTTTTGCATGATGTTTTGAGATGGGGGTGTAGATGAAATGGGAATGGTGGATGAGATTGGTGGAAAAGATGTCTCCACTATAGTACTCACATCAAAATCTGAAGGTAACTTGGCCCCTTGTTTTGCTAGTTCAAGCATGTATAATGAAGGGTTGAGTCTCATCATGATGTTGACGATTTTATGGTTCTCCAGATTTTGGAGCATTACAGTCATTTCTTCATGAGACATTCCAAAAGTAAGGTCCTCTCCTTGGTTTTATTCTTGCGTATTTTGTGATGATGAAAGGGTCAACGGATTACTTGATTTGGCAGGATTCATTTCTGTGTTTGCTTGGCCAAGATCACTTGAAGCGGGTGTTTCTTTGTTGGCTTCCATACTCTTCTTGTATTGAGATCTAGTTAGAACCATAAAACAAGGACCAATCTTCAAGAATATGATAGATGAATCTCTTTGATTCTTTGGATTGATCTTTATTTTATGCCCCAAAGTAGAAAATTTTAGGATGTCTTTTAGGATCAAAGGTGATGATATGATGTGGATGTTATGATCTTTTGGTAAATCTTGAAGGATATACTAGGCTTTTAGGACTTGCAGATTTTTATTTATTTTGATTTGATTTTGGATTTGGGATTTTGTCCTTGTTTTTTATTTTGATTTTTCTTTTGATTTTGAACAAAAAGACCCTAAGATATTGGATGATGATCTAAGGGATAGCTTTGTTGAAAGGATGATAATTTGGATATGTGTGAGGAGAAGGATGCATCTACCCACACCTATCCAAACAAGCTGATTGTTTCACTAAGTATATGAAGAAGGATTCATCTACATACACTAAGCTAGACAAGATGATTTTTGATAACTTTGGCTAAGCATATGCAAAAGGATGCATCTACACATACCTACCCAAAGGTGATTTTGATAATGTTTTCAAGGATTCAGTCTCAATGATTTGGATGATTTTGATTTTTCCACAAAGCCTAGCACTTAAGGACGATTTCAAGATTTTCCAAAAGGTGATGATGAGATGATTTTGGTTTTGATGTTTTGGATGGATGGATGAAAAATATTTTGATATGTTTTGATCCCTAGATGAACCTAAAAAAGGACACTTTGTTTGCTTAGAACTAGGTATTGAAGAGCATGATTTTCTCTAAACAAGATGTTCAAACTCTCTAAAAAGATTTGGGTTTTAGCATAAATAAAATGAGTACAAACCCGGATTGTTCTTTGAAGCTTTTTTGTAAAAGTTGAAAAGAAATATTTGTTTGACTTCGTATAACATAGAGAGACATTCTTGATGGGCTATCAGACTAAGGGCTTTCACCTTGGGTTTCTTGATCTTGATTTTGCATGAAATCATTGGAGACACATGTGTGGGGTCCAATTTTTTTTAATCTTTGCTTAATGGATTATTTTTACCAAAAACACACTCTTGTCTTAGCTTTCAAATTGAATGTCCAATGTCTCAACTTCATCTCATTTCACAAGGTATATTATGTGAAACTTTGATGAACTTAAGGCAAGGGTTACCTATTGTTTACTTAAGGAGACAAATTGAGATGTGATCCAATGTTTAGAAACCTCTAAGGATGTGAATCCCAAGGGAAAGCAATAACATATGGATTGAGTCAATGGTATTTGTCCCCAAAAGGGTTTGAAATTTGGATGATGTTAAATGTTTGTTTTTGAGATGTTTTCGATCAAGTAATTTATTTTGTAACCCAAGAACAAGTACAAACCCTATGGATGTGTAAGACAATATTTGTTGGATTCCCACTTGGACAAATCCAGGTACACTTATCTCTAGCGAATGGTTAGATGCTTGACCCCACTGGCTCCCCTCCATGGCTCATTAACATCAATCGGGCCAGCCAAGCATCAACACCCATGAAACTCCCATAGCATGCTTTCCATTTCTACTAGAAGACTGTAAAAGTGTGGGGCGGCTTCAGAATGACCATTCTTGCACCAAAAAATAGATTAAAGGATTTTGGAAAATTCTAGCACATGGGTTTTAATAAGGACTTTCCATTCATAGGATTTGACCTAATGTGGCAAGAGTCCCCTTTCAGATCCATCTTGTTGGTATCAACCACGTGATATTAGCGTTTCATCTAATATCCACATTTATATCCTGGCTCGAAATAATCTTGGGTTCAGAGTGTTACCGGTTGAGTCGTTCCCTTGGGTGAGTACTTTTTCCCCAAGGTAGGCCCTCTAGGATAAACAAAAGTGAATGAAGAAAAAAATCCATAACTCGATCAGTCTTTGATAGCAACAAAGAGAGAGAATATATGCGAAAATGCCCCCACTCACACTTGCACAAGATTTTGTTCAATTTTAAGCCCGAATTGAAGTGTGGAGGTAATTTCTTTATCTCATCCCAAAGTCATGAAAAAGGTCTTTTGATTCTCAAGATAGCTATAAAGTGCGAGAGAAGTGCATACATCCCTTTTCGATGGTTTTAGTCTAAGTAAGCCCTCACAAAAACACAATTGCACTTGTTCTTTTTAAATCCTCAAAGCAATATGTGAGCTCATTTTAAAGCACCAAATCACAAGTGAAAGAAATTTGTTCAATTTGTTAACCCATGAAACAAAATTTAGTAAGTTATTGATCCTATTGTTCGTTTTAACCTTTGTAAGAATAAATTGAAAGGTTTTTTTTAAGCCCAAATGAAAACTAGTGTTCTAAGAATGAAAAGATAACAAATTCTTAAAGAAGTGTTTAAAAACACTTTGATTGGAGAAAATATCATCACCATGCTCCATCCTTCCTTTGTTTTCGATTTTCAACCTACAAAGTAGAAAACAGTCAGATTCTATAAAAACACAAAAATTAAAAAGCAAAAAATAGATGAAAAATTAGTCATAAATAAAAAGCACGTGCTAAAAAAATAAATTCTCCCTTTTACTATCTCCCAGCGTTGCAACTAATGAAGGCATCACAGTTTTTTCTCCCAGCGGTGCTCTCTTAGCGCCACTTACTAGTCAACGGCGGTCTGTGTCAGGATAGAGAGCTTGATTGCATCACTCTTTTCACCTAGCATCGTAATTTATCCCCAGTGTCACTATTTTCAAAAGTTTCATAAAGTCCTACAAGTCAACGAGTCCAGTGGAAGAGTTAAAAATTTAATTTTTTTGGTGGGATGAGTCCAACGACATAGTTTGTGTTTCTAGCGGTACCATATAGCAATGCTGACGAGCTCGTAGTGCCAAAACAACGACACTGATGAGCCTGCGGTGCCAAAATAGTGACGCTGATGAGCCCGCGGTGGAATTTCCTATGTGAAGAAAACTGCAAAATTTTAAAGAAAATGTTAGAATTAATGATATCCATCCCTCCTTCTAGCGGTAAATGTGTGAACCCAAGCCTTGGTACCTACAAAACAACAAGAATAAATGAGTTAGACAAGTGATTGCAAGCCAAAACAAGGATTCCCCATGAAATCCATTTGCAACCTCAAACTAGGAAAGAAAATAACAAAGAACAATATAAAGATGATGAAACAAAGATTAGATCCTAATTAGATGTGCAAACTCATGATCCCATGGTGGAATTGGTGCCAATTTGATGTGAAAATTGGCCCTTTCCCAATTCCTAAGATGCAAGCTTTGAATGTTGAAGAGATTGGTCCACTTTGTTAATGAAGAATGAAGACTCCAAAACAAAAATCTGCAAAACCTAGTTATGACTCAAAGATAAAAGATGGAATTCAAGATATATTTGAGCATGGTAACTTTGCTTGGATTGTGGATGATGAAATGAAGATATGAGCATTTTATTTATAGGATTTCAAGATAGATGAAAGTCCAAATTTGAGCAATGTGGGACTAACATTCATCCAATGATATGATGCCACTTGTCAAGCTATGAATGGATGGGGGATGTGCAAGATCTGGGGAATGTGCCAATAAATGCAAATATTTGAATTTCAAATTTGTTGAAATGACTTGCAAGAGGTAAGGGAAAATGAAATAAATTCCACTTGGCTCAAGGCAAAGGACATGTAAGATGAATTTATTGCCTTGTTGGATGTACATGTTGATTTGGAATTTTTGAATTCAAATTGAGAGAATATTCCAAAAGATGCCATGTGAGGAAAATAGGGATTTAATAAATGAATTAAATTTATTTTCATGTGCAACTTGCATTATCTAGAGGATGGGACATGAGATTAGATTAAATTAATCAAGGGTTAATTAATTTAACAGGAGATTTGATGATGCGACTTATTTTGACTTAGATTTATGGATTTATTTAAATCAAATAAGAGAACAATATGACAAGAGATTAATTAAACAAGGATTTTGATTTATTTAATTAAAAGAGATGGTGTTAGATTAAATCAAATAAGGTTTTGATTTATTTAATTTAATGGATAGACTTTAGAGATTTAATCAAATAAATTGATTATTTATTTAAATAGTGATAATTAGATCAGATGGATTGATTTAATTAACAAAAGGAATTGACTTAATTAGATAAAATGATTTATTTAATTAAGAGACGAATATTGATGAATTTAATCAGATAGGGGATTTGATTAAATGGTTAGACCGAGGGATGATTTAGGAAGAAATGATGTTAGTAAGTCAAGATCAGATGCACGATGTCAATCAGTATATTTTATGTGTCTACACAATCCTATGATCATAAGCCCATGAAATTAACTCGGTAGAAGAAAAGGCAGGGTCATTGTCACATACTAGTGCAAAGGGTACTCCAAACCTAGTTGTGATGTGTTTAGTGAGGAACTTTATTACTACCCCCATTGTGCTATTCTTGCAAGGTATAGCTTATATCCATCTCGTGTAGTAATCCATGGTAGTAAAAATAAATTTATGTCCTACAGAAGAATTTGGGCTAATTACCCCAATAAAATCAAGTGCCCATTGGGAAAATGGCCTTACCTCATAAACAGGCTGTAATGGCATCGCTGGATGACACTCTCTTGATACAAAAGTTTGACATATATGACATGTCCTTACATGTTGGTGGGCATCCTTGGACACACATGGCCAATAATAACTAGATCTGAGGATCTAATGTGCCAAAGAATCCATAGAACCATGACCCATGCCATGTTTCCCATGAAATTCAGCGATTGCATGCTTAGCTTCTTGCTGATCAAGGCATCATAGATAAACCCCCTCAAAATTCCTTTTGTATAACAATCCTCCTTTGAGCATATAATGGGAGCTTTTCATTCTCATTTCTCTCCTCTAAGTTGTATTCATTCCCTCTAGGCATCGATTATTGAGCATCAAATAAATAATATTGACATACCAAGAGTCATTAGAAAAGGATTGTGTTGTGTAATACTAACAAATAATGTTCTTACTAGCATCCACCATTGCTTTAGACAGGTGTTGACCTTGGACAATTTTCATAGGGTGAATCTCTAGATCGAACTCTTGCAAAATAGCCATCCATTTCCCCCTTAATTCTCCTAGCTCACTTTGCATAAGTAGAGACTTCACAACAACATCAAGAACCACAACAATGATCTGACTTCAAAGGATATAATGCTTGAAGTTCTTGATAGCTCTAACCAATGAAAAAACTTGTTTCTCAAGAGGTGGGTACTTGAATTCAACATTCTTAAATGGAGAGCTCATGAAGGCAATTGGCCTTTCATCCCTTTCCACTCTTCGTTGTGTCAGGATAGTTGTACATGAGTGTTCAGAAGAAAAATAATAAATATAAAATGGCTTCAAGTAGTCAGGATTGGTGAGGACTGGTGCCTCTGAAATTGATAGCTTAATATGAGAAAAATTAGCCTTTGCCTCATCACTCCACTCTATCCTAGCATATTTCTTCATCATTTTGTTCAAAAGTTTAACAATTTTTGCAAAACCTGTGATAAACTTCCTCATAAAGTTGATCCTTCTGAAGAAATGTCTCATCTCCTTCTTACTTCCTAGCATGGTTAACTTTAGAATAGACTCAACTCGGTTTGGATCTATCGATATCCCTCTTTCCGAGATTATGTGTCCCAAAAGTTTCCCTTCAGAAACCCTGAACATACACTTTTATTGGATTTAGAGAAACACCATATTGGATACATCTTTCAAGAACTTTAGCCAAGTCTACAGCATGGTTTAGTCTATCTTTAGAGAATATTGTCAGGTCATCCATATAAATGATGATTCACTTACCAATCAAATCTTTGAATGCTACATCCACTACACGCTGAAAGGTTGTTCTAGCATTTATCAAACCAAATGGCATCCTCCTGAAAGCAAATATTCCCCACTTAGTAGTGAAGGTTGTCTTCATTATATCTTCATAATTAACGATCACTTGATTTTTATCTGAAATAACCATCCAGGAATGACATCATTTGAGACCCATTGATAGTTTGCAAGACTTTGTCCAAGGAAGGGAGTGGGTAGTTGTCCTTTTCTAAAGCTCTATTCAGATTCCTAAAATTTAAACATAGCCTTATCTCCCCATTCTTTTTACGAACTGGAACCAAGTTATCCACCGATGTTGAATGTCATACATGGAAGATTATTCTTGTAGAAAGAAATTTTTGAACTTCCCTAACTATCAGTTGTTCAATCAGGGCATTGAAAGAATGATGTTTCTGCTGAAATGGCCTAGCTTTAGGGTTCAAAGGAATAGTATTAGTTATCATAGAAGTATCAAATGTTTTTAGATCTTCATACCCCCAAGCTATTGCAACAATATCTCTCTTTAGTGCCCTCAGTATATCTTCTCTAATTGCTTTAGGGTAGGATTTCCCTATGTAAACATTCCTTTTAGGGCTAGAGTCAGCTAAGTTAATAGTTTCATATTCACCTCCCTTATCTTCGGTTGATACCTTTTCATGAGCCCTTGTTTCTGAATCAAAAATTATTTCTAAGGCCACCATTCCCTTAGGAATGCTATTACTTTTTAAATTAAGGATACCTTTTGTATCACATTCTTCAGGGTTCCAGTCTCCTTGATCCCTATTGGACTCATCAATGATCTATCCTTTGAAAACATCTGAGCTTGCTAGAAAAGAGAGGATATGTCAATCATCATCAAAGACTTGAAAGTTCCTAACATTATCAGGGACAGCCGAGGTAGATATCAATTCTACTGAGAATCTCTTAAGCTTGAAGCCTTGCATGGGCTCTAGGGTACTTGTGGAAATAGCTAATGAATCAGCTATTTGATTCTCCTCTCTAGGGATTAAACTAATCCCAAAAGCATCAAAGTCTTCAATCAGGTTCCACACCCAATTTCTACCAGTTGCCAGCCTTTTATTGTGACATGTGTACTAGTTGTATACTTGCTTTATAATCACTTTTGAATCTCCTTTAACCATCAAGGTAGTAAATTTCTTTTGATGTGTGAACATTAGCCCCCGAGCTAATGCTTCATATTTTGTTATATTGTTAGTGCATCCAAACTATAACCTGTAAGAAGGAAAAAAATGTTTTCCCTTTTGGGCTAGTTAACTCAATTCCAGTAGCACACCTTGTTTTAGATTTGGATCCATCAAATGTCAGGGTCCATAGTGATTATGAGTTGGGGTTGATCTCTTTGAGCTTGTTGTGGATGATTGGATAAGATGAACCATAGGTGGGGCTGCTTGATCTTTTGCATCAAATATTGGGAATTGGTGTTCAATAGGCTCATCAGGTGCAATATCCAATTCCTGCTCAGATATATCACATAATCCTAGGATATCTTTCTGACAGTTATCTGTATCTTTGATTAATCCCTTGGGTTTTGGTATACTTGTGAGTGCAGGCGTATCAAACAAACCCCGGGGTTGTTCAACATAACTATGTTGGTCCAGTATTATGACCGGGGTAAGTTCAGTTTGAGGAGGGACTTCCTCTGAAGGTATATTATCCCTAGTTAACATTATTGCATTTTTGGCTTCAAATGAGAAGTGATGTGAAATGATCTCAAGGTGACTTGGGCTAGTTTCTTTAGTTTGGAAAACATGATTTAGAACACTGATGCAGGGTTGGGATGTCAATTCCGAATGATTTTGGTAGTGCACCCTGCAGCAATTTGGGAGTAGAATGCTCCACAAATCAATATCTTCCCTTAAGACCAACTGATCCTATTATAGCTTCTTGATCAATACCTACTGGTTTACACTAATAATGGGATCATGTAATTCTTGTGTTGAAAAATCATTAGAATCAAGAACCGAAAGAGTTAGAATTTCCTCTCTTTTATAAATCCCTATCTCTATTTCAAAATAATCTACCTCATTGGGATAGTCATACTCAGTGATGATATGTTTGAGGTGAGGTTCACTCTTAATCCTAATCTATGTAGGCATTCCCCTCCATGGTAGCCACATATTTGAAAATTCAAGGGAGAGATATCCCCCTATACTCTTCATTAGATCTCTGCTCAAAAGCATATCGTAAGTCTTAGGAATGTCTACTATCTGAATATCCATATTGGTCAGAATCCTAGGGTCAAACCCTACTTGTACATGCATATTTCTCAATTCTCCAACTACATTAACCTCTATTTTATCGAGTTGGATGACCTTCTTGTTTGTTTGGACAGGATTCAATCCCAATTTCTTGCATACAGAAAATGGCATAACATTGCCAGAAGCCCCTGAATCTATCAAAAAATTGTGCAGATTCTTCCCACAAATTCTCAAACTTAAAAGAAATGGTAGAGTCCCTAACTTGTTTCTAAACAAAGTTGTGTTCATGGCTGCAATGGGTACCACCTTGGTTTTCCCTTTTGATTTATCAAATTATTCCAAATCTTTCAACACTATATCTCATTGGGAAGGGCACCATTTTAGGATGTCAAAATATGATAAAGAGGTTTTCTGTTTCTGCATCCCTGAAATAATATCAAATTTTTTGTTATAACTTGCATTATATTTGAAAACACTAAATGAATTACCTTTACTAGAGAATTCAAGCGGACCTTCGGTGGAGGAGGGTTGTTATCAACACTCTGATTCAGAGGCACCATGTGGTTAGGTGGTGTTGATGTTGTGAACGAACCCTTATTTTGGTTTCTTAGAAAGTGACCTCCCTTCATCTGAAAGGCTTGGGCATCATACACATCTTCCTCTGGTTCATTCTCATTCTGCATTGGAAATGAAGGTTCTTCTTCGAAGAGGTCATAAGCCATTGATGTATCAATTGATCCACCTCCTTTATTTTAATTCCCTTGGAACATTTGGGAATCTTCCTATGCCATCTTCACAACCTTCTCCATTTTAGGACAGTTCACCTCAGAATGAGTTGTAGTATCATGCAACCTGCACCAGTTAGTCATAAAATTGAGGTTAGCCACATTTGCAGTATGTGGCCTCTCCTCATTAGCTTGATAATTGTGAGAAAACCCACCATTATTTGGCCCTATGTTCCATTGTCTGTTGTTATTTGGCCTCTGATTATATCCTCTATTCTGAATTTGATAGCCTTGGTTAGGGAAGTTTTGGCCTTGATAATTCCTCTAGCTATGATTGTTGTTGTTCTGATAACTACCCTAATTATTATTATTCTGATTAGGCTAATTACCTTGATTAGAATGATTACCTTGGTGCTAAGAGGGGTTCAGTTTAAGTTGAGCCATGCCATTTGTGACTTGAGATAGAGTTTTCTTTAGGGTCTCCACCTCGTTTGTGAGTTGAATTATCCTTTCACTCTCAACATTCTTAGCAACAGGTGGCTGACTGACAAGATTTGGTATTCTAGCTTGATTATGATGACCATGTGGACTATGATGAGCCTGTGATTGTTGTGAGAAGTCAGGAGATCCATTGGAAAAGAATGGAATAGGAGATTGAGTCTACAACTCAGACATAGCTCCATAATGGGAAGGAGACATCCCTAGGATAGTATTGAATAAAGGGGTTGGATTAGGCATCTACTACTCCATAGAAGGAAAACCTCTTCCCAAGTTCCCTTGTTGAGAGCTAGTTTGATGTTGTAGCTTGATGGCTAGATGATAAACTTTAGACAAAGAATCAATATCTGCCAGCCGATAAGTCCTTTATAGGAACAAGCCAAGCAAAAGGTTTATAACTCTAAAATATGCTTGAATGACACTATTCTCAACAACTAGATAAGGGTCCTACAATCTCCTATACATTCATTGAAACCTGGTATTAAACAAAGGTAGTGATTCACATGGCTCCTTCCTAATGGTAGAAAATTTAAGGAACAAGATGGTTAGATCCACATAAACTCTAAACTGATTGATGAAAGCATTCTACACATCTGTCCAGCTCAAAATAGAGCCTTGTGTAAGATTTAGGTACTAGTCGTATGCCATATCCCCTAAGGAATAATGGAACAACCTACAAACCACATCATGGTGAGCTATCTAGGCTCTAGTACAAGCACCCTTAAAAGCTTGTATGTGCTCCTCAACACTCCTGGATTCACCATGAATGTATTTGGGACAAAATCTCTCAGGGTTATTAGGCATATCATGAAAGCCTCCAGGGATAGTCCCCAATTGAGAGGGATTATTCAAAAAAAATGACATTGGTGGTGGTGGTGGAGGTTGAGCTAGCTGTTGGATGGGATGAACTAGCTGTAATGGAAATTGAGGTGGATTTGGTGGTGGATTCATGGGTACCAATTGGGGTATTGGTGAGAAGCTTGGTGGAGTGAGTGGAGTTGACAAGGGTGGTAGAATGGTTGCCCTGTGAATCTGGTGTCTCGTTAGCGTCTCAAGTTCTATCAAAGGTGGTGGGTTTTTAGTTGATCAAAGAACTCTATGGGACCTCTCAGATGGGAAAGATCCAATGTTATCTAGTTTACTTTTCTAGCCCTCCTTCTAGCACCAGTTCCTATTGATGCACCAAGTTGACCCACAACATGTAGGTAAGATAAAAGTGAAAGTATCTCACCTCTCCTGAAAGAGACAATCAGTAATCAAAATAATCACCTCCCAAGGTCTTTGATGTTGGTTCACAACATTGTTGTTTCACGAAGTGGTCAATATGGCTGTAATATTCAAGGGGCTTGGTGGTTTTGAGTTTCTAGATTGTTGCAAGATCAAACATCTATCTAAACCTAATTTAACCAGGAGTTTTAAAGAAATAGAAAAAAAAAGATAGATCAAGGTTTTCAAATTGAAAAGAATGTTCATTCATTCAACTAATCAGACTTGTTTCCTTCCAAGGAATTCCTAAAATAGAATTGCAGAATAAAATTAACCTGTAATTGATACGAAGTTTCATTCATTCACAGTGCAAAATTTAGTAGTAGATTACAAATTATCATCTAAACAAAAACACAAGATAAAATTTCATTCCTTGAAAGCTTTTCAAATCAAATGATTAACCCAAAATGAATACCATTCTAGAGCATAATATGAAGTAGGTTCAAATCTGGCTGCTCCTACTATTAATGAATTAGAAAAGCAACATTTACAAATTTGGCAAGATCACCAGTGTACATAAACCCATGTCTTCAAATTATCTCCAACTATGTTAAGAAAATATGGAAGATACATCACATCCTCCTACTAAATTGCAAAAAAATGTCTAACTTAATTTGAAACCCTAGCTTTCCTTTTTCGCTATCCCATCCTCTACCTTGTGAATCCTTCTTCAACCTTCTTCTAACTTGTCTCACTCTTCTCTAACCTCTTCTAACCTTAAAGAGATAACAAAAAAATGATCCTTCTAAACCCTGAAGATTTTTTTTTACAAAAGAGGTGAAAATGCCATATTTATAAAATGTGTCAGATGCATCAGCCGAGTTTAGGGTTTAAAATAAGTTGGTCATAGAAGAAGTCAGCCCTAGAAGAGTTTAAAAAAAATTCAAACATGCATTAAATGCAAGGGAACCGACTAGATTAGCCCAGGATCTACCACATAACTCGGACCAAAATGTGTGAAGAAGAGACAAAGCAAAATAATTAGGAAGTGCAACTTTTGATGCAACTTTGCATTAACTGCACCCTTCACTTCGCCCATACCTTGCTCCATTCTGGACTTCATCACCAAGGAAGTCTTCTGTAAGCCATTCACAAGTGGCATAGGAAAAACCCTAGCTTGCCATTCAATAGAATTAATACTATTCTTTAGATTTGTTCTAGTCTCTCTTGTTGGATAGATATTCATTAATGATTGCACTGTAGGTCACTATGCCATCCAACTTATGTTCAGTTACTGGATCTTTCATTGATTGGAGAGTAAACATCCTACCACCACTTCCTCAATCATTTTAGACTAAGATGCCTTGGTTCATCAACAATATCATTCATTGCCACAATATATTCCTTGATTCAAATTGTTGAACCTAGCATTGCTTCCCTCGTGCCACTTTCATCAGCTCATGAACCTCAAATACCCATAGAATGCACAAGATAGCAGCTCTATAATTGCTTGGGGATTTGGAGTCCTTATGAAATTTTTTCATAGAAGGATTTTCCTGAGCTCCACTCTTTTGAGGAGTGCACCATTTTCTGGATTTTTTGAACCTCCATATTCTTTGATTGCAGTCCTCAATGATGTAGACCTCTCCATGCATCAGTGTCTGAAACCTCATACTAGAATAAGGCTATCTTTCCCTTAGGAATCCTACTCTTCACGTACAACTTCAATCTTTCTTTTCTACTTTAGGGATGGAGGATCCCTCTATGTCTCTCTTAGCCTTTCCAGCCGCTGCCTTGCTAGACTTAACCAATGTGAGAATCCAAATGTTGACAACATATTCATCCAAGTGTTAGCTTAAAAACATGATAAAACCATTAAATTATCCATCAAGGATCAATATTGAGAAGTTTAGGACTTCAAGCTAACTGAGGAAAACCAACCTAGGAGGAATTTCAGAAAATTCTGAACCAGGTGGATTCTCCCAATGAAGCACCAATGCTAACAATAGATAATCAAAATGAACATAAGAAGCACACAACAGTGAAATTCATCAAGCTAAAGAAAGATATGTTTAAGGCATTTATCATTAGATTCATCAATTTTATCCAATTTCCTAAATTCCACAAAGTATAGTAGAGAATTTAGAAAACTCTGACTGGACCGAAATTCTGCAAAGAGCGTAAAACTTCAAACTTTGAAAAACTAAAGGAAACTGGGAAAATCGAGCTAGATCAAAATTCCGCAAAGAGCATTAAACTCTGAACACCAGCACATTTCCAGAAAACTAAAGGAAGGAGGAAGAACCGGGAAAATCCAACCTGGCAGAAAAATCCTGAGGTTGACAGAAAACCCGAAAATCGACAATCCAATATGAAGTCGCTCAAATTGACTGAAGGTCACAAATTTGAGGACCCTGGGCACAAAAATCATTCAACATGAGCCTCCTACAAATCTTCTTCGAATCCTAAGATCAACCAAAAGAAAAACAAGATG
Source organism: Sequoia sempervirens (assembly GCA_007258455.2). NCBI lineage: Eukaryota > Viridiplantae > Streptophyta > Pinopsida > Cupressales > Cupressaceae > Sequoia > Sequoia sempervirens. The sequence goes on from VDFB02193867.1 coordinate 418,488,102, forward strand.
AGATGGCGACACCCTAGGCATGAAATCCTAGATTTTAACCACAAATGCACAGGGAAAGCCATGAAATTCCCAAACACATAGGAATTTGAAATCCAAGCAAGACCAAAAAATTTTAAAGTACAAAAAGAAAAATATCAAAACCCAATAGGACACCAATGATAAGGTAAAATGGAATAAAGCTCCAAAAATTAACCAAGCTCGGAAACCCAATGGCTAGATGGAAATCCGAAAAAATCTAACCCAAGTGGAATTCCGTGAAGGCCAGAAATCTTTGAGCTACAGTGTAAAATAGGTCAAGCTAGATTTCAAGTACAATCTGGTAAAACAGAGGGAAAGAAGAAAAACTAGGAAAATCTAACTGGGGCAGACAATCTCGAACTGGCTGAAAAACCTGAACAACAACACTTAATCAAAGTTTAAAAGAAAACTGGGAAAATTTGGACAGACCGGAAAATCCTAAACTATTGTAAAAACCAAAACTTCATCGAAAACATAAGATTTTGAAAATGAAACTTGGGGAAAACACTTGGGCAAGCAAGATAAACCTATTAAGCACATGCCAAGGCAAAGCAAAACCTCAAAATCAAAGGGGGAAAAACACAAAGAGAGAAAGAAAAAGAGGGTCCCATGTTAATCAAATTCAAAATGGGTGGTTATGCAAGGAATAACACTTCATTATCACCATCATCATCCTTTTGGTCCTTATTTTATTAGACTTTCTTTTTTTCACCTAAAGATTACGTCAATCCAAAGAATTAGAGGTTCATCTCTTACCTTCTTAGTTGATCCCTATTTTATGGTGCAAAATAGGTCTTGACATGGAAACAAACAAATAAACATCAACTTCAAGTGACTGAAGTCAAACCAATTCTGAAATAAATCCCATTGGATGAAGAAATCCCCTAACCAATCTTCCTCTATCATCACAAAATCCTCAAGAGGAAGGTCAAGTAGAAGATGTTGCCAATAATGTCTTAGGGATGAAACAAGATGAGATCATTGAAATGGTTCAAAATCTCCAAACTCATAGAATTGTCAATACCATGATGAGACTCAATCCCTCCCAATACATGCTTGAATTAGCTAAAGAATGGGCTAAAATCCCTTCTAATTTTGATGTAATCACTATTGTGGAGAAACCTCTTGGGATCATCACCCCAATCTCATCCACACATCCATTTCAAAGCATCCCACAAATCACATCATCCATTGCTCCAACTCAACCAATTCTTAATAAGGGGAGCTCATTACTCTATGCATTACAAACACACCCCCTTGTGAACAACTAGGATTTGGATGTGAACACTATCTTGTGTCAATCGATCCCATTAAATCTATTACACCCTCATGTTCTACTCACCTTTCAAGACCCCAATGACCCATCATCTTGTTTCCACATGACACTAACATATCCTCTCAACACACAAACCTCTCTCCCTATGACTTTGCAAGGAGGAGGTGGACCATTTGGACCAGGGGGCATCTTTGACCCTTCATCTTCATCATTTCCCCAAGGGAGTACACCACCTATTTTTGCACCAATTCCACCTTTTCCATTAACATCCACACCACCTATTGATTTGGGGTTACCTCTTTTACCACCACTCAATCAAATTCAAAACAACCTGTCGATCATCAATCAAAACATCATGTCAAATCCTCCAATCTTGCCATCAATATTGCAACAACAGATGGCAACCATCTAGGTAACCCAATCAATCACTAGACTATCTATAAATGTAGTCTCTCAAGGACCAATCAGATCAATTACACCATCCACCAAACAAATCCCCACCATCAATACAATAGCACCCCTCATCAAAACAAAGAATACCATTCCAAATCCACTGCCACCACCTCCAAAATAAAACATGATGAACCCATATAGCATCATGTTGCAAGCCACTCAATAGGTTGCCTATCAAAAGGCACTTCAAAAAATTCAGAATCAACAAGTTGCATAGCTAGCTACTCAACAAGCCCAAGTCGCATAGCAAATGAAACAAGCACAACAAGAACAGTAGGCTGCTCAAACTGCATAAACTTCCCAATAGGCACAAGCTCAAGTGCAAGCTCAAGCACAAGCCCAAGCTTAGGCACAAGCCTAATACTAAGCTTAGAAGGTGCAAGAACAAGCTCAATACTAGGCACAGTTGCAAGTAGCCCTACAACAATACCAAGAGTAGTAGGAAGCAACATTACTAGCCCAACAACAACACAACCAACAACAAGTGTGGTTGACACAACAACATGACCAACAACAAGCATTGTTAGCACAACAACAAAAATACCAACAACAGGCATTGTTGGCACAATAGCAAATGCAAGCATATTGTTGTGCATATTTTGTACACACGCCCCGCCATAGGCAGGGACCCCCTTTTTTCGCTCCTGATGGCCTGCTTTGCTCCTATCTTATTTTGCGTGCCCCTTTCCTAGAGCCTAAATTGGTCATGTGCCTTCAAATGATAAAATTTCCTTGACCAAATTCACCTACCTAATTTTTAGTAAGTCTTCTTCCTTTGTGGAGATCCCTTGGCAGTTTGCTTCTAGGACCCTTTGGGTCCCCCCCTCGAGTTTCCCTTGGTTGGTTTCCCTACAACATTTACTATGTCCATATGGCCAGGGGATATCATCCTTCTAGCCCTCCGGGTTTGTCATTCATTCATCGTTCGTTCATCGTCTGTACGCTAGAATCCCAATCTGAACTCTAAATAGCCTTTCCCTGCTGGGCCTCGGCCGCCAGAGCTCTGTCCCTCCTTCACCGTTCTGAAAGGGAAAATCATCCCAAGCCTTCCAAGCATCAAGCTCTGGTTTCCCCATTTCTGTGAACACTTAAGAATAAAACCCAATGACTGACACTTGCATCGGGCTCGGTACGCTTCTTGGTGGTCGGTGAGGCATTTAGAGGTCACCTGGGCCTCTCACCAAAAGTGCAAACCTCTCACTAGTGAACTTTCTTCCCATTAGTTGCTGAGAGCTTTTCCTATTGGCGTGACCCCTTGGCAAGAACACTTTGTTCTCCCAAGTTTTTCCTATCACCATAACATTTGGGTTGGCAAGACCTCTCCCCGACCTAGAATATTACGCTGAAGAATCCCTCTATTAGTATGACCCCCTAATGTCGGTGAGAGATCTTTCCGAGAGAAAAGCACCACCCCAAGCACCCTCATCTTTGGCAAGACATAATGCCCTCACCAGGAAAGCACAACGATATCAATTTCTCTTGGCGAGTACCTGGCATCTTTCCACCTCCTGGATCGTTGGCTTCCTTTCACCGCTGGAAGTCTCTGTTGAACATTGAACATCCTCAACCGTGCCGAGCTCCACCATCTGTGACTCCGTCCCTCATCCACCATTCTAAAGAGGAAAATCTTGCTCACCCTTTTGAGCTCTAGGCTCCACCTTCTTGACTACCATGAATCTCAAAATCAAATCCAATGGCTGACTCTAGCACCGGGTCCGGTCTTCCCCTTGGTGGTCAGCGAGACATTGCAGTTTCACTAGGACATTGCACCGATGAAAGAATTCTCACTGATGTCCCCTTTTTTTTATTGGTGAGACCCAAGGATCTCGCCAAGACATCTCCCCACCACAAAAACCTCATGCCAAGGGAAGGGTTGGTAGGACCTTGTGATGTCTCTGAGACCTCACATTAAGGATCAACCTCCTGCCAATATGCTTGTTCAGTGAGACATGAGGAAGTCAGCAAGACCTCTCACCAAAGACATAAATCTCTCACTGATAAGCATTCTTCCCGTCGATTGGCAAGACATTCAAATCTTGCCAAGACATCTCCCCACCAAAATTTTTTCCTACCGACATGCTCAGTCGACAAAACTTTTGGATGTCACTGAGACCTTTCTTCGAGGCATACTTTCACACCGACTAGAACTTTTGGTCGCCCAGATAATGAATGATGTCTCACCAATCAGCTATCAGTAGAATGAGCTCCATCCGCCCCATTGAAAACCAAAAATGAACTGATGACTTCCTCCCCTCTTGGGCCTGAAACTCTAGACTTTCGTTTGGTGATTGTCATCTTAAATGGAAAAAGCACCATGGCATCCTGGCTCTCTAAGCCTAATCACTTGAAAATGGTAGAGTAATGGCCGCCCTTTGACCTACCAGACCCTGGATCCTAGAGTTCCTATCCTAGAACTCGGTTTCTGCCCGGCCATTCCAAATAGCTATCTCTAGATGACTTTCTAGCCATGGACCTCTGGATGCTCCTAAATTGATCCAAATGAGCTCAAATTTGAAATCTGACCTCAACCCACATGCCTAAATTTGACCCTCTATCATTACCCTCTTGTACTATTGAGATTCAGCTAGGCATCTATTCATCACCATCCATTGTCCCCTTCCATCTGCCACCCACTGTCCTTTGGGCCCTCTGAGTCTACCCCTCATGAATGCTATCTCTTGTCACTGTCTATCATCGCTTCATCATCCATCATCCATTGTCCATCGTCTATCACTCATCGTATGTCAGTCTATCCACTGGTTTATCATCCATCTGTTATCTTTTGTTTGTCTGTCTGTCATCTGTCATCCGTTCATTCGTCGTCACTTCACCGTTTGTCATTCGTTCATTGTTCATCCATCCATTGTCGCTTCACCATCCGTCATTCATTCGTCATCCACCGTCTATTGTCTGTCCACCATCCGTCATTCATTGTTCATCTGTCATCCATGTACTAGTCCATCCTTTGGTCCATCGTCCATCTGTCGTCCATCGTCCATGCATCCATTGTTGCTTCACTATCTGTCATTTGTTTGTCATCCATTGTTCGTCATTTGTCTGCCTTCCATTGTCACTTTGTCATCCACTATTATTCCATTGTCCATCATCCATTCACCATTTGTTGTTGCTTCGTCATCCATTGCCCACCGTTTTTCCATCATCCTTCATCTATTTGCTGTCCGTTGTTGCTTCGTTGTCTGCCATCCGTCGTCCATCGTCCATCCGTCATCACTTCATCATCCGCCATCCGTTGTTTGTCATATGTCTGTCATCGCATCATCATCCTTCATCAATTTGTCATCCATCATCTACCATCTGTCGTCTGTCGGCCCTCGGAAACCCAACTTCTGGAGCCTGGCCCCTCCATGGTTGTTTTGAGTTTCTAGTTTTTGTAAAATGAGTCCAATCTTAAGGATTTTTTCTTGGCACTCTTCCTTCCAATTTTCCCATGTGCTATAATTGAAAAATCTAGGTTTTTCTATGTTTTGTGGGGTTCGGGAACTTCACTTCCGGTTTACTATCCCTTTTTCTTTGCCCACCCCCTTGGGCCTGCATTAATGTTTATGGTTGAAATGAGCTCCAAATATGAATATTATGATCTTTTGATGATGCATAAATGAATCTAACAAGGATTTTGCAAAGATTTGACTACTGTTTTCCTCATTTTTTGTATGAAAGAACTTATAGCATTTCATGTACATAGGATTCAAGGAGCCTACTGTGGGTCTGTCAGGGAGACCCATCGAGAAAGTTGAACAAGGAAAGTGCATCAATCATATCACCATTTGTTTCATGATCACCTTTCCTCATAGCACCCACCAACAGGGTTGGCATTAGAAGAAGGCTTGTGCCAAGAAAGTCAATGAGAAAAAAATGCAAGGGGGTGGTCTTGAAGAAGGCATGAAGGAGTTGTCCTACTTTTCACAAGATGATGAGGGAGCTGTCTACCAGAATCAAGGGCAACCAATCCATTGATTCCAATTGTCAACGAGCTCATTTGATCCAAGGAAGAACACTGCAAGCACATCAAGTAAGAAGGAAGCTTTCAGGCAGTTTTTTGCTACAGTGAAAAGGGCAATCAACTAAATGACGAAATTGCTATAGTGACTGGCACTAGATGAAAAAATAGAGAAAAGACAGATGTTTTTTAAATTGTTGAATATTGTGGGGTAGGTGAAACCCTATTGTAAGGAAATTTGGGCCGTTCATTGCAAATTGATCCTAGCCATTCATTTGGGCTTTGGAAAACTATAAATACGGGCTTGCCCCTCATTTGTAATGGTTGGAGGGCTATTGTAAAAAGAATTTACAGTAATAGAAGACAACATTGCATGTTTTTATGGATGTTCTCTTTGATTTTGCTCATCTTTCATGCATGGTTCAACTTCCCTATTAGTTTAGGTGTTAGTTTCTTTGAATGGAAGTGGTGAGGGTGATTTATGTTTCAGTATTTGATGGACTTCCAGCTCATGCTTTTTGTGGTTCATTGATGATGAGTCACTTTGCAAAGCTAGTCTGAGGTCATTACTTCATTGTTGCAGCTTAGTTCAATTACATGTGCAGTGATGTGTGTGTGTAATCTAAAAATCTACAGTCCTTAGAAGATTACACTGGTTTTGTGCAACTGTAGGTTTCTCTTGGCTAAACAAAACCCACTTTAGGGATTTTGTCTACTTTAGTAGCCGCCATTGTTACTATTCATTCATAGCTTAGGATTAGAATAGCTTTCTTAATCCTTCTCCTTTTTCTGTTTCTTTTAATCCTTGGTTAGAGTAGGATCCAAAGCATCACCATGAAGCTAAATCAAATGAATTTGATGAGTTTCAACTTGCTGTTTTGAGTGGACAACCACTGTTCATTGACTTCTAGCACTTTGAAACTGCATTTGCAAATCCAACTTCCCCACTTTGTAACTCATCTGTAATTCCACCTTATGATTCTAGCAAATCACATAAAACAACTAAGATATTCCAAGCACTATCAAGACCTGACATTAGAGACATTGGGATAGTGTTTTGCAATTTGATTGTGGAATATTGTCTTTTAAGAGAGGTAGTGCACCTACGCACTTCCTATGTTGAGAGGTGCCTAAAAAACACATCAACACATATCAGCAAGCCTTGATCATGCAGTAGAGATTTCAAAAAACCCCCACCAACGCACACAACACTCCAACCATCACTTAAACACTAGACCACTTCAAAACACATTCACTCCACCCCATGATCCACAAGATGACATGATAGTCCAAATAAAATTTATTTCGCAACAAGTGCTTGAACTCCAATCAAGGAAAAAAACAAAGACACCAAGAAACTTGTGTCCCTATCCATTCGATAGGAGCCTTGAAATGGTATTGTTCCCATATGGGTTTGAAATCCCTAAATTTGACAAATATCATGGGCTTGGTAACCCTAAAGATCACATCATGGAATTCTAGGTACATTGCATGGAGTTTGTATATGATGATACGTATCTAATGTGGCTATTTCCTTGAAGTTTGGCTAGTCTTGCCATGGAGTGGTTCTCCTGCCTTCCTCCTAGTATCAAAAAGTTCCAAGAGCTTGTAGACACATTCATAAAAAATAATGCCTTCAATATAAGTATGGATGTTAGTCTAGATGAACTATATGCACTTAAAAAATCTAAGGGGGAATCATTCACTTCCTTCTTGCAAATATGGTGATCCAAGTCTAGTAGGAGAAAATGGGATATTCCAGAAAAATAACAAGTTTGCACCATCAGTACCAACCTTGAGAAGACCTTGGGATTTCATCTTAAGGTACAATGTATCACCACTTACGACCAACTAATCCCCAAGATTCTCAACATTGAACAAGCCCTTATTACGCAAGGGGGGACACCTTCATATCAAGAAAATCAAGACAATCACCCCTCCACCAACTATAATGAGAAACCTTGCATGTGGGAAAGAAAAAAAATGTCACCAATGATGGTGTGGTGGACGCCAAGGTCATAATTAGTGTTCTAAAGCAAAACATCCAAACCTACCAACAACTAGAAAACAACAATTGAAACAACACACAAACCAACATGGTATCACAGCAACTACCCAACAATTAGGTCAACAATCTAAATAATCAAGGGGGGCCACCTCCATGAAACAAAAATCACCCCAGATGAAAGTACGTTGCCCTTGGGGAACCAATTGAAGTGGTCATGAAGAAACTAATATATGAAAATATTATCAAAATTCCCACTTATGAGAACTATCAGGAACCCCAAGTAAAACCACCATGGTACAATGAGAATCACCTTTGTGATTTCCACAAAATCAAGGGGCACATAATAGTCAGTTGCACGAGGTTGAAAAATATAATCCAAGACCTCATTGATGACAAGATCATAAATTTTTAGCAACCAGATGGGAATCAAAACTTAAAAATATACACAAATTTGATGTCAGATCATAACCAAGGAAAAAACTATAGAAAACAAAAGTATTCCAATGTGAATAATGTGTATTATCATGTTGTCACATCCATTGATTAAATGGTCACTATTTTCACCATTAAAGGAGCAAAGGATGATTATGGAGTCACCACACATGGTGGAAAAGTCACCATTGCTAGGTCATCACAGCCACCTAGGGCATCCACTTCAAATATAAGAACCGTTCCTAATGGCTATAATATCTTAGAAAAACTGAAAAGATCCCTAGCTCATATCTCCATCATGGAATTTCTTAAGATATTGCCAGCACATAGGAAAATCCTAGAGGAAGCATTGGCTTCATCCACCATCTCTGCAGATCTTGATGCTGACCAATTCCAAGCTATGGTAAAAAATATCATCACCTCAAGCCTCCTAAAATTCTCCCATTAGTACTTTCTTTCCCAACCATGGTACAATCGTGGACTCCACCTTGAAGTATTGTCTCATAAAAACAAATTCAAAAGGGTCTTGGTGGATGGGGTTTTGGGTCTCAACATTTGTTCCCTCAAATTAATAAAGAATCTGGGATTCTCAGAGGATGCCACTAAAAAGGGCAAGGGAATCACCATCATAGCTTATGATGATTAGGAAAGAGTGTCTCAAGGCACTATTTAGCTCCCTATTCAAGTAGGGCCAACCATTATGGAAACCACATGCAGAGTCGTTGACCTTTATTTACCCTATAATATCCTTTTGGGGAGTCCATGGATCCATGGGATGCAAGCAGTCACTTCTAGCTTCCATCAGTGCATCAGGTTCCCATACCAAAATCAAGAGGTCACAATTCATGGTGATCCTAAGCCCTTTTCCTATTGCAAGAGCCTAGAAGAAAAATATTTTAAAATCCCACAAGTTTTGAAAAATGATGAAGGCCCTACTATTTTGTATGTAGACCCAACTACATTAGCCACTACTTTTCAGACAAAGACACCTTCCATTCCTGATATATCCAAAATAAAGGTCATTATCCAAGACAATGGGTTTGGGGATTGTAGAATGAAGAAAAGTTTTTTCATCATAGGATAGTTACCTCAATCTCCTTGGACTCACTGACAACCCCAACCAATTGAAACATAATCTTGTACCTTCAAAGCAAACCCTTCTAGATTTAGAAGTTGGGGGATCTAAGTTAGGAAATAGTAGATGAAAGAGACACATCCAGTCTCCTATACCAAGATGAAAGGCCTGTGCCTGAACTTCTTGTAGACACTAAAAATTGACCTAGGCTCGCAAGCTCCATTTCTCCCCACTTTTGTCCTAGCATAATTAAGATAATTATGTTATCCGTCCCATTTTCATCTATTAATTAAATAATTTTAAATATTTAATTAATTCATGTCTATTTATTCTATCCTGATTGATTAAATAAAATAATTGCATCACTAATTTCTTCCTCTTCTTCAATAGTTAAATAAGTTATTATTTATTTAATTATTTTGACATCTTTCATCTATAGTTAAATAATTACCATTAATTATTTATCTATTCATGGTCCTTTAATTCTTCCATAGTTAAACAATTATTAAAATCATTTAACTATTCCACGCCACCTCCCCTAATTAAATAGTTAATCTAAATTAATTATTTAAGCTCTAATTTTCATCTCTCCATTTAATTAAATTAATAAATTTAATTAAATGCTCCTCTTTTCATTTTCTCCAAATAAATAATTTGAATAAATAATTTATTTTCCATTTGTCCATTTCCTTCATTTTCAAATAAATAATTTGAATAAATAATTTATTTTCCACTTGTCCATTTCCTCCATTTTCAAATAAATAATTTGAATAAATAATTTATTTTCTACTTGTCCATTTCCTCCATTTTCAAATAAATTATTTATTTTCCACTTGTCATTTTCTTCCATTTTGAATAAATAATTTAAAATAAATTATTTATGCACCTCCACTTGGTCAAAGATACACTATCATTATTTCATGTCATAGTCTGCATGTTTGTCATAGCTGTCAGGTGTCATAGCTATTGACATCATAGCTTTTCCAAGAATAACATATTCTTGGTGTATCAATTCTGGACCATTGATCTTGGAATCATTCTAGAGGATTAATCTAAGCTGTCCATTCAAATGGTTGTCTATAAAAACAACCTTCCTCCTCCATTTTTATTTTAATAGCTATTCCTCTCCAACTTTCTACTTATCATTTGTAGGTATTTGCACAAGTTACACTAAAAATTTGAAGGGATATTTGCAAAAGGAGAAATAGGAGAGTAAGAGAAGTGATTCAAGTTCAAGCATGGGGAGTATTTTAATTTAATGTTTTATTTTCCTTATGCTTACTTTGTTTTCTCTTGTTTGGATGTGGGTTAATAATTTAGAGGTGTTGGCTGTCACTTTTTCTATTCTATTTGATTCTCTAACCCCATCTTACATTTGGTGAACTTGACATTTATTTTCTTGTAGAGAAATTGGTTTGTTTGTTTTTGCTGTTTTGTAGATTATAGCCAAGAATTTATGCGAAATCCCGTCATCTTCTTTGGATCATAGAAAAATGGGCGCATAGAAAATGATTATCTAGGTTTTGTAGGCCTCATTCTCAGCTTTCCAAAACTTTAAACGGTTTGAAATTTTGTTAAGTTTTGAGAAAGTTATCGCTATTTTAATTTTCTGTTGTCATTAAATTTTTCTTTTGAATTACTAATCTCTTCTTTTTAGCATGTGGCATAGCTTGGAGGGAGTCTAAAAATTGTTTCTATAGAAACAAAAATTGAGCTTTTTTCATTTCTTTAGGCATAATAAATTCTGTTTGTTTTCAACAACAACAAATTGTATTTAAACTTATGAGGATAAAATAAACCATAATTTGCATGTCACTCATTTGGTCTTAAAATGAACAATGAATTGCATTTACACTCATGAGGATAAAATGAACCACAATTTGCATGTCACTCAATTGGTCTTAAAATGAACAATAAATTGCATTTACACTCATCAGGATAAAATGAACCACAATTTGCATGTCACTCATTTGGTCTTAAAATGAACAACAAATTGCATATTTCATTCATGGGGCTTAAAACGAACAACAAATTTGCATGAATCACTCATTGGGCCTAAAATTTATAATTACAACTTGCATTTTCATGTCATTGGGCTAAAATGAACACAAACATGCATTGAAAATCATATAGTTAAAATGAACTTGCATTTTTACGACATGAGTTTAAAATTAACTATTTTTTTCATCTTTTAAGTTAAAATTTTAAAAAGAAAAAAGTATCTTGTGTGTCCTCCTCACATTATCATTTGGTAATTAAAATTTACAAGTGTCTTCAAATTTTGTCACCTTGATGCAATAATCGAAGTATCCTCTCCCCTTGCATATTCATGTGATCTTGGGTGTAAAAGAAATGATTATTGCCTCTAGAACTTGGGCCTACCTTGGTGGGAAAAGGTACTCACCCCAAGGTGACTCAAATTGGCGATGGAGCTTTTTGGCCAAGCTACCCCTGACCGGTATATAAATGTGAATCCTAAGGGAAAACCTAGGGTTACGAGTGCGAATGTGTCATATGGACCAAGTAGTACTCCCCAAAACCCTGTTGAGCTTAACCTCTTCAGGCTGGAGTGCCTCCTAAATAGAGCTTAATCTTGTGCCCCATGTATGGCCACTCGAATGGGGGTCCCAAATTAAACACCTTTGTGTAGTAGCCAAAAACCTTCTATTTGCTAGTGCAACATCGGTCGGTGTGAAGGCATCCACATCTTCGCAGTCTGTAGTAGAGGTGATCAATCTACCATGGGAATTTCATGGGGGTTGGAAGCTTGGTTGGCCTGAGAAGAGAGTGCACTATAAGGGGGAGCCTGTGCAGCCAAGCTTTTGGATTCACATGCTACTGATATGCGGTTGGTTAAACCCATGTGGAATCTAGTGAATATTGTCATGGCCTAACCATAGGATTGTGCTTGGCTCATGTGTGTTTGCATACACCAAAATATTGTGCTTGTCAAGTGCTTGCTGGATTTTCAAACAATATAAACAATATTCACAATCTAGACACAAACAATCAACCTCAGACAACTCAAAATTTTCAGCAAAACATAAAAAAAAATAGTCTCAGCCTACTATCAAACATTTTTTTCTAAGAGGTCTTCTATCAAAACCACATCATGAAATTGCTTAAATCTCTCATTGCTTGTACATTTTAGCTTGCATCTTACCATAGGGTCATCTTTGCAAATATTTAGCTTCATCCTTAGGCTTCACCATTTGCATTTTTAGTCATAAACCAAAAACTTAGGTCCTCATCTCATTTTGCATATTTTGGATTAGGACAACCTTACCTCACTTTGCAAAATTTTGACTTTCAAAATTAGGTTATCATTGGACTTAGACATCATTATCTCCTTTAGTCATTTTCCTTTTGTGAGATCCTTCTGACTCAAAAGTCTAGTTAGGAAGACTAACTTGTCATTTTGTCCTTGTCATTTAATCATTCAAACAAGTCCTTTGATATTCCAAAATTGAGACATAGATCAAGCATAGGGTGGTTAGGAAACCTTCTTCCAAATCATTTTAGACCTTTTCATTTGCATACCTTAGACATTAAAATCATTTTAGTCCTCACCTTGCATATTTTTAAAATCCAAACTATTGTCATCATAGTCCTCATTTGGCATCTAGACTTTGCATTGGTCATTTCCTTAACCAATATTTTTACATTAGTCCTCACTGTCACCTTGGCATTTGACATCCTTTCTTAACAATTTATCAACTTGCATTAGTCATTTTCCTTGGGCAAACATCATTATCACCTTGCATTGAAATCCTCCAAAAATACAAAAAAATTAGTGTCATAACTTGTCATCTTAGTCGTCATTGTCCTTTGGCATTAGTCAACATTGTCATATTGCATCCCTTATTGTAAAAAATAAATAAAAATCCAAAAAACATAGTCTTGCATTGTCATCCTTTATTCAAAAAATTCCGAAAATAATCATTCATCCTAGTTGTCATTTTGAACCTAGACCTTGCATTAGTTTCATCACCTTAGTCCTTATTTTGCACCTTGACCTTGCAATTTTCCTAGTCCACATTGTCAATTTCCTAATCAACATTGTCATCCAAGTCAACATCATCATCCTAGTCACCTTGGCTTTAGGCATACTTGCACTATCATCTCTTTGCATTGTCATCCATTATCACACAAAAAGATAAAAACATAGACTAGTGTCATACTTGCATTTTCATCATCTTCATTTGAGCAATCTCTTTGATAGTGGAAACAAGACTTCAAAGAAAGAAAAGACAAATGGCATACTTTGGACAAGACTTTGACAACAACACCAACAACAACACCAATCCCAATGACTAGATCTTTGATGACCCATTTGGCAATTTGAATTCACAATCTTCCAAGAACATGTCAACTTCCTTTCAAAATCCACTTTTTGAATAATTCATACAAAGAGATCAAAATGGACAAGTCTATGTTGAAAAATTAGAGGCAGTAGCCCAAAATCCTGAAGTCACTTTGTTTGTAGAAAAATTGGTCTTGAACAATCCCGACAGATACCTTGCTATGCTTTTAGACCAAGGTGCAAGATTACCAAGAGGCTTCGACATTAATACCATATGACCTATCTCTCCTAATCATATGACACAAAACACAATATCCCAACATGAAACAAACAATACCTCAACCAATAACATTGTCATTACTACACAAGTTTCTACTACCACCATTAATGTGACATCTAGTGGCACCATAAATCAAAACACCTCCACCTCAACTAATATGACATCTATTGGAGGAACATCTACTATGACCATGCCTACAATGTCCACATCATCTTGACAAATGATAGGAGCTACCTTTTCATAGTCCATGCCTACAACATCCACATCATCTTCACAAATGATAGGAGCCACCTTTGCATCTACATAAGTAGGCACCACCTCCTCAAATCCTATGATTGATTCTTCATTTATGACAATGGGGGCATCTTCATCACATCCTTATAGTGGAACTTCATTTAATCTATTTGAACGAAATTCATGACATTTTTTCATTAAAGGTCCTCAACACAACATTAACACATCATCGAAAATGAACATGCCACACAGACAAGGGCACAATACACATATATCACATGAACACTTTCAAGGACCAAACACTACCATGCCCCATGGAAAATTCTTTCCACAAGGACAAGGAACTCAAATGACACAACAAATGCATACCTTTGAACATCAAATAAGTCAAGGACCTCAAATAAAAATAAACATGGTTGAGTCACATATTCCTAGATACTCGTCCTAGATTCATACTCAACAACATATCCCCAATCACAACTGGCAATATTAGCAAAACATACCTTACTTTCAGTCAACCAATGATCCCGTTGTACACACCTTGCTAGAAAAAGTGGATGACCTTCAAAAACAAATGGAAAATATGAAAACTTCTAACAAGAAGATGCAAATTCCATATGACTTATGTCCATATCCTTTTGATACAATATTGTACATGCCACCATTTCCACATGGTTATGTGGCTCCAAACTTCAAGAAATACAAGGGTAAAACAAATCCACTTGATCACATCAGAGAGTTCGTAACAAGTTGTGTGGATATCGCTCATGAGCACACATATCTAATGTGACTATTTCCTAAAAGCCTCATAGGGCCAGCCCTAGAATGGTTCTATACACTACAACCTGGAATTCAATCATGGAAAGAACTTGCTAAAAAATTCATGAAAAATTACACATACAACATTGACACAGACACCTCAATTACCAACTTATGCCAGCTCACACAAGAAGATTTGGGTGAAACCTTTTTACCATTCTTTCAAAAATGGAGGGGCCTAGTGAGTCATTGTCATATAGACATACCTAGAAAGGAAAAGGTTGACATATTTGTACAAACATTATTAGGCCCACTAAAAAATGGCTTGCCTGTTCATTGTTGCACAAATTTTGTGGACCTAGTTGAACGAGGTGTCCAAGTTGAACAAGCCCTCATAGCCAAAGGAAGACTAAAATACGGTCCTAAAAGCACAAATGCAAACCCTCCTACTGACAAAACCAAATTTTGGGTTAAGAACAAACATGTCACCAACGATGGTGTATTTGATGCTAAGGTTGTCAACACTATGGGTCCTATGATTACTCTAAAAGGGACACAACCACAAAACACATAGAATGACACAAACCTATGATGCTAATGCTATCCATACGAATCAAAATAACCAAGGCAATCAAAACAATAAAATTCAAGGGCAGCCTAGACAACCAAGACAATTCCATAGAAGTTGCACATATACCCCTTTGGGTGAACCTATTGACAAAGTCCTCAAGAAATGCAATCAAAATGGTGTCATCACACTTCAGGACCCCAAACCATATGATCCTGGGCAGTTTAAACCATCTTGGTGGGATGATAATGCATTTTGTGACTATCACCAAATAAAAGGACACAAAACTTCTTCCTATAAACAATTGAAAAATTTGGTACAGGACCTCATTGAAAAGTGCATCATTGAATTTGATGGACCATAGTTTACCTCTAATGCAAATCATATAATGCACAAAAACCCACTACAAGATCATGGTTCTGGAAACCCTTCTATGTCAAGTACAAATAATTGATCCAAACATGCCCGTATTGGGTACAACTATTCTGGGGGCCCTATCATACATCACGTTAGAAAAATCGATGACCATGTTTGCATAGTCACTATTAGAAAGGACCTTGAATGCAATGTCACCACCCATGGTAGAAAGGTTACTATAGCCGGACCTCCTCCACCTAGACAACCAAAGGTAACAATAGCTGGCCCGTCCACTTCACAATCACAATCGCGTCCACAAAACAAGCAATCCCAACCTAAAGGAAACTTTAATCTTATTGACCAGCTTGGAAAAAAATTGCACAAATCTCTATTCTTGAGTTGTTATGCATCTCACCTGCCCATAAGGCCATCCTAGATAAAACACTGCAAGAATCCTCCATTCCCAAAAATATTAATGTCAGCCAATTTGAAGCTGTGGTAGGATATCTCAAGACACCCCACCATATCACCTTTTCTGACCAAGACTATTCGTCATCCAAATCCAACCATAATGATTCCCTTCATATCAAAGTCCTTGTTCATAAACATAAGGTCAGATGAGTCTTAGTAAATGGTGGAGTAGGACTAAATATATGTTCTTTAAAATTGGTCAAGGAACTAGGCTTTTATGATGCTTGCATAGACACCACAAGAAGCATAGTTATCAAGGCATATGATGATGAATAATGTTCCTCTCGAGGTGTAATTACACTCCCAATTTGAATTGGACTAGTCATTGTCGACACCATTTGTCAAGTTCTGGATTTAGACTTGCCATACAACATTTTACTTGGTTGACCTTGGATCCACGCTCTGAACGCCATCCCTTCCATGTATCACCAATGCTTGAAATTTCCTTTTGAAGGCATTAAGATTACTATAAATGAAGACCCTGATCTGTTCCAATATTGTACCAACTTACGAGGTGTCTCAGAATGCCAAGTCCCTATCAATAGGGAAGTTTTGACGTCTTTGTTTTCCAAATTCATTGATCCCTTAGCACTCATGAAGTCTCCTACCTCTTCACCAACCACATCCACTTCTACTTCTTCCACCACCATGACCATCTCCATAACACCTTCCACTTCATGTATCACCCAAGCGTCAACTCGAGGTTCTAGATTCAGGATCAAGGATGTGCAGAGTACACGCTAAATACAACCTATTGCATAACCAAGATTCCCAAGTCTCCCCAAGTCTATGGAAAACCTTGTTTCAAAATACAAGTAAAAGAAACTTTTAGGGTTCCTCCAAATACAATTTTCATAAAGTGGGGTGAAATGAGTCAAGAGGACACAGATGATATACTATCCTGGATTTATAGAGAACCATGAGACTTAACTCCCTTGCTAGTAACAATATATGGAAAAGGATTCAATAGTATAAAAGCAAAAGGTTATGATGGAAAAAGTGGTCTTGGCAAGGATAAAAATGGAAGGCATGAGCCACTATTAGTTTTAGAAAGACCAAAACATCTTGGGTTAGGGTTAGGTCCATGAGAATCTAGCAATCCAAGTACCAATGTGCTTCCATGTGAGTTAGTGTATGCTTCAGACTGTGTTGAGACAACTAAGAACACCTCCTCTGAAACTAACTCTCACAAATGGGAATTTGGCTTTTAGCAATCCTTAAGTGATTGCTGCCTTGAGGAATTATTCCTTGAACCTAGCGAGCCTACATTTGAGGAACGATTCTGGAAAATGTTTAAGATTGATACAACACCAAATGATGTCAAGTCTAGATCATATTCTATTCCCATTCGTCCTAGCCCTGACATACCAGCCCAATCATCCCAAGCTGATGACCACCATTCAGAATCACCTAAGCCATCACTTGCCACTACTGATCCTGACTCTAATACTACTCCCTTTGTCCCTTACTTCGCTGGTGAGTATGAAACAAGTGAAGGAGGATACTGGATATAATCTGACATAGAGCTAGATGATGACAACTTCATTTTTAACATCTCGGAATCCATTTGCATGCTCTATGTGTCATCTCCTCAATTTGCAACTGTTGATGATGGAATATCCTTAGTTTACCTTGACCTAATTGACTGGAACCAACAAGGCCCACTAGTAATGGACACTTTTCAAAATGATGAGGCTTTAGTAGAATTTCTAAGACTACGTGAGGGCATTCCAAATGGGGATCACAAAGCTGGATTTTCTATTGACTTGGATTGTGCTACTTATTTTGGGGAGACTGTACCATCCTCTAGTCACAAAATTAAAAAGAAAAATAAAACAAAAAATGACACGTCTCTAGGTGAAAACTAAAAGGCACCTTTTGATGACAAAATAGTAAAAATAAAGGACATAACCGAGGGTGAAAACCTCCCTGAGGCACCTAAGGGTGGAGGATTGGACTTTCTCCCCGTAGACAGAGAAAAATCAGCAATGCTTGTAGAAGACACCATAGCAGTTAATATAGCTACTGTGGAGGACCCCAAAATGGTTCTCCTTGCGGCATCATTGACAGAAGTTGAACATTGAGAATTTCAAAATTTCTTTTCAGAATGCAAGATAAACTTCACATGGTCTTATGCCAATATGCCAGGGTTAGATCCTGAGTTAGTGTTACATCTTGCCATTATTGCTAGATACCAAGCCAGTAAAACAAAAGCTAAGAAAAATGCACCCGCAAGTTGCATTGTTGGTTAAAGATGAACTAAAAAAGTTATTGGATGTAGTGTTTTATCAGGTCAATTGACTATGCTAAATGGATATCCAACCTCATCCCTATCACCAAGCCTACTAGATAGATTCGCATATGCACAGACTTTCGATATCTCAATAAAGCATGCCCTAAAGATGATTTCCCTCTACTGAATATCGATATCATTGTGGACCTTACAGTTGGATATGAGATGTTGTCCCTTATGGATGGTTTTTCTGGTTATAATCAGATTCATATTTCCCCTGAAGACCAACAAAAAACTACTTTCACATGCCCTTGGGGTACATACTATTGGACTATAATGTCGTTTGGTCTTAAAGATGCAAGTGCTATATATCAAAGGGCAATGACAACAATATTCCATGACATGATGCACACATTAATGGAGGACTATGTGGATGACCTTCTGGAAAAGTCATTAACAAGAAAAGACCAACTTTCAGTATTGGACAAAGTTTTTAGGAGGCTGGAAGAGTATAAGGTCCGGTTAATCCCAAAAAAGTGTGTTTTTGGTGTAACATCAGGCAAGTTGTTGGGGTACATAGTCTCCCATAGAGGCATTGAAGTTGACCCCACCAAAGTTAGAGCTATATTGGATATGCCTCCTCCTAAAGGAATTAGTGACCTAAGAATGCTACAAGGCATACTTCAATCTATCAGATGATTCATTGTTCAACTTGTGGATGGGTTTCAACCATTTCAGTATCTTTTATGAAAAGGAATCCCCTTTGTGTGGACAAATAAGTGTCAGGAAGCATTCAACCAGATTAAACAATACTTATTGTCACCTCCAGTTCTCATGCCTCCCATTCAAGGAAAACCATTAATTATGTAAATCTCTATAACTACTTCAGCACTGGGGTCATTACTAGCACAAAATGACTATGAAGAAAAACAATGAACTATATATTATATTAGTCAAACACTGGTGGGGTATGAGCTAAATTACACACTTGTTGAACGTGCTTGTTTGGAAGTTGTATTTGCAGCCCAAAAATTAAGGCATTACATGTTAAATCATAAGAGACACTTGGTAGCCAAGATTGATCCCTTGAAGTACCTCTTGAGTTGAGCAGCACTGACAGGACATTTGGCAAAATGGATCACAATCCTCAGTGAATATGATATTCAATATGTTGAGTAGAAAGCCATCAAAGGACAGGTAATAGCAGACTACCTTGTAGATGCAACAATACTAGATAGCCATCCTCTTATAATAGAATTTCCAAATGAGTTCGTATTTCAAGCAGAGCCCCAACAGGCTTGGCAATTATACTTCAATGGATCTCACACTAATCATGGCTCACGAGTTGGAATGCTATTCATTACTCCACAAGGAGATTTCATCCCAAGGTCATTCTGCATTGCATTTCCATGCACTAATAACATGGTAGAGTATGAAGCACTAATGACAGGACTCTAAATGGCTATAAAGTGGAAAATCAAGAATTTGCAAGTCCTCGGTGATTCTCAGTTAGTTATCAACCAAGTCAATGATGAGTACGAAACCAAAGATGAGAAACTAATCCCTTATAAATAGATGGTTGATAGTTTTGTAACATATTTTCATAGGCTATCCTTTGAATTGATTCCAAGAACATAGAACAAGGCTCTAACACTATGACAACAATCAGATCTTTGCTTGATATTCCCAACAATGTTCCATAATTTGAGTTTTGGTTGAGCAATTATTGTTTCCTGTGTATGATGTCCCCAAATAAAAAATGGTCTGTGAGCTTGTTGGTTTGAGTTCCCCTTGGTATAAGGACACTTTTGACTACCTTCATTCACAAATCCTTCCTCAAAACCTTTCTAATAACCAAAGGAAGTCCTTTATCCACAAAGCTGCACGTTATACCATCATCAGCGACACCCTTTACCGCCGTAGCTTTGACAATACCCTTCTTCGTTGTCTTGAAACTAATGAAGGAAAAAAAACCTTATGGAAAGTGTATGAGGGTATATGTGGGTCCCATTCGAGTGGCCTGACCTTAGCTAAAAAGATTACAAGGCTTGGGTACTATTGGCTGACACTAGAAAAGGATGCACTAGAATTTGTAAGAACATGTCACCAATGTTAGATTCACAGTGATTTGATTCATGCTCCAGCACAAGAGTTAAGGCCAATAACTTCTCCTTGGAAATTCACACAATGGGGACTTGATCTTGTGGGAAAGATTCACCCTACATCCTCCAATGGACACAAATTCATTATCATCGCCACTGAATATTTTACTAAGTGGATCGAGGCCATTCCACTCACTTACATTACTGGAAAACAAATCTCCAAGTTTATCCTCAATTATATCATTTGTCAGTATGGCATTCCATAATCCATCATCATAGATAATGGTTGTCCCTTAAAAAATGAGGAGGTCTATGAACTATGCCAACATTTCCATATCAATCACTGCTTTTTCACACCTTATTACCCACAAGAAAATGGTCAAGCTGAGGCATCTAATAAAACCATTATCAAAATTATTAAAAATACTATCAATGATGCTGGCCATGACTGACACATCCAATCAACCCTACTTTGTTGGCATACCGCACGAGCTTTCGTACCCCCACTAGTGCCATGCCTTTCGCCCTTGTCTTTGGAGCTAAAGCCATCTTTCCCATAGAGGTTGAAATTCCATCTTTGCAAGTCTCCATGAAAGGCCTTACCATTGATGAAGAATATAGACAATTGAGACTGCATGAGTTAGAAATGCTAGATGAACACAAACACAATGCATTGAATCATTTGCAAGCATACCAAAATCATCTATGCAGAAGTTATAACAAAAGGGTGATGACTCGAAAGTTTGACATTGGCGACCTAGTTCTCATGCAAAATCCCAAGAATCAGTCAGATAGAGAAAAGCCAAGAAAATTTGAGCCCATTTGGTTGGGCCCTTACAACATCATAACATCATTTGGTTTTGGAGCATATAAGTTAACTACTCCTGAAGGTGAACAATTGATAGAGCCAATCAATAGTCTACATTTGCACAAATTCTATGCATAGCATCAAAAAGCTTGTCTAAAAACAAGTAAAAATACAAAAAAAAAAAGAAAAAAAAAAGTAAAATGACAAAAATAAAGAGAAATAATTCATCCAATAGTGAAAACCTGGTAAACAGGAACTTTGGATAAGTACCATGGTGAAAACCTGGCAAACAAGCGCCATGTGTAGTCAGTCATTGTTGTGCCATCTACTGTCACTCTATCTACCTTTGTCCCTAATGAACATACTCTTTCTGAAATTTGTCATAACACTTCACCCCGACATCATGACATTTCCATCCATGGCTGACAATGGTTGAAATCAAGTCTTGCATACTATCAACTGTCCATACTAATTATGTCTTTTTCAGTCCATTTTTCCTAGCTCATTCTCAACTTGACTAGGGGAAAACTTTTATCATGAGATTGTAGTGGGTACCGCACATGATCCTAAAAATCAAAAAATGTCCTAAAAAGACCTAAAAATAAAAAAATGTCCTTAAAAAAGACCTAAACATCAAAAAATGTCTTGATAAAAGACCTAAAAATCAAAAAATGTCCTTAAAAAAGACCTAAAAATCAGAAAATGTCCTAAAAAAAGACCTAAAAATTAGAAAATGTCCTAAAAAAGACCTAAAAATTAGAAAATATCCTAAAAAAAGATGTAAAAATCATAAAATGTCCTGAAAAAAGACCTAAAAATTAAAAAATGTCCTTAAAAAAGACCTAAAAATTAAAAAACGTCCTGAAGAAAACACAAAATTTCAAAAAATAGAGTCATGTCAGTCAACACAGTCACATCAATTGAAGTCTTGATTAGTCTTTATCATTGTCAAACTACATTGTCTCTGTGCATTTGCTACATAGGCAAGGCTCATCTTCGAGCCCCCGAGACATTAGGTCAGTCCTATTAGGTTTGTCAAAATAAATCATGACTCAATCTTTCATCAACAAGACAAAGTCTTTGGTCATGTCGAACTATGAGGTCTCTAAGTGCATGACATGGGCAAGGCCATCTATTGATGGGCCCCTAAGGCTGCACTAGGTCAGTCCATTATGGTTCATTGCACAATTTTCACACACACATGAAATAGTCTTTAAATTTGAACAAACAATCTACCCAAGTGAACTTTGAAAATCTATCAATGAAACATGACAATCATCTTGGCATATCAAAATTAGTCAATCTCAGTCAAACTTAATCAAGCCAGTCAAATCTTGCTTACTCTTCAGATGTGTCCTTCTGAAGGGTAGACCATCATTTAATCATGCCCTAGGATGTGTCCTTCCTAGGCATCGTCATCATCATCCGAAATTTTGAGCAATCCTCTTGACATTTAAGGATCGCTCCTCTTGACATCAATGTTCTTTCTGATGTGTCTTTTGAAGAAAAACCCCTATCATTTATGCCTTAGGATGTGTCCTTCCTAGGCATCGCCACTGTCACCTGGAATTTTGAGGGATCCTCTTGACTTTTGGGGGTTTCTCCTCTTGACATCAACATTATTCAAGATGTGTCCTTCCTGAATTTGGCAATCTTCAGCACTTGTCATCTTGGTGTTGTCAAAACCTTGACACCCTAGCATCTCAACATCAAACTAGACATCTTGACATTAAAACACATGGCAAACACTTGGCACTTGTCTATTGATTTTTCATCATGTTACTAGTTTTTTAGTGAGATCCTAACAATAGGATTTAGAGAAGCAATGACATATCATGACATTTGTCTTGTCTCTTGACATGCATGTTACTAGTTTCTTAGCGATGTCCTGATTTCAGGATTTAGAAAAGTAGCAACGTATCATG
The DNA here is from genome assembly GCA_007258455.2 of Sequoia sempervirens. Classification (NCBI taxonomy): domain Eukaryota; kingdom Viridiplantae; phylum Streptophyta; class Pinopsida; order Cupressales; family Cupressaceae; genus Sequoia; species Sequoia sempervirens. The sequence goes on from VDFB02193867.1 coordinate 418,511,362, forward strand.
ATGATGGTTTTGGCTTTATGTTGTCCTTTTTGGCAATCATGTTGCTAGTTTTTCAAGGATGTCCTGGAAACAAGATTTAGAGAAGCAACGACGTTTCATGATTTGTCCTTCTTGTCTTTTTTTTCTTGTGGTTGGTTATGACAAAAAGACTTGGGAAAATGTGCCTTTTTGTATGAGTCATGATCATCCTTGTTTGTGACTGTTTAAGTCAAGTGATGGTATTACCTTGCATGCCTTGATTTACGTCATATCATGGTGTTTGTTGGCCATCACGATAATCTTCCCAATGATGATAAATATAAAAATGTAAGCATGAAATTTGGTTCCCTTATCATTTCTCATCTAGCTTTCCATCTTCATCCTCCTTTCTCTTCCATGCTAATATACATCCCCTTCCAAGCTAACATTTCTTCTATCCTTCATCCTCTAGTCTTATCATCCATTTCGAGAGCACACATGTGTTCTTTGAACTCACCTATCCTCTCAAGGGGGCATACACAACCCTCCTCATCATTCTTCTTTCACTAGGGCATATTTCAGAATTAAATTTCTTTGACATAATGTGATGAACTACATTATGTCAAATAGGGGCAAAATGTAGACACTGAAAATTGACCTAGGCCCACAAGCTCCATTTCTCGCCACTTTTGTCCTAGCATAAATAAGATACTTAATTATGTTATCCGGTCCATTTTCATATATTAATTAAATAATTTTAATTATTTAATTAATTCATATCTATTTATTCTATCCTGATCAATTAAATAAACTAATTGCATCACTAATTTCTTCCTCTTCTTCAATAGTTAAATAAGTTATTATTTAGTTAATTATTTTGCCATCTTTCATCTATAGTTAAATAATTACCATTATTATTTATCTATTCATGGTCCTTTAATTCTTCCATAGTTAAACAATTATTAAAATCATTTAACTATCCCACGCCACCTCACCTAATTAAATAGTTAATCTAAATTAATTATTTAAGCTCTAATTTTCATCTCTCCATTTAATTAAATGCTCCTCTTTTCATTTTCTCCAAATAAATAATTTGAATAAATTATTTATTTTCCACTTGTCAATTTCCTCCATTTTCAAATAAATAATTTGAATAAATTATTTATTTTCCACTTGTCCATTTCCTCCATTTTCAAATAAATAATTTGAATAAATTATTTATTTTCCACTTGTCATTCTCCTCCATTTTGAATAAATAATTTAAAATAAATTATTTATGCACCTCCACTTGGTCAAAGATACCCTGTCATTATTTCATGTCATAGTCTGCATGTCTTTGCATGTCTTCCTATTATGATTCCTCCAAGAATAGCATATTCTAGGTGCATCAATTTTGGACTGTCAATTCGACCTTCAATCTCATCCATCCATTCAAAATTTCCTTTTCTTATAAAATGGCAATTTTGTATTCATTTGGCCTTCTTCCTCTTCTCTCTCTCAAACATTCAGTTGAACTTTTGATCTTCATTTTCACAACACATTTTCACATACTTAGAGCTTCTCTTAGTCATTTAGAGTCATTTTGCATAGAAAAATCCTTCAACACTTGTGTAGGACATGGGATAGTCTTAAGTTTCTTGAAGAATCTCAGGGCACTCTTCAACTTGCAGCAAGCTAGAAAGTGTAATGGAGGTCAGCCATGGAGATTGAAGATTTGGGTAGCTTTGTTTCATATTTTTTCATTTTTTTCCTTTGCACTACATTATCTCTTTGGATTTTTTAGATTTAGCAATTCTAACTTAATCAAACATAAATTTCCAGAGATACACTTCTAATGGACGAAAGCAACAAAGGTCTACAAAAGATGCTTGGTATGGGCTATGATAAAAACAAGAAACTTGGGAAGAATGATAATAGCCTATTTGAACCCCTCATTTTATAGAAGAAACTAAGAAATTTTGGTCTCGTATGTACCCCTCTGAGGGTGACCATACTTGGAAAATGTTCCTTAGTTAAAAAGGTCAAAATCCCCTCTCAGCTATTAGCAGCCACCATTCAATTACTAGTATCCATAGGTCTACCCTTAGACAACTTTACCTTTGACATAACTGATGTGTGTATTAGTGATGAGGATCCCATAACTAACTTACCTATGATTTTTTGAAGATCCATCCCTACTCATGATTAGTGCCTTGTCTTTTGAGTAAGACCATCAAACCCATGAAATAAGCCTATTCTACTCCTATCTCATCAATTATGACCAATGAGGACCACCAATTCTTGACACTTTAAAAAATAATGAGGTGCTCTTAGAATTCCTGAGATTATAGGATATAGTACCAAACAGAGATCACAAGACTGGGTTCGACACCATACTAGACACACATGCCTATCACAGGGAAACGATTGAATCCTTTAGTCACAAAAGTGAAAATCGAAGAATAATCTCTAGATCTTTGAGTGAAAACCACATTGTGGCACTCTCTGACTCAAAAAGCATAAAAATAAAAGATGTATCCACTAGTGAAAACCTCTCTGAGGCATCGAAGGATGAAGGATTCAATATTTCTCTTAGTGCAATTCATCAAGAGAATTCAACAATATTAGTTGAAAGGTGCAATCTAGTCAATGTGGGAATAAAAGAACTACAACACATAACATTCTATGTAGAGTCACTTGTCACAAAAGAACATGAACTTTTAGTTGCATTCCTAAAAGAAATAAATAAAAACTTTGTATGGACCTATGTCGACATGCGTGGGCTTGATCCAAAAGTTGTGGTTCATCACCTAGTTGTATATCTCAAAGCAAAGCCAGTCAGACTAAAGCTCAGGAAGATGCACCCTTAGATAGCATTTTTGGTCAAAATGGAATTACCAAAGATCCTAGATGCAGGGTTCATACAACTTATAGATTATCCAGAATGGGTCTCAAACCTTGTACCTATTTCAAAACCCATTGGGGACATTCACATCTCGACAAATTTCAAAGACCTCAACAAGGAATGTCCTAAGAATGAATTTCTACTTCTGAACATTGACATGATCATGGATATGATGACATGACATGAGATGCTATCATTGATGGATAGGTTCTCAGGCTACAACCAAATCATGATAGCTAAACAAGACTAGCATAAAAGAACTTTCACTTTCCCATGGGGGACATATTGCTAGAATATGATGCCATTCGGGTTGAAGAATGTGGGGGACACCTATTAGAGGGCCATGACACTAATATTTCATAACATGATTCACAAAACCATGTAAGATTATGTGGATGATATATTGGCCAAATCCAAGAAAAGACGAGATCATACAACCGCATTGGGTTGCATCTTTCATAGGTTTGAGGAATATAAAGTCATACTCAATCCAAAGAAATGTGTCTTCAGAGTATAGTCAAGGAAGCTCCTTGGGTATACATGTCCATGAGAGGAATATAAATAGATCCTACTAAGGTCAAGGCCATCCTCAAAATGGAAGAACCTAAAACACTAAAACAACTAAGAGGCCTACAAGGAAGACACTAGTCCATCTGTCGATTCATAGCGCAATTAACAGACAAGGTTGTGCCTTACTCTCATCTACACCACAAGGGGTAGCATAAAAGTGGGATGAAAAGTGTGATCAGGACTTCAACAATATTAAGGAATACTTACTCATGCCACCAGTCCTCAAGCCTCCAATTCCATGCAAACCTTTGATCTTATACATATTAGCAACAATGGCAACTCTCAACACTCTCTTGGAAGAACATGATGGAAATGGAAAAGAGAGATCTATCTATTATATTAGTAGAACTATGATGGGCCATGAACTGAACTACACATTCATTGAGAAATATTATCTAGCAGTTGTATTTGCAGCACAAAAGTTTAGGCATTACATGCTAGCCCATCAGATCAAGCTTATCACAAAGATAGATCTGCTCAAGTACCTACTTTCTAGAGCATAACTTACAAGGTGGAAAACTAAGTGGGATATGATCCTTATAGAGCATGAAATAGAGAATGTAGAATGTAAGGCCATGAAAGGACAAGCAATTGCAGATCAACTAGTGAAGGCACCGATATACTCAGAGAATCCCCTTGTCCTAGAATTCCCCGATGAATCAATCTTCAACCTAAGTGTAGCGGATTACTAGAAAATGTAATTTTACGGATCCTACACATTGAATGGATCAAGAGTAGGGATTTTCTTCATCACTCCACAAGGGGATTTCATTCCAAAATCATACAAGCTGTCATTCCCTTGCACAAATAACATAGCAAAATATGAAGCTCTTGTCATAGGGCTAAGAATAGTAGTGCAATGGCAGAGAATGGCACTTAAGGTATATAGAGATTCACAACTCATAATCAATCAAGTCAATAATGAGTATCAAAAAAAGGATGAAAAGTTGAATCCCTACAAGAAATTGGTTGAAAGTCTTAAGGAGTTCTTCATTGATATCACATTTGAGCAGCTACCAAGAGAAAACAACAAAGTGGTAGATGCAATGGCTACGATTGCATCACTCCTAGAAAAACCATGCGACATCCCAAAATAATAATTCCTTGTAGAGTAGCTTCTCATGCCTACATTTGAGGTACCAAAATTCAAATTTGTGTGTGAAATCATTGGGCTCATTGATCCCTAGTACCATGATATATATAGTTATACAAGAATAGAAGTCCTCCTAGTTGACATAACCCCAAACCTCAAGAGAGCCTTTGTCAAAAAAGAATCCCATTTTTTCATCCTAGGAGATACCCTTTACCATAGAAGTATTGAAGGAAACTTGTTACGTTGCTTAAGCACTGAGGAGGAATTGACTACCTTAGCCAAGGGACATAATAGCATTTGTGGTTCACACTCAAGTGGTATGACCTTGGCCAAAAAAATGCTAAGGATGGGGTACTATTGGCCTACAATGGAAAGAGAAGCACAAGCCTATGTCAAAAGGTGTCTCTAATTTCAACAACATGGGGACCTCATCCATGCACTAGCTCAAGAGCTCCACCCGATTATCACTCCTTGGCCCTTTTCATAGTGAGGGCTTGATCTCATTTGAAAAATCACCCCATCCTCATCTAGTGGACACAAGTTTATCATAACAACCACTGAATATTTCACCAAGTGGGTGGAAGCCATCCCCATGACATACATTATTGGAAAGTAGATATCAAAGTTCATCTTGAACTACTTAATTTATTATTATGGTGTCCCTCAAGCTATTATCTTAGATAAAGGGACACCTTTCAATAATTAGGATGTCCATGACCTATGCCGCAATTTTAAAATCCAACATCACTTTTCCACTTCGTATTATCCCCAAGGAAATGATCAAGCTGAGGCTACAAATAAGACCATCCTAAAAAATCCTCAAGAAGATATTCAATGAAGCTAGTCATGATTTGCATCTCCAATTGAATCCCACCCTATGTGCCTATCAAAAAAGTATCTGCACACCAACATGTTCCACCCCATTCTCCCTAGTCTACAGATCATAAGCTGTATTACACATTGATATTGAGCTCTTGTCATTGAGAATATCATTACAAAATCTCATCATAAATGAAGAATATTGTGTATCATGATTGAATGAGCAAGAGCTACTACATGAGCAGTGTATGGATGCCTTAAACCATTTGTAGGTGTATCAAATCTAACTCCAACAAAGCTATAACAAAAAGATTAGGAGTCAGACCTTTCAAGTTGGGGAACTTGTATTGAAGGAGAATTAGAAGAACATTCCAAATCGAAATGGAAAGGGAAAATTTGAACCTAATTTTTTGGGACCTTTCATCATCATGGCAAGCTACAAGTCAAGGGAATATCAGTTATCAACACCTAAAGGGGAACCTCTGTAGGAGCCCATGAGCAAATCCCATCTCAAAAAGTTTTATGCCTAATCCTTCTAGGGTATAAAACCAAAAATATAAAAAAATCAGAAAGTGTCCTAAAAAAATAGTTATCTTGATGAAAACCTAGAAAATAGGTGTCTGGTGAAAAAAAAAAAAAAAAAATACAAAACAAATTAAAAAAATTATTAAAAATAGTAAGGAGAAAAAAATTGTCCTCTAGTGAAAACCACTTCGGTGGCGCTATGGGCAAGTACCTTGGTGAAAAATTGGAAAATAGGCACCTTGTGTAAATAAGCATGTTCCATCCACCAGGATTTACATGGCTCATTTTGCATCATCCATCCATCACATTTCCATCATCCATTTATCTCTATCCATCAACCGTCTGCATCCGCATTATAGCTTGGTCCTATGTTCATATCATGATACCTTCTAGTACTACTCAACCCATTCTCAAGGTCAGTTTGTCCTTCCAATATCGAAATAGTCTACTGCATCACACTAGGGGCATGTTCTCTTTGGACCAGATTCATGTATATTTTGGAAGTCTTCTTAAAATAAAAAAATTCAAAAAACATAAAAAAACCAAAAAAATCCAAAAACATTCATAAAACCAAAAAATCCAAAACACATTCAAAACATATCAAAATCCAAAATAGGTCAAAAATTCAGTCAAAAAATAGTCATCTTGTCGAACTACGTTATCTTTGAGCTTTGAACATAGGCAAGTTGATCTTTGATCATCGCTTGAGACATTTAGGTTAGTCCTTAACGAGTCCACCATAATAAATTGACAATCCATTTGTTCATATCTCATCAATAATCAAGTTTGTGTCAACCAAACTATGTGGTCTCTATGTATATAACATAGGAAAGGCTAATCTACTGATCAGCCCTCAAAGCCCCTAGGATAGGTCTTTAGGTTAGTCTCTTGGTCAAAATATCAGAAAATCCCAAAACATTTGAAAATTTAAAAATCAAAACATTTTCAAAATCTTGAAAATACCGAAAAAAGTAACCTCATAACATTTCAAAACATCAAAAACATCCAAATATTTGAAAATATTCATCCATTCCCATCTCACTTTCACCCATAATAAAAATCACTCATAATAAATCATTGTCACGCTCAACTTTTCATAAAACAATTAGAAACAAGTCTAGTAGGTTAAAAGTGAAACTCAAAATGTCAAGGTCTCAAGTCTAGGTCAGTAAGTAAACAAGTTAGTCAACTCTTTGTGTCAATAGCCTATCATTCAATCAGTCCCAAATTAATTATCTGATAAAATCATGTCCTAGGATGCATCCTTCCTACAATGGACATCAACATCATGCATCACCATATTTTAGTTTTGGTTAACACTATGAAGAACATTAGCTTGTTTTCTTAATTTATCTTTGTCTTTTGGCTTATCTTATTGTGCTCACTTCAATGACCTCTCGATGATGTCCCAAATGAAGGGATTTAGAGAGAAATAAATGGGGCAATAGTCATTATATTTTTATCTTCTATGCGTGTAGGATATTCTTGTAATATAACCTTGGTCATGTGTGATTTTTTGATGTGTAGGGAGAATGTTTTAAGTGTATTGTTGATCACATAGGAAGGCTTTCCTTTCTATGTTTTGGTCCAAGATGTTTGGAATATCTGAACTTCATTTTGAACAATTTTTCATGTGTCAGGTGTGAACATGAATACTCCTATCTATTTGTTGAGTCAAATTCCATCACACTAGGTGAAACACCATCTTGGTTCTTTATACCTTGATGCATCGTGCCTATGTGTATTATCAAACATAAGGTAAATGATCCTTTTAAAGTCCCAATTCCTAGTAAGCAAATCATCATCTTCATCATCATCTTTTGAATTGTTGGATTCTCTTCTTTCTGTGCTAACATGGTACCATGATAGTCAATCATCATTGCTAATGCATCCATCCTACATCCATAAACCATCAACATAATGCATATCATATCATGTTGTAGACACATAAAAATGACCTAGGCCTGCATGCTCTATTTTCCCACCATTTTCTTCCTAGCATAATTAAGACATTTTAATTATGTCCTTGGTCCACTTTTGACTATTAATTAAATAACTTATAATTATTTAATTAATTCATGTCCTTATTCCCCCTGATTATTAAATAGGCAATTTTTATTTATTTATTTAATACATCACTAATTGTCTAAGATCCTCTTATAATTAAATAAATTTCTTAATTCATTTAATTATCCTCATCCATTATTCTTCCTAATTAAATAAATAATTTTATTTATTTATTTAATGTCACTAATATTGAAAGTCTTCTAATAATTAAATAACTTTTCTAATTTATTTAGCTATTTGTCATCTTCTCTAATTAAATAATTATTTTAATTGTGTAATTATCCCATTTGACATTTCCCTCATTTTAGTAAATAATTAAAATTAATTATTTACTGTCATGTGGTCCCACCTTTTGAATTAAAATTACCTTTTTAATTCAAAATAGTTTTCTCTCTAAAAATCAAATTAATATATATTATTATTTGATTTTCCAAGTCACCTCTTTTTCTGTGCCAATCTTATCTCTTGTCACATGCATTATCTACCCTTGATTTGATTCTCTAAAAATAAATATTGTCCACTCATTTTGATTTTTACCTAATGTTTCCCTAACCCTAATTATGAGTTGTCAAATTGAATCTTTTCCATTAATTCTAGGAAACTTTTCAACTTTTAATCTTGGCCATTCCCTCAAAATTGCATTTTCTATAAAATGGCAATTTTGGTCTCATTTCTCATCTCATGTCATCTTGTAACCTCAGGCTATCAAAACTTCATGCTATCTTGTCTTTGTCATACTTTTTGAATCTTGTCATACTCTTGCATCATTGTTATTTTTTCATGGTCATATTAGCATCTCATTTGGTTTAATTTGGACATGGTTTCATGCTCACTAGTTGCATATTAGCATAGGTTTTGCATGTTGTCACCTCAAATACTTCAACATTTGCTTAGGGCTTGTCATTGTCATTAGTTTTCTCATCACAGATATGAGGGAAATATCATATTTTCAACAAGTTTAGAAGGTGTAATGGAGGTCAGCCATGGACATTGAAGACATATGGTGAGATCTTTCATTTTGTTTTCTTGTTTCTCCTTTGCACTTGATTATTACTTTGGGTTTTTATGTTTATGCATTAGATCTACTAACCCTAGGATAATTTCCCATAGTTACATTAGTGAACCCAATGCCAAAATCATGCATTTTTTATTTTCCCGTATGACATTTTTCTATTTTGTAGCTATAGGTATGGCCACGACGCATTTGATTTGTAGAACGATGCATTCAATTTTTTGTGATGCATTTGACATCCAAAATCTGCATTCACTCTATTGAGCCACATTCACTTTGCAGAGTGACACATTTTCTAGGAAGCGATGCATCTATTTTGTATATTTTTGTATTCAACTGATAGATTCTAGAGTCCAGAATTGTGACACATTCGCCACCTAGGACACAAACACTTTGTTGTGATGCATTTTTGCTCTTATATTTTTTCAGATTTGGCTTAGTTTGTTTTTTGCATTATGTTTTTCCATTTTTTTTCCAATCTGTAGTCTAGAGGTTTTCTGGTTCCTAATGGCTTGTTACAGCATGGCTTTGAGTCTTTCATGGGTCCAAAGAATATCTTTAGAAACTACTAACTTGTGGTTTTGTAGGTTTGATTGTCCAAGGCTTTTATTTTGAAACATTGTGCTTATTGATTTCTAGAGTAGAAAATATTTCAATTGGTGCACAAAAAGGAACTTTTCTTGTCTTTTTCTTTATTATGTTTGGGGTGGTAGGTGATTATTCTCTCACCTTGTGCAAACTAGTTGATCAAAAAACCAAACCCATCCATTTTGTGTTTACCTTGATTCAATAATCAAAGTATCCTCTCCCCTTATGCACTTGTATGATCCTGGGTGTAAGAGAAATGATTATTGACTCTAGAAGTTGGGCCTTCCTTAGTGGGAAATAGTACTTACCCCAAGACAACTCAAACTAGAAATGGAGCTAAAGCCAAGCTACCCACGACCAATAAATAAATCTGAATCCTAAGGGAAAGCCTAGGATTACGAGTGTAGATGTGTCACACAGACCAATTAGTACTCCCCAAAACCCTGTTGAGTGTAACCTCTTCAGGTTGGAGTGCCTCCTAAATAGAGATTAATCTTATGCCCCATGTATGGCCACTCGAATGGGGGTCCCAAACTAAACACCCTTGTGTAGTAGCCAAAATATTTCTATTTATCCACATCTTTGCAGTTCTTAATAGAGGTGATCAACCTTCCATGATAGTTTTATGAGGGTTGGAAGCTTGGTTGGCCTGAGAAGTAGTGCACTGTAAGGAGGAGCTCATGCAGCCAAGCTTCTGGATTCACACACTAAGAATATGTGGCGCCATGGAATCTAGTAGATATTATCCTAGCCTAACCTAGGATTGTGCTTGTCTTTATTGTGCTTGTATCAAAAGACAAAATATTGTGTTTTCCAAGTGTTTTTATACATTCAAACAAGAAAAAAGTCACTTTTAGATTTGGAAAAAAATAGTCAAACATAAAAAACTTTAGAATTTTGACCAAACTACCAAAAATCAAACTTTTTTCTTTCTGCACCACATCTGCCATGATGCATTTGCTATTTGGCACCACATTTTCTTTCCAAAATACTGCATTCACTCTGTTGTGTTGCATTCACTTTGTAGAACACTGCATTTGCCTATGTTAAGCTGCATTTGCTTTCTAGAAAGCCACATTTGCTAATTTGAACTGCATTTGACTATTGTAGAGCTGCATTTGCTAAATCTAAACCGCATTTTCCATCCTAAGATGCATTTGCGACCTGAAACAATGCATTTTCTCAGAAAAAATAAAAACTTGTCTCATACTAGAAATCAAGTTCAATTTTTTCCAAACTACCATCAGACATCTTTTTTTCAGAAGACCCTATCAAAAACCAGACTAGAAATTGCTCAAATTCTTCATCATTTGCACCTCTATATGGAATTTTCCCATAGGTTCATCCTTGTAAAACATTAGTTTCATTCTTAGGCACCATTATCTTCATTTTCAGTCCTTGCATCCTCAATTCATTTTTAGATTTTAGATTAGGAAACCTTGCCTCACTTTACAAAATTTTGACTTTCAAAAGTAGGTTATCATTGAACTTAGTCATCATTATCTCCTTTAGTCATCATCCTTTTTGTGAGACCTTTCCAACTCAAAATTCTAGTTAGGAAACCTCACTTGTCATTTTTTCCTTGTCATTTACTCCTTTAAACAAGTCCTTTGATATTTCAAAATTGAGACATAGATCAAGCTTAGGGTGGTTAGGAAATTTTCTTCCAAATCATTTAGACCTTATTACTTGCATATCTTAGACACTCACTCAAACCATCTTAGTCACTACTTTGCATGTCTTATCCTTAAAAATTCAAAAATATTGATCATAGTCCTTATTTGGCATTTAGACTTGACACTAGTCATACCCCTCAGTCAAAAAAAATTAATATTAGTCCTCATTATAATCTTTTCATTTGATATCCCTTGCATTGCCATCCTCTATCCAAAAATCCAAAAACATAGTCTTGCATTGTCATGCTCTATACAAAAATCCAAAAACATAGTTTTGCATAGGTTAACATCATCCTTGAATTTAGTTGTCATTCTCATCATCCTCATTTGAACAATCCCGTTTTATGGTTGAGACTAGGCTCCAAAGAAGAAGAAGACAAATGGAAAAATTTGGGCAAGATTCCAATCCCAACATCAACAATAACACTTATGACCAAAATTGGATTTTTACTGACCCATTCAACAACACAAACACATAACCTCCCTTGAACGTGCCATCCTCGTCACATAATCCTTTGTAATCATTCATACGTAGGGATGAACATGGAAAAATATTTGAGGAAGACATAGAAGTCATAGCCCAAAATCCAAACACAACATCCTTTGTGCAAGAAATGGTCTTACATGATAGAGACAGATATTTGGCCATACTTCTAAGTCAAGGAGCTAGACTACCACGTGACTTCAACATTAATATGTTGAGACCAACATCACCCAACCACAATGTCAACAATGCAAATAACATGTCCAATTCTAGTCAACCTCAAAATGATGCAAACAATGCTTTTGTTGGTGCTACCTCACAAACTACCACAAGTACCATTAATGCCACCCACATTGACACAACCAATCAAAATAATCCAAACTCAATCAATGCAACATCTATTGGGGGAATTCCAAATATGTCACAAGCTATGTCACAATCAATGCCAACAATGTCCACAATATCATCACAATCAATTGGAGCCACCTTTGGGTCCTCATCAATGGGGGAAAGCTCTTCAAATCCCTTATTTTGAGCCTTGTCTAGTGTCATAGGCACATCCTCATAAAGATATTTTATTGGTACCTCATTTAATCCTACCAAAGGAAATAAACCACATATATTCATTCAAGGACCACAACCGAATATAAATATGTCATCACAATTCAACACCAATGCCTCCCAAGGACAAAACATGAATATTCACCATAGGAAATTTCAACAATTTGGACAAGGAAATTTGAATACTCAACATATGGAATCATCTGGACATCAAAGAATTCATGGACACCGTATTCCCCAAATCTCAATTCAAATGGTTAGAGGGCATATCCTAACATACTCATCACATATTCATACTTATCAACAAGGCCCTAATCCAAATTTTCAACACCAACAATATATGAGCCAGAACACATCATACATGTCACAACATCATATCCCACAACAGGATACCAACCTCTTTTCACAACAAATGGGGACTCATGGAATATCTATCACCCCCTTTTGTGATGCCTCAAATAACCCTATAATTGATGCCATGCAAGCCAAAATGATGAGTGTGGAAAAGGAATTAGAAGAAAAATGAGCATCTAAAAAGAGATCACACATGTCATATTACCTAAACTTATATCCTTTTGACACAAATTAATACATGCCACCATTCACTCATGGCTATGTGGCACCCAACTTCACCAAATACAAAGGCACGACAAGTCCTACTGAACATATTTGATAATTCATAACCAATTGCATGGAAATTTCCTACAAAGAGACTTACTTAATGAGACTTTTCTCTAAGAGTATTACAGGACGTACACTTGAATGGTTTACCACCTTGAAAGGGATATGAACATGGGATGAACTTAAAGACAAATTCATAAATAATTATTCATATAACATTGACATGGACACTTCTATCAGTAGCCTATGCACTCTTACACAAGAAGATACTGGTCAAAATTTTATCCCATTCTTCCAAAAGCAAGGAAGTCTTACAAGTCACTACCATATTGATGTATCAGAAAGAGAAAAGGTTGAAATGTTTGTTCAAACACTTTTAAGCCCATTAAAATACGGATTGCAAGTCCATTGTTGCACAACATTCGCAAACCTAGTTGAAAAAGGAGTCCAAGTTGAAAGGCCCTCATTGCCAAAGGAGAATTGAAATACAATCCTAAAAATACAAATGTGAATCCATCCATAGGCTAAAACAAGTATTGGGCCAAAAATGAGCATGTCACCAATGATTCCATTGTTGATGTGAAGGCAGTGAATACCATAGGCCCAGTGCTTACCCTTAAAGGATCTCTACCACAAAACAGACCAACAATGACACTGACACCTCCTATCAATACCAATTCAAATAATCAAAACAACCAAAATCAAGGACAACCCCATCATATGAGAAAATTCCCCAAAAGACACACGTATACTCCCTTGTGGGAACCTATTGAGGATGTCCTTAAGAAGCTCCTTTAAAATGGTCTTATTACATTGGAGGATCCTAAGCCATATGATCTCAGGTAGTTTAAACCCTCATAGTGGGATGATAACACTGTTTGTGATTACCATCAGGCTAAAAGGAATAAAACATTTTCTTGTCGATAGTTAAGGAACATTGTACAAGACCTCATTGAAAGTCGTGCAATTGAAGTAGGTGGACAACAATTTGTATCTAATGTCAACAATGATGGTATTGACATATTCATTATCAGTTCAGACATTATTAATAAGAGGTCTAGTAGAGTAGTCATATGTGGCACAAGCATAATTAACCATGTCTGAACTAATAATGAATATGTCAATACCATCATTGTCAAACAAGCAGCTGAATGCAATGCTACTACTTGAAGTGGAAAAGTCACTATAGCTGGCCTTCCTCTAAGACAACCAAAAATTAGAATAGTTGGTTCATCTGCAAAACAACCACAATCTGACATGTCCACTAAATAGTTTCAACCCAAGAGTGAGTTTAATCTTGTAGACCAACTAGGCAAGACTCATGCCCAAATTTCCATATTGTAATTCCTTCACATTTCATCTGCACATAAGGAAATACTTGACAAGACCCTACAAGAGTCATCCATCCTACAAGTCATTGATGTTAACTAGTTTGAAGCCATTGTGGGATACCTCACTACACTCCAACATGTGACATTTTCCAACCAAGATTATCTGTCACAAAAAACCAACCATAATGATGCATTACACATTGAGATTTTCATCGATAAACACAAAGTTAGACGAGTCTTAGTAGATGGAAGAGAGTGACTAAATATATGCTCCTAAAAAGTGGTCAAGGCTTTAGGATTTTTTGATGCTTACATAGACCCTACAAAAAGCATAGTCATAAAAGCATATGATGATGAAGAACATTCTTTTGAAGGCATTATCACTCTTCCCATCAGAGTAAGGCCAGCCATTGTTGAAACAACTTGCAAAGTACTTGATCTGGAATTACCTTTCTACACCTTGCTTAGCTAACCATGGATTCAGGCCCTCAAATTTTTTCCTTCCATGTATCACCAATGCCTAAAATTTTCCTTTGATGGCACAAAAATTACCATATATGGAGACCCCTATCCATTTCAATATTGCACGAACTTAAGGGGTATTTCAGAACATCATGTACCCATCAATCGAGAGGCTGCAAAATCTTCCAAATTCATCAACCCATCCACACTCACTTCACTATCCACATCCACTCCATCCACATCTTTCGCCACATCATCATCTACCTCACTCCCTAAGGTTGAGCCCACTATCAAGATCCAAGTCCTAGGTTGTGGAGAATTCAAACTAAACACAACATACATTATCACGACAATACCCAAGCTTCCTAAGGTCTATGGTCAGCCCTATTTCAAAATGGAATTGAAAGAAATTTTCAAGGTGCTGCAAAAGATGGTCTTCATAAAATGGGGTGACATGAAGAAGGAATACATTCAAGACATATTACATTGGATTCACAGAGACCTAGAGAATCTACCCCCATTACTAGTTAAGATTTATGGAGAAGGATATGACATGATGAAGGCTAAGGGCTACGATGAAACCAGTGGCCCTGGTAGGAATAAGACTAGGAAAAGAGAATTGATAGAACATGCTAAATGACCAAAATATCTTGGGCTAGGGTATGGTCTACCTCAAAATGATGATCAACGTATCAGTGTGCCTTCTAGTAAGAGTGTGAATTCTTTAGAAAGTGTCAAGATAATCGAGGAACCCTTCACCAACATTGACTCCCATGAATGGGAATTTGGCTCTAAATAGTCTCTAAGTAACTTTTTCCTCGATGAATTATTTATTGAACCTAGAGAACCTACCTTTGAGGAAAAATTTAGAAAAATGTTCAAAATTTCCCCAACACGTCATACCCCTGGAGAAAAGATAGATTGGGGTAAATTATTTTGTCCACAAAAAAATGATGAGCCCAAGTCATCTTCCTATCCTCTTGACCATAATCTAGACATTCCTGCCCAGTCATCTGACAACACTGACCAACATGTCCCACTGTATGACATTGAGGCTGACCCATTTGTCCTATACTTTGATAATGAATATGAGTCAAGCGAGGGAGAATATTGGTTAGAGTTCGATGTAGAGTTGGATGATGAAAAATTAATTTTCAATGTATTCAAATCAATTTGCATGCTTTCCATGTCCTCTCCCAAATTCATAAACATTGATGATGACATTTCCCTAGTCTACCCATAATTGATTGATTAGGATCAACAAGGTCTACCAGTCATGGACATTTTAGAATGATGAGGACATTGCCGAATTTATGGGAGTTTATGAAGGTGTACCACATGGTGATCGCAAGGCCATATTTTATATTGATTTAGATTGCACAACATACTTTAGGGAGACTACTACATCCTCTAGTTGCAAAATGAAAAGTAAAAATAAAATAAAAAATAAAACGTCTTTAGGTGAAAACTGAAAGGCACCTTTTGACGATGAAAAAATAAAAATAAAGGATGTATCTATGGGAAAAAACATCTTCGAAGTTCCCAAAGATGGAGGATTGGAATTTATCATTGTGACTCAAGAGAAATCAACAATGCTCTTAAAGGACACTACAAAAATCAATATATCAAGAGTCGAAGACCCTAAAATGGTCCCCTTTGTGGCATCCCTAATAGAAGAAGAGAAACCAAAATTTCAATCATTTTTCTTAGAACGAAAGGTAAATTTCACATGGTATTATGCTAATATGCTAGGATGAGATCCAAAATTGGTTTTTTACCATCTTCCATTATTTCCAAATGCTAAACTAGTTAAACAGAAGCTATGCAAAATGCATCCTCAGATTGCTCTGTTAGTCAAGGTTGAACTGAAGAAACTACTAGATGTAGGATTCATATGGTCTATTGATTATACTGAGTGGATATCTAACCTTGTGCCAGTGAAAAATACAAATGGTTAGATCTATGTCTACAAAAAATTTAGAGACCTAATCAAAGCATGTCCAAAAGATGACTTTTTGTTGCCCAACATAGATATCGTAGTAGACCTCACAGTAGGATATGAGATGCTATCCCTCATGGATGTTTTCTTGGGCTAAAATAAAATTTGTATTTCCCCCAAAGATCAACATAAAACCACTCTCACTTGCCCTTGGGGTACATATTATTGGAATGTCATGCCTTTTGGTCTTAGGAATGTAGGTGCCACATATCAGAGAGCCATGATGATGATATTTCATGACATGATGCACAAGATAATGGAAGATTGCATGGATGAAATTTTGGCTAAATATTTTACAAGAAAAGATCATTTGAATGTGTTAGATAAAATATTTAAGATACTAGAAGAATTCAAGGTCCATCTAAATCTGAAGAAATACATCTTTGGTGTCACATCTGGTAAGCTTTTGGGATACATATTTTCTCGACGAGGCATTGAGGTTGATCCAGCTAAGGTCAAAGCAATATTAGACATGCCTCCTCCAAAAGGGATAAGTGAACTCAAGACATTACAAGGAAGATTACAATCCATTAGATGTTTCATAGCATAGTTGGCTAACAAATGTCAACCATTTTAGTATCTTCTACGCAAAGGCACCCCCTTTGTGTGGATGAAACCTTTGATCCTATACGTTTCCGCAACAACCTCAACATTGGGGGAACTATTGGAATAGAATGACCATGAAGAAAAGGAAAGGTCCATATATTACATTAGTTAAACACTAGTTGGATACAAGTTAAATTATATGGCCATTGAACGTGCATGCCTAGTTGTTGTCTTTGCTACTCAAAAGCTAAGGAATTATATATTGAACCATAGGACACAGTTGGTAGCAAAGATCAATCCCCTAAAATATCTCTTGATTCGTGCAGCACTGACAGGACATTTGGAAAAATGGGTCATGATCTTGAGTGAATATGACATTCAATATGTGGAATGAAAGGCCATAAAAGGACAAGTGACATCAAACCAATCAGCAGATGCAACTATATAAAGTGATCATCCACTAGTGGTAGACTTTCCAGATGAGCCCATATTCCATACAAAACCTAAGTCACCTTCGAGGTTGTATTTCGATGGGTCACATACTAGTCATGGCTCGGGGGCAAGAATATTGTTCATCACTCCACAAGGAGACTCCATCCCCAAGGAATTCCACATAGCTTTCCCATGCACAAAAAATGTTGTAGAATATGAGGTGTTGAAGTGATCAACCCAAGATCTTCAATCTGCAACACCAAAGAACCTCCATAAGAGATAGAGAGAAGCAACAATGGAAGATGCTATTCCACCAAAGAAAGATTGCAATATGATACAATATGATCAATGCAATACAATACAATGCTATGCAATACGAAATATGTTAGAGATGTCTTGCTTATAAAGGAAAGGATGAGAGATAGGATAAGATAATATCATGACAAGTGTCTTAATCCTATCACATGAGACAACTAACTCATAACTACCTAGGAAAGTGGAAATTCTAGATAAGACAACTAATATCCTAAGTAAACTTAACATGTGAATTAAGTCCCCTATGTCCCTAGTAAAGGAATAAACTAGGTACAAGACTTATTCACACAAACACCCCCCTTAAGTGCAACTTAGGGAGTTATAAACAAATGCATAATGCAAAATATGGGTCCCAAAAACAAGGCCTGATGAGGTACCCATGTACAAAACAAAAAACTCTCACAAGTGGAGAAAAGGAGAAAAACCCTGTGGGAGAAAACTCCTCTCCAAAAGAGAGAAAAAGCTACAAAGAGAGCTAAAAAACTAATGAAGTAAGGGAGACTCCTCAAGAAACCCCAAGGACAAATTCCTTCACCCCAAGCATTGATCACAACTGAAGATAACAAGGTGATGCCAAAGGTGTAGTGAAGATGTCTGCAACCTATTGATCTGTAGGCAAATACTCCAAGCTAAGAACACCATTCTGGATGAGCTACCTGATGAAGTGCATGTGGATCTCAATATGCTTAGTACATTGATGCTCCACTAGGTTGTGAGAGATATGAATGGCACTCTAATTATCACACTAAAGAGTAGTGGGCTGAGTGGAAGGGAATCCAAACTCAATCATCAACTAACAAAGCCAAAAATCCTCCTAACTAGCCAACATTGCACCTTGATACTTAGCCTCTATCGATGATAATACAATAGCAGTCTACTTCTTGCATGACCATGCAATCAAACCAGAAACAAGGTAAAAGACAAAGCCAAAAGTAGACTTCTGATCATTGACATCACTAGCCCAATCTGAGTCAGTGAAGCCCACTATCTGAGATGCACCTGAAGTGTAGTGAATGCCAAAATGAGTAGTGCCCTGAATGTATCTCAAGATACGTTTGGTGGCCTTCCAATGACTCTCATGAGGCTCCTATGAGAAGCAAGAGACAAGTCCAACCACAAAGGAAATATTAGGATGACTATGTGTCAAGTACAAAAGACTACCAACCAACTGTCGATACAAGGTAGGATCAACTGTAGGAGTAATGCAACTGGTAGACAATACAACACTTGACTGGAATGGAGTAGGGGCAGGCTTGCAATCAGCCATGCCAAATCTCTGAAGAAAATCAAGAGCATACTTATGCTATAAAATGAAGATCCCCTCAGAAGTTTGATGAACTTGAAGACCAAGGAAGTAATGCAAAAGACCAAGGTCGATCATATCAAATTGCTCCATCAATGCTCACTATGTACTCTAAATCATGGAAGTAGAACTCCCTATGAGAATCAAATCATCCACATAGAGTACAAGTATGATTAGATCCTCTCCATGCCTCTGAGTATAAACTATGGGATCAAAATGGCAGTGAGTGTAGCTAGAAGCAAGCAAGAAACTATCCATCTTCTCATACCAAGCTCGAGGGGCCTGTTTGAGACCATACAATGAACTTCGAAGCCTACAAACAAGTGAAGAGTCCTGCACAAAACTTGGTGGCTAATCCATATAGATCTCCTCATGAAGATCCCCATGCAATAAATCACTCTTCACATCCATCTAATATACTAACCATCCCTAAGATGCAGCTATAGCAAGGACAAGGCGAATAGAATCCATCTTGGCAATAGGAGCAAAGGTCTTGGAATAGTCAATCACTTCAACTTGAGAAAACCCCTTTACAACAAGACGAGCCTTGTACTTGTCAATGGAACCATCTACTCCATACTTGGTACAATACACCCACTTCATCAAACCAACTTTCTTCCCTTAGGAAGAGGCACAAGATCCCAAGTATTATTCTTCATCAAGAAAGAATACTCATCATCCATAGAACTGTCCCACTCTAGAATACCTGAAGTATCTGAAAACTTTTGAGGATCATTTGAAACTGCATGACTCAAAAGAAAAATTCCAGAAGTCTAAGAACAAGTGCAGCGAGTGTCTGTGGGATCACCAACAAGAGGACCAACCTCCTCAAGAGTAACTTGAGCCTATTGTGGCCTAGTAGGTGAATGAGGAGGAGGTGCATCAAGACCATCATCAAAATATTCCTCAAGTAACAAAGCATCATCAACTGAAGAATACTGAGTAGGTTGTGATGAAGAAGAAGTTGAAGGAGGCTCTGACTGGGTGAAGGTCTCATCAAACTAAACATCACATCCGAAATGTACCTCTCATGTGTTAGGATCAAACAATCTATATGCTTTCACATCCTCACAATAGCCAACAAAGATGTACTGCTGACTCTTCTTCTCCATGGATTTATGCCAACAATTTAGAATGAATGCCCAAGCCTCACTACCAAATACTCTAAAGAAGGATACATTAGGATTGTGTTGAGACCAAGCCTCCTCAGGGGTCATATTCCACACTACCTTGTGGGGCATACCGTTCTGAATATAGTTGGCACAATTGTTAGCTTCAGCCCAAAAGGTGGGAGCCATGGACCTAGATTGAATCATACAATTGGCCATTTCCCTGAGAGTTCTATTCTTTCTCTCTGCCACACCATTCTATTGAGGAGTGTAAGGAACTATGTGCTGATGAAGAATACCATGCTCACTAAAAAAATCTTGAAATGACTAATTGACATGCTCCCCCCCATTATCTGTGCATATCTATCAAAGAGAAAAACTTGACTACTTCTCCACAAATGTTTTGAAGGTCTTGAATTTGGTGAGGACTTCACTCTTGAGCTTTAGAAAATAGACCCATGTCCGGCAGGAAAAACCATCAATGAATGTGAGTACATACTTAGCCCCTGAAAAAGGAGTTGGGAATGACATGAGATCACTATGGACTAGCTCAAGGGGTGTGGTTGCATGTGTAGCTTGACCCTTAGGAAAAAGATCTTGATGTTGCTTGCCAAGAACACAACCTTGACAAACACCATCCATGCAAGTGATCTTACGAAGACCAACCACTAAGTTATGTGCTTGCATTTGTTGAAGATATCTATAGTTCAAGTGCCCAAATATCTCATGCCAAAGCTTGCTCATTGAATCAGCATGAGCAACAAAACATGAACTCGATGAAGAATCAAATCCATCAAATCTATAAAAATGATTCTCATGATCAACTATCACTATAGCAACAACCTTCTTAGGATCCTGCAACTGTCTAATAGTGACATTTTGTGGAGTAAACTCAACTAGCTTCCCATCTCTAGAATGACAAATCTAATATATGGAAAGTAGATTCACTAAAATATCAGGAACAAGAAGAACATCCTCAATGCACCCATCTAGCATCTAAATGGAGCCTGTTCCCAAAACTAGAATCTGTGAAGAGGTCCCAACTGCAATCTAAGAAGTAGAAGTGTGAACAATGGAATCAAGAAGATCATGTGAATTAGTCATGTGATGTGAAGCACCTGAATCAAGAATCCAACAGTTTGAAGATGAATCAATGGCCCATACTGAAAGAGCTTTCCCTTTTCCCATGGAAGAAGGCTTATCCACTGAAATGTTGTGCTTCTTCATAGCTTCCTCCAAGGCTTCCAATCTCTTAAAGCAATGAGTTGCATCGTGCCCAATTTTTCCACAAAATGAACAAGGATCTCCTTTCTTTTTCTTGGACTTGGAAGAAAAATCTCCAGAGGTAGAAGAAGGAGATTGAGTGGACTTCTGATTGTTCTTTAGCTTTGGTTTGGAGGGATTCTCACTACTGGAAGAGGATTCTGCTTTGGGCTTCTTCTTGTTCTTTCCTTTACCCTTGGATGATTGAGCCATTAGAGCATGATTCTTAGAATTAGGTAAGGCATCCAACTGAATTAACTTGGCCTCCTCCCTAGTGAGATGCTCACAAAACAACTCAAATGTAGGAATTTTGTAATATTTCCCCATTGCATCCATAGTTGAATAGAAATTAGAAGAAAACACTTGATAAGGGCCCTTTAACTTAGACAAAATCAAGAAGATACATTCATCACTAGATACATCATGTCCACATCCTTTCAACTATGACAAAATCATCTTGAATTGTGCAAGGAAATCCTGAATTGAAGGAAATGCATTTGGAGAGAGGGATTGTAG
Source organism: Sequoia sempervirens (assembly GCA_007258455.2). Taxonomy (NCBI): domain Eukaryota; kingdom Viridiplantae; phylum Streptophyta; class Pinopsida; order Cupressales; family Cupressaceae; genus Sequoia; species Sequoia sempervirens. The sequence goes on from VDFB02193867.1 coordinate 418,533,496, forward strand.
TTCTGCTTGAACTTGCAAGGCTCTAAATGAATTGTTTTACCATACAATTCTTCAAGTTTATCCCAAACATTCTTAGGTATTTTGCACTCTGAAATATGAAACAACAAATTATCAGATACATGTAAGCCAATGATCCCTTTTGCTTCATCCATTTTACATCTATGGAAAAAAATTCATAATCCCTTGTAAATTCAGGTTGTTTTGCATCTAACATTGGCCATAGACCCTTAGATTGTAACAATTGAGTCATTTTTAGCTTCCATGTATGATAATTGTGTGGAGTGAGTGGTTCAATTTTCCTGAGATCTACCATGAACACCAAAATAAAGAAGACTATGTGGCACTTAAATTGTGCCTTTCACCCCCTAGAATGTATTAAAACTAATTTTGCAATTTTTACAAGTGACAAGCTCAAATCAACTATTTATAACACATGGTGATTTTACAATTTTTGGAAAAAATAGATTGCCTAAACTAAAAATATAGGTTACAAACAAATTCCTTGCAATTTTCTGAGCAATTTCAAAAAAATGTTTGCCAAATTTTGACATTGTTTGCAAAAGTTACGCCAAGAACAAGCAATAAATGCACTTGTACCTTCAAGATGAAAAAATTGCCCAAAAATGTAAAAATATGGAAAAATAACCTATACCACTACAAAGTTTGTTGAACCAGCTTTCTGACAATATTTTGTTTTTAAAAATCTGACTCCGTGGTGCAAAGTTATGCAAAATTGAAAAAAGGCCTGTAAAAGGCACCTTGAACACTAAACAGGAGAAAAGTTGAAGACTATCTAGGTGAAAACTTAGAGCCCCCAAGTGCTGTCCTTCGGTCTCCCACATGACCACGTGCTGGGCTGCCAAAAAATATATGGCTGTCTGCTCTAACTGCTAGTGGTTTCAGCCTTCTGATCACATGGGCAGTTAGCAGTTTCACTGACAGTTTTCAGGCTTAACCCGACAGTCTGGAGTTCACCGCCCTTCTGGCGGTTAAGCTTAGTGCCGGTGGTGGCAGTAATCTCTGAGCAGCTTGCTGATGGTCATAGAAAATGCTAGCTATGATGGATGTTGGTGGGTAAACCACCACCCACTTGGCAGTCATAGTAGCCGCTGGTGGCTTATAGCCTAGTGGCAGCTTCCTCCAAGGCCACAGAGTTAGATAGACACCACTGGCATTAAAACAAAAAAGGCCAATGGTGTTTGACCGGCAGGCGGGAACTAGAAATAACAAAAGCTGGGTGTGGTGGGACCCTTGGAAGTCAACAGGGTTAGTACAACCCTGTCAAATATATTATTTTTCTACAAAATAAACTTTTAATAGGCCGCATAAATCCCCCACAATATTTTTTTGATACCCCGATTTTTATTAAAAATACGAGTTTTGCAAAAATCCTGAAATATTAAAAGGGAAAAAAAATATTTTTAAATAATATTTTCTACAAATCGTACCTCCGACCTAGGGGCTGTATGGCCTCAAGGTAAAAAATTTTTGCCCTAAATTCAACTTTTGCCAAATATGGGAAGAATTTATATCAAAAAACTCAGAAATAGCCACCTGGATGCAATGGAAGGCTTTTTTTTTCAAAATTCTCTTGTAAAAAGTTGTTCACCAGATCTGAGCTCCAAACCCTTTTTTGCCAAAGTTGCAAATTGTGATGAAATTGAGTGAAACAAAAGCCAAATCTGACTTTTTTGAGCTTCCTAGATGCAATGGGATAGCCTAAAATACTGTCACTATAGCCAAAAGCACTGCAATCACCAGATCTCACCAAAATGCAAGCATGCAATATAGGATACAAGAAACTCAAAAATCACAATTAAACTTGATGGAAACTCTCTAGTAAAGAAATGGAAGGGGCTTGCTAGATTCAAAGCTTTGATACCATGTTGAATTGATCAACCCAAGATCTTCAATTTGCAACACCAAATAACCTCCACAAGAGATAGAGAGAAGCAACAATGGAAGATGCTATTCCACCAAACAAGGATTACAATATGATACAATATGATCAATGCAATACAATACAATTCTATGCAATACAAAATATGCTAGAGATGCCTTGCTTATAAAGGCAAGGATGAGAGATAGGATAAGACAATATCATGACAAGTGTCTTAATCCTATCACATGAGACAACTAACTCATAACTACCTAGGAAAGTGGAAATTTTTGATAAGAAAACTAATGCTTATCTGGATATGACAACTAATATCCTAAGTAAACTTAAGATGTGAATTAGGTCCCCTAAGTCCCTAGTAAAGGAATAAACTAGGTACAAGACTTATTCACACCAACTCGAGGCACTTGTGACAAGGCTCAAAATGGCAACAAAATGGAAAATTGGGACACTTCATGTCTATGGGGATTCTTAGTTAGTCATTGATCAAGTCAATGATGACTACGACACCAAGGATTAGAAATTAATGCCTTACATATGAATGGTAGACAACTTCTAGACATAATTTCACATGTTGAATTTTGAGCAAGTTCCAAGGGCACAAAATAAGACATCAGACATGATGGCTACAATTGGCTCTCTCCTAGACATCCCAAGTAATGTGCTATAATTTGAATTCTTGGTAGAACAACTATTGGTCCCTACATATGATGTCCCAAAATCAAAGATGGTATGCGAGCTTGTTGGTCCCCATTCTTCCTAGTACGAAGACATTTACGACTACCTCAAATCCCAAGCCCTTCCACCCAACCTATCCAATAACTAGAAAAATTCTTTCATATGAAAATTCACCCGATATACCATCATGAGTGACACCCTTTACTGCCATAGCTTTGACAACACCCTTCTTCGATGTATCAACACTAATGAATCACGTACAACCTTATGTGAAGTACATGATAGTATATGCGGGTCTCATTTGAGTGGGCCTACTTTAGCTATGAAGATAATGAGACTTGGGTATTATTGGCCAACCATTGAAAAGGATGTTCTTGAGTTTGTCAAGACTTGTTGCCAACGCCAGATACATAGTGATTTAATTCATGCTCCAATGCAAGAACTTCAACGGATTACATCTCCATGGCCCTTCACAGAATTTGGACTTGACCTTGTGGGAAAGATTCATCCAACCTCATTCAATGGCCACAAATTCATCATCACTACCATGGAGTACTTTACTAAGTGGATAGAAGCCATTCCCCTTACATACATAATTGACAAACAAATCTCCAAATTCATTCTCAACTACATTATTTGTCGGTATGGTATTCCATAGTCCATCATCACAGACAATGAATGTCCATTCAAAAATCAAGATGTTCGTGAGTTATGTGAGTGATTCTATATCCAATATCATTTCTCCATGCCATATTACCCACAAGGAAATAGTCAAGCTGAGGCATCTAATAAAACTATCCTTAAAATTCTCAAAAATATTATCAATGATGCTGGTCGTGACTAACACATCTAACTTAACCCTACTTTGTGGGATTATTGCACTAGAATTCACAAACCTACATGATCCACTCCATTCGCTCTAGTCTTTGGAGCTAAATCCATATTTCTCATCAAGGTCAAGATTCCATCTTTAAGGGTCTCTATGAAGGGTCTGATAGATGATGAAGAATACAAACAATCATGAATACATGAGTTGGAGATGTTAGATGAAAGAAGACAAAAATCCTTGAACAATTTACAAGAATATCAAAATTGGCTCAGTCACCACTACAATAAAAGAGTCATGGTTAGAAGGTTTGACATGGGTGATGTAGTTCTCATGCAAAATCCTAAGAATCAAGCTAACAAAGAGAAACCTAGTAAGTTTGAACCTAATTGGCTGGGTCCTTACATCATCATATCTTTTTTTGGTTTTGGAGCATATCAATTAGCTACTCCAGATGGTGAACAATTGCTAGATATGATCAACAATTTTCACCTTCGCAAGTTCTATGCATAGTGTTGGAGCCTAAATCTCATGCAAATTTTAGGCTCCCATATTAAAAAAAGTTGATTTTAATACTCAGTACAATTGAAAAATATGCTTATGTGGCTCATTTTGAAAAATCATAACTTTGGATTTGTTCATTTTTATGCCAAACCACTTTGCAGACATGTTCATCTAACATATGGGAGTATGCACGCTGGTTTTTAGTTTCATTCGATTAGTTTTGACAAAGTTTCAGACTGCCAAGTTTAAGGGTTTTTGAGAAAATCTACTATCAACACAATGAAATCTATTAAAATGTTCAAATTTGAGGGTGAATATTAAGAAAATGGATGATGATAATGACAAAATAATTGGTGGCTTCAATTCTCTACACCAAAGTCTACCTCCATGCCAATTTTCAGGTCTCTAGGGCATCATTTGATATTTTTGCAAAGCCAAAACCAAATGAATTTTACACAGTTTGGAAACCCTCTTGCAGACATGTTCACCATGCCTAAATGAGCTAATATCAAAATTTATAGCTTCTTAGGATCACATTTGATATTTTTTCAAAAGGGGCAAATGGAAGGTTATAATTGAGCTTGACAGTGGTAATTTTTAGAAAATGTTGAGTAAGCAACTTTGGAAATTTATAGTTTGCAATTCTAAAAACTTCATGCCAAACCATTTGATGAGCATACTCTCCTATCAAAACTCAATATGTATATGCATTTCATGGTCATTGGAGAAGTTATGGTATGCTTTTTAATTATTTTGCGATTGCCCTAGGCTAGATTTGGTGCTCCAAAAAAGTTACAAATTTTGAAATTCTAAGGATGACCCAGTTAGTGTTTTGGCCTCAAATATCTCCAATTTCAAATTCATTGAATTCTGAGGTCATTTTGTGCATTAATTTAATTTTTCATTTTTCTCACTACAAGCTTCGACAGGGTTAGTTTACAAAGGAAGTACTTTGATTTGGCGAGCTATTCAAAATCTGTGTGCCCGCGGTGAAATTAATTTATTTGCTCTCCAGCTGAAATTGAAAAATTATTTCTTAAGTTCTAGAGTTCAAATTACATATATTTTAAAACATTGGGTATGTTTTAAAATGAATATGGATGCTTTCAAAACCCTAAATATTTCATTGTTTTATAAATTTTAAACTTTGTAAAATATTTGGAAAATAAATAAGCAATAAAGAAATTTATCGACAAGAGAAGGGAGGTTGGAGTAAGTTTTCTCGAGTGAATATGTCATGCCAATGAAAATATTATTTTGAGGAATATAAACTTCATGTTTTTACTAAGGGGTTATAAGGTAAACAATTATTTTACCCACAAAAGCATATTGGGTAAAATTTATAAAATATTTGCACACAAAGTTGAGATATTTTCACCAACTGGATATATAATTATTTTACCCAAAGGAATGATTTAAATTGGGTGAAATATTTCAATCAAACAAAATAAATTGAAATATTTTTCACCAACGAAATTACAAGAGTGAATAAATTATTATTACAAGAAGGGTGTATTTTATTGGGTAAAAAATACTAACGGAGATTTAAAGTAATAATCATGGTCTGATTATTTTAATAAAATTGCAATCTTGATTTTTCACTAAGAGGTTATTCAAAGTACAAATGTTTTTACTCAGGAGTAAAACATTTTCTAGGGAGTTAAAATAATTTGAAGAGTCATGTAGGGGGTAATTATTTTACCTAAGGATTATTTTATTAAATTGAAGAAGCCAGAGATTTTCTAGCAAAAGGATTAGTGAAGATTGTTAAGATCTCAAAAGTATTGCGAAATGATGATTATTATTCATGAAGACACAAGGATGAAGATTAAAATATTTAATTTCTTGATAAGGAAACTAATTAAATATTTTATTTTGCTGAGAATAATTAAACAAAGAGTTGCGCCAAAAGGAAGAGTTCCACCATATGGATTTCATGAAAGGTTGTAACCCTAAAATAATGTATATATGTCAAATGAAATCAAATGAAAAATGGGATTAGATTTAGGAGAAAATAAGTAGGTTAGGTAATTAGATAGGGTGAACTGTTGCCGAAATAAAACATCATGTTGTATATTGTAAAATCCTTTCAAATTATTTAATGGAGAAGAATGCATAAATTTGGTAAAATCCTTTCGTAGTGTTCAGTTGTTGTGATGAAATTATTTACATTTCTATTTGATTGTCTCCAACTTGAGGTCTTTTATTCATTTAAATCAGTATATCAAGTATATCTTTGATTTATCGAAATGTATTCCCATTTTGTGTGAATTAATCAATTAGTGTCTGCAAGTCATATTTAAATTCTTTTGGATGAATCATATTGATTTAAAGATTTCTTTTGGATAATTGAAGAAGAGCCTGGTAAGAAAATATTCCAGCACAATTTATGCAAGTCATAAATTTAGTGAAGTTTTATGCCAGTCATAGAACATCATTCTCAAAGTACCTAGCAACTAAAGTTAAGCCAAAAGGGGAAACACATATTATTTACCTCTTGACTCCATTAGCCCAATAAAAGTAGGCACTGGTCACACTAATTCCATTTTAGAATTTTATAAAACATTATTCAAACATCCATATCTCAATTTCAATATTAGGAGTAGGAGTAGTCTGTAAGATTTTATCTACTACATTTGTGCCGTTGTAATAGATCCATCAAATCAATCAAGTCATACAATCTTAAGTTTGCTTTATTCACATAGGTTCACCTGCCTAGGTTTGGCAGCACCTAAAGAGTAGAAGGTCTAAACTATTTGGCCTTGTTTGTTACCCTTAAATGTACCAAGAGATTGGCAACCTCTTGAGGTATTTTACTTGCATTTTTTAGAGCTAACACATAGCATTAGAAAGTCAAGCCGAAAACCTTAAAAATATATATATAAAAAAAAAGTCATCACCTTGATGAAAACCTAGCAAACAGGTGTCTTGGTGATAGTAAAAAGAATAAAAAATGACAAAATAGTAAAGATAAATAATTCATCTAAATGTGAAAACCTGGTAAACAAGCACTTTGGATAAGTACCATGGTGAAAACCTGGCAAACAGGCACCATCTGTAGTTGGTCATTGCTCTTCCATCTACTATCACTCTATCTGACTTGGTCCATAATAAACAACCACTTTTTCAACATTACTTTGGCATCCATCACAAAAACCCTGTCATCTTCTCCCATGGTTGATAACGATTGACATCAAGTTCTGCATTTCACTCACTTGTCACCCCATACACAACCATTCTGCACCAGTTTAATTAGTTAAGTTCTGGGCTTGACTAGGAGAAAGCTTTGTATCATGCGACTACAATGGGTATCACACATGGTATCAACTATTGAAAAAGTCCTAAAAAAATCCTAAAAATAAGAAAAAAAGTCTTGAAAAAATCCTTAAAATCAGAAAAAGCCTTGAATAAAATCCTAAAAATCAGAAAATTCCTAAAAAAATTCTAAAAATCATAAAAAAGTCCGAAAAATCTTAAAAGTCCTAAAAAGTCCTAAAAATTAGAAAAGAGTCTTGAAAAAATCCTAAAATCAGAAAATGTCCTAAAAAATCCTAAAAAATAGAAAAAGTCCTTAAAAAAATCCTAAAAAATCAGAAAAAGGTCTTGAAAAATCCTAAAAAATCAGAAAAAAAGTCCCAAAAATTCCTAAAAATCAAAAAAGTCTTGAAAAAATCCTAAAAACATAAAAAGTCCTAAAAAAATTCTAAAAATCATAAAAAGCCTTGAAAAAATCCTAAAATTCTAAAAATATCTTGAAGAAAACACAAAAACATAGTCATTTCTTGTCAAGTCTGTCGGGTCAATCAGTCTTGGTCTTTTGTCTGAACTATGTTGTCTCTGCGCATTTGCTATGTAGGCAAGACTCATCTTCGAGCCCCTGAGACATTAGGTCAGTCCTTTTAGGTTTGTCAAAATAAACTCATGGCTTAATCTTTGGTCATCAAGACAAAGTCATTGGTCGTGTCAAACTACGAGGTCTCTAAGTGTATGACGTAGGCAAGGGCATCTATCGATGAGCCCCTGAGGCTACACTAGGTCAGTCCATTAGGATTTATGACACTACACTAGCACACACATCGAAAGTCTTCAAGTCAAACAAATCATCTCAAAATATGCAAACTACGATAGGCAACTTTTGTAATTGTGAATATATAGTCAACAATAATCAAAACATCAATTAGTCTCTGTCAAAACAAGTCAATCTCAATCAAACAGTCAAACTCTTGGTTATTTTTTCAGATGTGTCCTTCTGAAGAACAACATTTTTTATTTATACCTTAGGATGTGTCCTTCCTAGGTATCATCATCTGGCACTTTGAGAGATCCTCTTGACATCAACATTATTTAGGATGTGTCCTACCTGAATTTGACATCCTTAACATTCAACAAATTTAGCAACATTTGGCATCATTAAACTAGACATCTTGACATTAAAACATCTAGTATTCAGACACATTTGGGAAACACTTTGCATTTTTTCTTTTGATCATTTTGTCATGTTATTAGTTTCTCAGCGAGGTCCTGCCAATGGGATTTAGAGAGGCAGTGACATATCATGATGATAGTCTTGTCTTGTCTTTGTGGCAGTCATGTTGCTAGTTCCTCAAGAATGTCTTGACAACATGATTTAGAGGAGCAATGATGTTTCATGACTTGTCTTTCCTATCTTTTTATTGCTTGTGGTTGGTTATGACAAAAAGACTCTGGCAATTGCACTCCTAGCCTAGGTCACAATCATCCTTTTCTGTAACTATTTTTCCTTTGTGGTGGTATGACCTTGCACACCTTGATTTATGTCATATCATGACATTTTTTGGCCATTACAATAATCTTCCCAATGATTATTAAGAGAGAAAAAATATTAAAGTCTTATAGGAATATGTTGAAGGATTTAGGTCTCCACGCTAACTTTCATTTCTCTCCATCTTTTCATCCTATCTCATCCATCTCACGATGATATCCTATGACATACACAAGCACAAAGTGCATACATGATCATATAAGCATTGCATTAGATCCATACATTCATCATTGGCATCATTAAAACAATAAACATTGCATCACATATTGCATCATATATATGTAGTCTTGCATTAACATTATCATACACATGGAATCCATTCAAATAAATACATTAGGCATAATATTATTATCCTTGACAAAACATCATCATAACATATCATTATCATGGCATAACGTCATAAATAACCATCATAAATACATACATAACATGGCATATAAATAACACCATCATTATAATAGGAGTCATAAAATAGGCATCCCATGGAAAGCATATTTGCATCATCATAATAATCATCATCAAAAAAGAATACATCATAATGCATAAATAAGATCACATCACATCACACACATATTGCATCATATATATAGCATCACCTAAAAAATAAACAATGTCACAGGATAGAGTCATGAGATATCCCAAAAATAGGAGCTCACAGGCTCAGTGGTAAAAATATAAATGTTATAATATATGTGTCTGAAATGTCTTGAAGATAAACAAATCAAAGGGCTACAATGCACTCTCCTCATCTTGTCGAGGAGAATACCTAGGAGGTCGATGCTCAGTTAGAGAAACAAATGCCATCATGGTAACTATTGTGTGTGGGAAATGTTAGTATCAAAATGATATGACAAAAACACACCAATGCAACATTAAACTAAAGAAAGCTAAATAGAATAAAATCAAAGAAATCAAATAGAGCTTCTTCAGAATCGTTCCATTGTCCTCTATCTCTAGTGATTTGCTTGAAGCTGCTACTCTCAGATTGTATAAGCAAATCTTCTCAGAATGGTAACCCGCAGAATGAGTATGCAAAGAGAGAGAATACTTCTCTATCCTATATGCTGGTGGAGTGAAATGTTGGTTTGTGGATATGCACAGGGGCTGTGGATTATGAATGCTATTGAAGCTATGATATGAGGATGATAAGCCATGATATGGATTGCTAATATGATAAGCTATGCTATGCTATGATTCTAGAGGCTATGGATGCTGGAAGGCTGATTGACTATAGTTTTCCTGTATGAAAGCTTCTTTTTTCTTCTTTTTTTAAGAGACCCGACAATCCCTTTTATAGCTTTTTTGCAGGCAAAAGCTTGGCTGGAAAATATCAATGGCTATGAGATTGTCTGGTAAATTTGAATGGTGAGAGATGGATAGGTTGAGAGGAAGATGGAAGATGTTGGGAGATTGGAGAGAATAATGGAGGTTTTTCTTCAACCCACGGGAATGACTTTGCTCAGAAATAGAGAAATTTGTTAATTTACTGTTTTGAATTTATTTCACGGTTATTCTAGATAATCCAAATTAAATAAATTTATTTAATTTTATATGTTATGTAGGTTTGAGGATTTAAAATATTTTTGAAATATTTGATGTGAATAGACATTAGAAGATTTAATTAAATATTTGGAATATTTAATTGTGAATAGAATTTGGAAGAATTAATTAAATATTTAGAATATTTAATTGTGAATGAAATTTAGAGGTTTTTTTAGAATAGAAGAATATTTAATCTTTATTTGAATAAAATATTCAAGCAAAGATTATATGATAATTAATATAAATTAATCATAATGAAAGAATGAACAATATAAATAAATTATTTAGATTTATTTATATGTAGATTGAATTCAAAGATTTAATTAAATATTAAAAATATTTAATTAATTACCAGACTATTGTGATGTGACCATTTTTAGGTGTATACATTTTCCCCCTCTTTGAAGTGATGTGTTTTACACATTTCTTCAAAGAATTTTGAAATTTTCCTAGATGTTGATTGTTGAATGTTGATAGGTATATGCCCCCTCGGATGATGAATCAATAAGATTTTGATTTTTGTGATTTTTTTTTGAATTTTTAGATTTGTTGGAATTTTTTTATTTTTATGATTTTTAAAATGTCGATTCATCGTTCGAAAAATGATGATGTGAAGAAATTTACATGGAAATAAGTGAGATGAAAAATTGATGACCTAAATTTCCCTTGTTGTGATAAATGTGATAAAATGCCCCAATTTTTCCTTTAAATAGGTTAAAAATATCATTTTCCATGTCATTTTCCCATTTTAACCTAGTAAAAATTGAAATTTTTAAGCTCTAGAGTGAAAAAGATGGCACTTCCTACCCACTAGCACCATTTCGAGTGCATCTAATGACATCAGCGGCTGGCACACTATGGACCCACGGTATGTACCTATTAAACTTTCAGTGTTTGAAAATTTTCCATTTAGGGCACATTTTCCAACATTTATGTACCTTCATGCACTCTTTTAGCACCTCTTAGTCTTTTTGTAGCACTCTTTATGTTTTAGCGCCCATTATGATTTTGACAATGCCCATTACTAATTTTACAATGCATGACCTTGTATTGATTATTTGCATATTGCGGTGCCCTGATTTGATGATGTTTTGTGTGATAAATTTGTTCCCAAGGTTGTTGGAAAACAAATAATAGTTGATAAATTTGCTTTCAAGTTAATGAAACACAAATAGTTATTTGATAAGTTTTCTTCTAAGGTTGTTAAAAACAAACAAGATTTTCATAAATGTGCTTTTCATGATGATGAAAAAAAAATAATTTGTTGATAAGTTTGCTTCTAAGGTTGTTAAAAACAAATAGGATTTTGATAAATTTGTTTTCCATGATGATGAAAAACAGATAGTTTGTTGATAAGTTTGCTTATAAAGCTGTTAAAAACAAGTAGGATTTTGATAAATTTGTTTTTAGATTTGATTGATTTGTCATGATGATTTGATATTGATGTTGCTTTATCTTGATGATTATTCCTATTCAACAGGAGATATTGAGCATCTTGTAGTTACGGGAAAAATTCCTGAAGAAATGGAGATTGATTCCACAGCTTGGATAGGCGGATAGAGATGTGATCGAGGCATGCAAAATGACCTCGTTACTTGAGATGCTTGAGGTGTGTCTCAAAAGAGCCTTATTGACAACACTTACAGAGACGTGGCACAGTGACACAAACACCTTTCATTTTCCGACAGGAGAGATTACCATGACTTCTGGGGATGTGTATCGCATCCTGAAGATTCCAGTGATGGGTGAGATAGTGAGATTTGATGACCAGGAGGCAAGAGGTACTGATGCCTTGAGGTAGATATTCAAAGATGATCATATTGCAGGATATTATATCTCATGGGCGGAGATGATGGATTCGTATGCACCCTTACCCTCCATACTTGTAGGCTTCATTGGAGGTATTATGTGCCCCGACCATAGGTCGAAGGGCTTTGCAGTCGGGTGGGGTCATGTACTTGAGAGTATGGTGATGCAGGGTACACAATATGCTTGGGGATTGTGCATGCTTGCACATTTATATGATGAGCTACACCATGTTGTGTACGGTCAAGGCTAGAGTTTAGCTGTTGGTTGTTCACTTTATAGATATGGGTATGGGAGCATTTTTTTGTTATGCAACCATTGACTCATGGACAACAGCCTATTAGTCGATCGTATAGATTCAGATATATCGATGTCATTTCTCAACTGAGGCTAGAAAAACTAAATCATTGGCAGCATCTTCTAGATGATCTCAATACAGTATGCTGATGACCCTATGTAGATTGTGAGGCATGGCTAGAGGATGCTAGGGAGATACCCTATGTCTTTACCTCCAGATATTTGATTGGTCATACTCCTAGGATTATTGAGAAATTTCTTCTTGGTTGGGTTCAGCGACAATATGGTCAGCCTTAGGGTATGCCACAAGATTCTTCTATTTATGCGCGTCGGCAGCAAGAGCTTACAGTGTGGCATCCACAGATTTCATATGATGCGGCAATGGCAGAGTTTACCAGTTTGGGAGCACATATGTGGGACTACAGAGCTGATATTCTTGATGGGGGGATGACTCCAAAGTATGGTCAGTATGTGTTGGAACATCATGTGCCATGATTATTTGATCCTGATGAGCCTACCACTCTAGTTGTAGAGCAGAGACCACATATAGGGGGAAAAAGGTGACAGTGAGAGGGAGCTTCAGAGAGTGATGACTCTGAGGATGTTGATGATGATGAGTCAGATGGGGATGGAGATAGAAATGATGAGGAGAGTGGGGGTGATAGTGGTGGAGGAGGTGGCAGAGGTGGTAGAGGTGGAGTACGGATGAGACATTTAGCTCCATCATCTTCAGTAGATCCAGTGGTGTCGAGTTAGATAGCTACCTTGCAGAGTAGAGTGCAGAGCTTACAGGGTCAATTAGCACAGGCATAGGCCTTGGATACACAACTATAGGGATAGTTGACTATAGTGATGGCTGAGAGAGATACAACTAGACAACAGGGTGAGGAGGCCATGGCCCTAGCTAATAGTCTGTAGAGAGTAGCAACAGGTGGCATGATGAGAGAGATGACCAGAGCCATCTAGGGGGCAGAGTTCTATAGGATCAAATACCATGATGTAGTGCCACCCAAGCAGAGAGTGAGTTACACACAGTCTCGTTCTACACATAGTCGCTCTTGGGCTACCAGTTGGGGTGTATCGCAACCATTACCTCTAGGAGGGTCATCAGGGGTAGGAGGAGCAGGTCCATCAGGTACAGGTGGAGCAGGTTTATTAGGTGTAGGTGGGACAGGTTCTAGACCAGTACCATCAGAGGATAGCACTTTGTAGTTCTTTTTATATGATGTGTTATCAATTTTCTATTGAGACATCTGTATACATAGTGATATGATCCCATTTTGGATGATGTTATGTCATGCATAACTGACATCTTTGTATATTTTGACATTCATTTTTGAGATAATATGATATGCAGTGATGATTTGTTCATGCGATGAGTATGTATATTTTCTATATGCATGATGTTTTATGTGATGGTTTCATAATGTTAATGCTCATGATGTATATATATGCATGATTTTTAGATATGAAAATGAAAGTGCAATGTTATGATATTATTGTAATCTATTGATGAATGATTTTATGAATATGAATGTGAAATGATGGATGGTATAATTTATGAATGCCCATGAATGTTTTGATTATGATGTATGCTTTGGTTTTTTTATGAATGTCAAAATGTACTCAGACATTTATTGGAAAGATATGAAACTTTGATACTTTTCCAGCTTTCTTATAAATGCAAAATGCATATTCTAAAATGAATATAATCTATACTAACCATGCAGGGTATCTGTACAATATTTCCATTCTAAGAGCTTATTTTTTCTTTTTGTGTCATCATAGAGCATTGAAATGTTGAAAGTTAATACAAGCATCAAAGGGTATGTTAGCACCAGTGATGACCTGAGTATTGCTTTCATGATTTTTGATATAGCAAGTTAATACAAGCATCTAGGTATAATTGAACCGAGATGAATTGAGTATCGCTTGCATAAATAGACAATAGTTAACCCGTTTCCCATGCAAATTCTGAAATGTCATCAATGATACTTAGTAGAGCATATGTCGTGACCAATTTGCATAGTACTAATGATTCACTCACAAACAACAGACAAAGAAAAATCATACTCCTTCCTTGCTTTTCTAGTTCAATACATCATCGAATTGCTCTAGAGATATGATAGAAAATCAACCAAAAATTCAAAATTTTCCTAAAGTATTCCAAACATTATTTAGATTAAGATCATCCAACTTGGTTATCAACATTAATGTTTTTATTTTGATTAACATTGTTTTGATTTCATTGGAATTGGGTAATTGTTTTGGTGTTGTGGTTGATTTGATGTGTCAATGTATGTTGCATTTTGTCAAACTGTCATTTGTCCATTTGTGATGTTCTAAAAGCTCGTTGCCAATCTCTTGTTCAGTCTATGTTTCCGCCCCCAGTGTAAACACAGCCTAAATATTATGGATATGTACAAATTTCATCAAGCCATGATGAAACACAAGGATTCCCATTGTATGATATGGATATAATAGATATGTATAGATGATAGATATAGATATATGATGCCGTAAAGCAAATGGAAGACATAAGCTAATAGATAGAGGAGCCCATTTTGATCACAAGTAGTGCCAGTTTTCTAGGTTTTCACCACTTGTTTTTATTGCACTTTTTTAGATCATGTGAATTTTTTTCTTTTTTTTCTTTTTTTCTTGTTTTTTGATTTTTTATAGATTTCTTCAGTACTTTTTTCTGATTTTTATGTATTTTTTCAGGGCTTTTTCTGATTTTTATGTATTTTTTCAAGATTTTTTTAGTTTTTTATGATTCAGACATAGAACTTCTTCAAATGAATGTTGTTGATCGATTCTTCAAATAGGTCCCCTTCTGACGTAGATAACTGATATGCTCTAGAACTGTATGCTGCAATGATGACAAATGGACCAAGCCAATTTGGTTCAAATTTTCCTTTCTTTTCTCTGTCTTGCTGATTGCATGGATTTTCTTTCAAGACTAAATCACCTACTTGAAATGTCTGTGGTTTAACTCTGTGATTGTAGCTACAGGACATAACTTGTTGATAACCCTTCAAATGATCAGCTGCATGTTGACGTCTTTCATCTAACAATTCTAGCTCTTGAAAACAAGATACTCGGTAGTCTTCATCATTTATCAATCCTTTGAGTGAAACCCTAAGCAAAGGTATTTCAACCTCTAATGGTAAGATTAATTCTGCTCCATATACCAAGGCATACAGGGTAGCTCCTGTTGGTGTGCAAATGCTGGTTCTGTATGCCCACAAAGCTAGATTTAACTGGACATGCTAATCATGACCGGCATCATTTACCTTCTTCAAGATCTTCAAGATTGTTTTATTTGAAGCTTCTGCTTGACCATTTCCTTGTGGATAGCAAGGTGTAGAGAACCTGTGTTGGATGTGAAATCTTTCACAAAGTTTGTCAACATCCTGATTCTTGAAAGGCCTCCCATTATCAGTGATGATAGAATTAGGAATTCCATATTGGCAGATAATGTAATTCAGGATAAATGAAGAGATTTCTTTACCAGTCATGGTCATCAAAGGAATAGCTTCGATCCATTTTGTAAAATATTTTGTAGCCATGATGATGAATTTATGCCCATTTGATGATGAAGGATGAACTTTGCCAACAAGATCTAGTCCCCACTAAGAAAAAGGCCATGTCAGAGTGAAAGGCTGCAGTTCCTATGCAGGTGCATGAATAAGATTCCCATGGATTTGGAATTTAGAACAAAAGTAATAGATTCTCTCTCCATGGTAGGCCAATAATATCCCATTCTAACAAGTTTCTTGGCTAAGGTTAAACTGCTTGAATGAGTTCCACAAATACCACCATGAATCTCTTGTAAGGCTTGTTCAGATTTGTTACATTCAAGACATCGAAGGACCATACCATCAAGACCACATCGGTAAAGGATATCGGCGATCAAGGTATAACAGGATGATTGGCATATAAAATTCCTTTTTTGGTTTCGGGATAAGTTTGGAGATAAGATGTTATTTTTTAGATAGGTATAAATCTTGCCATATAAAGGTGAATCAGAACCGGTTAAATGGCATATGACTTGGGTCTCAGGATTATCATAGGTAGGAGAAAACAATTGGTCCAACAAGAATTCATACCATTTTTTATTTTTTGATAATTGTAACAAGGAAGTAATTGTAGCCATTGCATCTGCAACTTTATTATCAATCCTTGGGATTTGTGAAAACTTGATTGCCCAAAAATACTTTTTAAAATCATTCACCATGTTCTTGTAAGGTAGCATCTTATCATCTTTAGTCTGATAATCATCATTGATTTGATTAATGACAAGTTGTGAATCACCGTAGACTTGCAACTCATAATCCGCCAGTCCACTGCTATCTTCATTCCTGTGAGAAATGCTTCATATTAAACTATGTTATTTGCATAGGGAAACATCAACCGATATAATTTTGGAATGGTATGTCCTTCAGGTGTGACAAAAAGAATCCCTACCCCTGAGCTGTGTTGCGTGTAAGATCCATCAAAGTATAATGTCCATGATTTCTTAATTGTTGTTGTGAAGACGTCTGCATCAGGAAATTCAATGTTCATTTGGTTTTCTTCTTGTAAAGGTGCTTTGGCCAACTGATCTGCAATGACCTATCCTTTTATAGCTCTTCGATCTACATAGTGAATGTCAAACTCACTTAAGATCATTACCCATTTTGCAAGTGATTCTATTAAGGTAGCTTTTTTAAGAGGTATTTTAGTGGATCGATTTTGGTTATCAGCTTAACTGTATGAGCCAACATATAGTGGCACAAATTTTGAGAAGCAAACACTACTAGTAGGCAATATTTTTCAATGAAAGTGTAGTTTAGTTCATGACTTGTTAAAGTTCTGTTGATATAGTATATGGCCCTTTCTTTGCTTGTAGAATCCTCTTATGCTAGTAATGCTCCCAAAGATACTTTTGTTGCTGAAATATATAGTATGAGTGGCTTTCCTGAGACTAGTGGAATTAGGACTGGTGGATTCATGAGATATTGCTTGATTTGATTAAATGTTGCTTCACACTTTTCCTCCCATTTGAATGGGACATTTTTATGCAATAAATGTGTAAATGGTAAGATTTTGTCTACCAGTTGAGCTATAAACCTCCTGATGGATTGTAATCATCCTTGCAGTGATCGTAGCTGACTGTATTTTGTGGTGGCGACATGTCCATTATAGCTTGTACTTTTCCTGGATCAACCTCTATGCCCTTTTCTAAAATAATGTATCCCAGGAGTTTTCCAGATTTAATGCTGAAGACACATTTCTTTGGATTGGGTCAAACTTTGAACTTCTCCATTCTGATAAAGATCTTTGACAAGATTTCTAGATGTCCTTCTCTTGTGTTGGATTTGGCAAAGAGATCATCAATGCAATCTTCCATGAATGTATGCATCATATCATGAAAAATTGTTTTCATTTCCCATTGGTATGTAGCTCCTGCATTCTCTAACCCAAATGGCATTACATTCTAGCAATAGGTACCCCAAGGGCATGTGAACGCTATTTTATCTTGATCCTCTAGTGTAGTCTTTATCTAGTTGTATCCTGAAAATCCATCCATTAATGAATACATTGCATGGCTAGCAGTTAAATCAACAATCATATCTATGTTTGGAAATGGGAAGTCATCTTTGGGACATGCTTTGTTCAAATCTCTAAAATCTATACAAATTCTAATCCTTCCGTCCAGCTTTGAAACATGTATGATATTGGAGATCCATTTTGCATAGTCAATAGACTGAATGAATCCAACATCTAAAAGCTTCTTTAACTCTTCTTTAACCAATAATGCAACATGTGGATGCATTTTTCTGAGTTTTTTCTTCATAGGTTTTTCCCATGTGTTTATAGATAAATGATGCATTACCAGATTAGGATCTAACCCTAGCATATCATAATATGACCAAGCGAAATTTATTTGATTCTCCTTCAAGAACTCTATAAATTTATGTACTTCTTCCACTATTAATGATGTTGCAAGTTGCAAGATTTTTTGGCTGCTCTGTTGTACCTATGTTGATTGATTCTATTGGCTCAATCAAAATAGAAGATATTTCTTGATAATGTTTTTGGAAGAGTGACAAGTTTCTCATCCTTCAGTGCCTCAAAAAGGTTTTCACCATCAGATTCACTCTTTATTTTTCTCTTGTTGTGATCTACCACTGCCGTTTTTTGGTTTTCACCAATAGATCTATCTTTTATTTCATTTATTTTGCAGCTAAGAGACTTGACACCCTCCCTAACAAAAATATTGAATATGAGATTCTTTGATGGAACAGTTATTTTCTTGATTAGATGAACAAAGGAAATTTACAATATCCTCATCATCATGGAATGTAGGGATATGGTTAGGTGCATCATTGTCCCAATCAATAAGTTCTGGACAAACTAAAGGCATGGGATCATTAGGTTGGGTAAGGTCTTGAGTTGTTAAAGTCATGATATGATTGTCATTTTCATAATGGACAAGGTCTATGATGGTATTCTACTGTCGATTATCAATCTCATTAAAATATGAATCATCCTCAGTTGATTCATTGTCATATCATGATTCAAATTCAAGTGATTGTGTTCCCAAGATTTTTCCTTGTATGAGAATGAGTGTGTATTTGTGTATGGTATCAACTTGTTTCTCTCTCTAAAATTCATCATTATAGATGGTGTCCCATTCATATTCATTGGAATCAGTGTTTGAACTATTCTACAATTGGAAAACTGATCCATAAATTTTTTGTAGAGTGACATCTTCATGGGGTTTATCTGAAATTAATTCTCCTTCATGAGTTTTTTGTGCTTGCTGTGAAGTTGACTCTTTTGTGTCCTTACCATATCCAAGTCCTGTTTTATCTTTTGGATGTATTGAAATAGGTTCAATTGGCTCAATGATTCCTTCTTTTCTTTTTCCTATAGGACCATTTCCTTCATAGCCCATTCTTTGCATGATGGTATACCCTTTTCCATATTGGTCAATAGGTAACTTGATGTGCAAGACAGATTCATCTTTGTCTTTGTATAGCTAGCTTAGGATGTCCCTATCTTTGGCTTCTTCCTTGGTGGTGTTAGCTCTAATGAATTTTCCATCAAACTTTGTGATATATTCCCCTACTTTTTGTTTCATTTTACAAAGATCAAGCATGGTTATCTGGTGTTGGATGTTGTAGGTGTATTGTGATATTAACTAATTTATTAACTCCTCAAAGGTTTTGATGGGTGGAGTGATCTTGGAAATACACTCCATGGATTGTCCACCCAAACTTTGTGGAAACAATCGCATTAAGTAGGTATCTTCATAAGCGAATTCTAGACTCATATTTCGGAAATCCCTCACATGTTCAATGGGGTCAGTTTTTCCATTGTACCTATCAAATTTAGGGATTTCTCAATGTTTTGGAAAAGGGATCATTTGAAGACTCCTATAAAATGGATAAGGAGATATGTCATCCAAAACATACTTCTTTGTTGCACCCCCTTGCATTTCCTTTATTTTCCCTTGTAATTCCTTTATCTGCTAAGTAAGGGCACTAAAATCATTAGGAGTTTCAGGATTCTCTTTAATCCCTTCTATATCAAAATTAGAAGGTAACTTAGCTCCTTGATTAGCTAATGAAAGAAAATATCTTTCTTTGTTTTGTTCTAAAATCCTTTCCATAAGAGTATGGAATTGGGGATCCTGCTCTGCTTCTTGAAGCTTTTCTTTTGTTAACTCTTCAGTATGAAATGGATTCTCTTCTTTCTCACTATTATCACTAATTTTTCTTGTGGTAATTTCTCTTTCATCTTTTTTTGTGTGCTTTCAAGGTCTCGTGACAACAGGCATAAGCTTTGCCCCAAATTCTACTAACTTTTAATCAAAAGAATAAAATAGTGCAATTTTTGATGGATATGACTTTAAAAGATTTCAAGTCTTTAGTTTGTGCCTTCCTTGATTGAAAGGATGAAAATCCTATTTGTGGGAATTTAAACAAATGATCAAGAAAAGAATGATTTTTCACTTTATGAAGTTTGATCGTAGCTTTGTAAAAAAAATGGATTTGTGAAAAATGCCCAATGTGATTGAGTTCTCTATTGCAGAAATTGATTCAGATGAGTAGAATATTCAATTACAAGTTGGAGAATATAATAAGAATGAATACACTGATTGTGGTTGTGCCCTTGAGAAAGGGCTTTTTTTTGAAAGAAAGCTTGTGAGTATAACGGTTCTACATCATAATCATTAGTGAAACCTCTAACATAGTCATGATATTGATGGATAAAGGTTCTATGTTTAAGAAAAACCTTTCGACTTTGGTACAAGAATCATCTTTTCTTCAATAGTTTTTTGTAGCTAAGTGGTTTCTTTGGCTTTTTGATTCGTTTGAGAATGGATTTCTTAACAAAGGTTGTGGATTCCAATATCTTAACATGAGAGTAATCAATGTGATTGTGAGTTTTGGATGATCTTTACTGAATTAATGTTTCAAAGACACATCAAGCAAGTTGTAGAATGGTTGTTTAAAATACCAATGATAAAATAAATTAAATAGACTCACTCCTATGGTCAAAAGGTCACCATAATTTCACAGCCCACATCTTAAAACTACGTTAGCTCACATAGCCTTGTCACCCCCTAAAGGGCACCCATGTTTTTTTCCTTTTCAAAGTCTTAACCATAGAGAGATAGTGAATGGTCAGGGTCTATGGTAGTTATATGGTGAGTATCTTGGGGGTAGATTCTTCCCTCCCCTTGCACTGTTAGAATTAAGATGTTCAGAAACTGACAAGTTAGCCACTAGTTCTAAAGTTCATAATATGGGTTTCCGTTCGGTGTGGCAAATGATATACTCCCTTGAGAGACCTCCCAACCTTTAGAACAAAGGCTTTGGGGATGGTTATCAATGCACACTACCGTCGAATGATATTTTTATCAACCATCTGCATTTGATTAAAGTGGGTTGGAAAACTTGGCATTAGTTGTTCCCACTTAGGTTGTTCCCATAGGGTGAGTACTTTTTCCCACTATGACAAGCCTTCTAAAAGGTTTTAACAAAGATTAAAATTGAATGAAATAAAATAGATGAGTCTGGAATTTTGATCACCCATTTAAGGGGAGAGCAGAGGCCTATCACCATTTAATCATAGCAAGCAAAAGTTCAATTTTAAGCCCAAATAAATAGTTTTCTATGCTAGGTGAAGATATTGCTTCACAAAGACATGGAGTTAAATTTAGTCCAAAATAGAAAATGAGGTGACTATCCTAGGATTGCTTGATTTTTTTTTTGAATTAAGTGACTATCCTAGGATTGGTTCATTTTTTTCTTTAAAGCTCGTACTAGCCACGGTCGCGTCGGATCCAGTCAAATCTTACTCAAGTTATAGATTATAGTTGCAGACTTACAAGTTCTATGCTAAAATAGAAAAATGCACTAAAATAGAAATGCTCTAAGGAAACTGCAAATAGCGCTACATAATCATTAAATAGCACTACAGAATCATTGAAATGCACTGTGGAATATGAAAAGAGTGCTAGAGAATCCTTCGTGGGTGTTGAAGAACCTGCAATGAGTGCTAAAATAGAGTTAAAGAGCGCTAAACTAGGTGTGATATGCACTGAAGCATGTTTGATGCGCTAATATGCTCTTCCAGCCATAACCTATCAGAAAAATCTACACAAAGATGTTAAAAATTGGGGCAGTTTCCCCACGGTGGGCGCCAAAAATGTGTGTGGGAAATGTTAGTATCAAAATGATATGAAAAAAACACACCAATGCAACATTAAACTAAAGAAAGATAAATAGAATGAAATTAAAGAAATCAAACAGAGCTTCTTCGGAATCATTCCATTGTCCTCTACCTCCAGTGATTTGCTTGAAGCTGCTACTCTCAGAATGGCAACCTGCAAAACAAGTATGCAAAGAGAGAGAATACTTCTCTATCCTATATGCTGGTGGAGTGAAATGTTGGTTTGTGGATATGCATAGGGGCTATGGATTATGAATGCTATTGAAGCTATGATATGAGGATGATAGGCCATGATATGGATTGCTAATATTGTAAGCTATGCTATGCTATGATTCTAGAGGCTATGGATGCTGGAAGGCTGATTGACTATAGTTTTCCTATATGCAAGCTTCTTTTTTCTTTTCTTTTTTCAGAGACCTGGTAGTCCCTTTTATAGCTTTTTTGCAAGCAAAAGCCTAGCTGGAAAAGATCAATGGCTATGAGATTGTCTGGTAAATTTGAATGGTGAGAGATGGAGAGGTTGAAAGGAAGATGGAATATTTTGAGAGGTTGGAGAGAAAAATGAAGGTTTGTCTTCAACCCACAAGAACAACTTTGCTCAGAAATAGAGAAATTTGTTAATTTTCTGTTTTGAATTTATTTCACATTTATTGTAGATAATCCAAATTAAATAAATTTATTTAATTTTATATGTTATGTAGGTTTGAGGATTTAAAATATTTTTGAAATATTTGATGTGAATAGACATTAGAAGATTTAATTAAATATTTGGAATATTTAATTGCAATAGAATTTGGAAGAATTAATTAAATATTTAGAATATTTAATTGTGAATGAAATTTAGAGGTTTTTTTAGAATAGAAGAATATTTAATATTTATTTGAATAAAATATTCAAGCCAAGATTATATGATAATTAATATAAATAAATCATAATGTTTATTTAATTAATTAAGAAATGGATAAGAAAAGTGATTAAATAAACTTATTTATTTAATCGAAATGAAAGAATGAACAATATAAATAAATTATTTAGATTTATTTATATGCAAATTAAATTAAGAGATTTAATTAAATATTAAAAATATTTAATTAATTACCAGATTATTGTGATGTGACCATTTTTAGGTGTATACAACTATCACCTATGTCAGTGATGCAGAAGGATCTACCACCATAGTCTATATCTATGACACTAAGGGAAGGGCTACTAAGGGCTACACTAATGTCATAATTCATGAGTCTACTATAGGAGGTTGGCTATGTGATGACCTATGCTTTGACCTAGAATACCTATGTTTGTGCCCTGAACTGTGACTTGAGGAATGCCTATGGGAGTGGCTATATCTGTGCCCTAATGACTGCCCTGAGGTAGTGGACCCTCCTGCACTACTATGGCTGCCACTACCACTCCATGACCTACTGCTACTGCCTTCCCCCATTTGTGTCCTCATCAGAGTGGGATCTCTCCTCTCAGGTGGCACTGTCTACTCATATAATAATCTGTAGCATCCAAGCCGCACACTCACCCTAGTAAAATCTTGTGCCATGTCTTTCAATGGTTTTGTACATAATCATGCAAACTTGTTACACCACTGGGCTACCTCCTACTGATGGATCACTACCTGATCCTACTCTGCCCTTACCACCTCTAGCTTAGCCTATAATGCCCTAACCTGTGTTGCACTCTCATCCAATCTCCTCTATAAATCTTCCACCCTTTGATTTGTTGTGGTGTCATGTGGCAATGGTGACCTAGATGGTATCTCCTCCTCTCCCTCCACCATGCTCCATCTTAGTAACCTCTCAGCCTCATTAATGGCCTCATCATAATCTCCACCATCATCATCCTACTCCTCTATTTCCTCCTCTCCATTGAATCCCTCATCTCTCAACATCTCAATCTCCATCTCCACCTCCTATCGGACCTCCTCCTGTCTAACCTCATGCTCCCCTTTTATCTCCTCCTCATGTCTCTCCTCCTCCTTGGCTCCCTCAAGGATCAATACCAGGGATGCATGCTATCATACCCTCCTAGCCTACCTCTTTCCATCTCTCCTCCATCTCCTTCCATCCCCTCCATCATCACCATCATCTTCATCTCTCCCTCAACCCCTGCCTCTTTCTTTGCCTTGATCTGTCCCCTGACCTTTGCCTCTACTCATGTCCCCCCCTCTACCTCCTCAGCCACCTCACATCACATGTGATATAATCAATCTCCTTTAAATTAGTGTTGGACCATCGAGATCTATCAGTAGCACTGGCCGATGTGTCTACAACCATAATTCATAATCAATTGTAGTCCCTAGATCTATAGCTCCACCCCCCCATCCCCACTGTTGTGCCACAAACTCATCAATATGTTGCTTTGTGAAAGGTACATAAATAGGTGGACCTTAGGCTGATTGCCTGGAAGATCTAGTGTACTCGATTGTTCCTATAGTTAAACCCTACTGATCACCAAACTATAGTAGAACAATTTGGGGCATGTACATCTCTATGATTAGCTAACTCTACACTATCCTACCAATCAAATATTAGAACTATTTGCATAAGTTGAGATGATCATCGTCACCCTCCCACTTCCCACAGTCTGTGTATGGCCTCCAAATGAATGATATCATCATGTCGATCTGATGCCACCACCAACTTGTCTCCCCAACCTTCATCTGCTAAAGAGAACCAACATAATAATAAACATAAGGCATGCCATCTACCAACTATAGTCTTTGAATAAAAGGTCAGAAGATAGCCACATGCTCTCATGCACAAATCATTAGGAGTGTCATACCACACCCAATGCTTTGTGCCCTCCTATAGGCTACCTCATGGAGCTAATGATAAATCATACCAAGTAAACAAGGCCCCCAAGCATAAATGGTCTTGTCCTATCTCATACCCACTAGAACATCTCCCCAACCAATGGGAAACCCATGTCCTCGATGATCTAGAATCAACACCCTATCAATTAGTGTCGCTAACAATGCATCAAAATAACCATAATACTCTGCCATAAACTCCTAGCAGATCTCATACCCCTTGATACCCATTCTAGCACCCTAGTCATGATAGTAAGCTGTGAATATTTGGTAGCCATGTTGTGGTTCATATACGATCTACTCACCTCATATCGGCAAGAGTAGAATACGGTAAACATCTTCGAGGGTCATAGTGGCCTCTTCTATCGACAAATGGAACATGTCTCTGAGTGCCATCTCTTGCATAATGCAGTCAACAAACCCCTATTTTCCTAGATAATAGGCATATAGGTAACATAATATAGGCCTAGCCACATCAACTATCATCGCTCCTTCTCAATCAGCTGATCTCAAAACCTGTAGATTGATGGCCTACTCTTGTGCATGTAGATCAATGCAAACTATCTCTACACATGGAAAAACAATGCATCAACACCTTATGCACAATCATTATTATCATTTTTTTAATGTAGCATCATTCAAAATTTCAAATCAAACAAGGTGAGCCTTGGTCAAATTCAAAGTCAAATGTGTCGCGTTGACTTCATTTGCATTACAAAAAAGTGCTTGTGTCATTTCATACTTCAATTGCATCTCAATTTGTCAAATGCATCATTTTTGATCACAATTGCATCACAATAGTGCACTTGTGTCACAACTTTTGGAATATGCATGATTTACTTCAAATGCATTGCAATATAGTGAATGCGATGTTTCACCTTTCGATTGTGGCATGACTTTATGAATCCATCATGATTTCTAGCGAATGCGGCACATATAATGGTTCTATCCTAATGCTTCTTTGTATTTGTGTCACGATGCATGAAATGCATCAAATGAAAATGCGAATGTGGCTTACACAAATGCATATGCATCGTGACACATTTTTCCTTGGCCCTAAAACCCTAAAAATTGCATGAAAAATGATAAAATCACAAAGTGGGTATTGTGCAATTTTTGCACACACACCCCGCTAAAAACAAGGACCCTCTTTCAATTTTGCTTTTGTGTTCTTGGCCCTTTTATTTTGAGGATTTGCAGTACCTTCACATGGGCTTAAAGTGTTTATCTTTCTTGCCTAAGTACCCCCCTAAGTTGCATATTGAAAATCTTAAGTTTTGGGCCAAGTTCGGGTTTTTTTCCAGGTTCGGGATTTTCCACCCCATTAGGATTTTTCTGAATTTCCTTCAAACTCTAGTTTCAATGCTGTTGTTTAGGATTTTTGAGTCTTCACGAAATTCTGCATGGGCCATATTTTTCCTAAATTCCTTTGTCCTATCAGGTTTCTAGATTCCTTCAACTTGTTTGGTCAGCTGCATTTATATATACTTCTTATATGAATCATATTTAGTTGATCTTTGGGAGATTTTCTTGCCATTGTGCTTTCTCATTGGTGTCCTATTGAGTTGAGATATTTGATCTAGTTGTGCTTTGGCATTATGGGCTTACTTTGTGTGTTCATGGTTAAAACTTAGGGTTTCAAGCCTAAGGTGTCCCCATTTCATCTTAGCTTGCTTTCGAATGAGCCTAGAATTCAAAGAAGATCTATAGGAGGTTCAGGTTAGGCTAGTTCCATTCTCAAGGTCCTCAAATTTGTGATCTTCGATCAATTTGAGCAAAGTCGTGTCGGATTGCCAATTTTCACGTTTTCTTCCATCTTTGTAATTTTCCATTGATGCCGGATTTTCCTGGTTCCTCCTTTTTCCCCCTGTTTCCTCAAAGTTCATGTAGGGATTATCGTTTTCGTAGAAATTTGGTTTGGCCAAATTTTTTTGGATTTTATGGGAAACTTGGTGAAACTCAAAAATTCGGTGAAGTAGATGATTCTAATGATAAATTCTCATGGTTCTATGTTCTAAAATGATGCATTGCACTATTATTTGCATCTTTTTTTCATTTTTAATGATGTATGGTCGATTTTATGCCTTCTTTGTGAAAATTCGCCTGGCCTAGATTTCCCCAAAATTCCTTTCTAGCCTAGATTCTGCAGTTGGCTTGAAATCCTGGACTATAAAGATTGCGACTTAGTGACATTTCTGAGTTGATTTCGATCTGTATTTGAATTTTTTTGGATGATAGCTATATTATTGATGTTAGGATAATTCTTCATACTATATTGGATGTTATTAATGGTGTTTTTGTTGAGTGTAGGTAGACTCTAGCTAGGTAGCAGTTGAAGGAGGGGTGGCAAAATGTATACTTCCCAGTTGTGAGCCCAGTTTGATGATGTAGCTACTTGCATTTCTATTATAGATTGTATCAGTCCCTTAATTTTGATTGGGAGGAGTTCGCTGGGCACTCAGGAGATGAAGTTGAATCTATGAAGGAAATTCAAATATTGGTTACTTCCCCTTGGCTGACTTGGTGAGGTGTGCTTAGGATAAAGGAAGTAGTTAATTTTGGGTTGCATTGAAACTTGTGCCTTAGTTTGAATTATATTGAATATCCCTTGGCCAACTTGGATTGAGTTCATGTATTCAATGCCTATTTTATCTAATTTTGAATTCTCCTTGGGCTGACTTGTTTTGGCTATTTTATTATTGTAAATCCCTGGCTGGGCCAACATGCTTTGGAGGTTCCTATAAAATGGGCACTTTGTCTCATTTGTAACATATAGAATAGAGATAGACACATAGATAGAGATAGTTCTTAGAAGTGAATTAAGAAGTAGAGCAGAGTTAGAAGTTAGTGAATTTCTAAGCAAGTGTTGTAACAAAACATTGGAATTGTTGCTATAATTTGGTGATTTGATACAATTGAAGACATTGTGATTTTTCTGGTGATCTCTTTTGTGTTGACTTATCTTGCATGGTTCTTATGATTCTATCTTTCAACTTGCTCAAGCTTATTAGATATATGTTAGATTTAGATTTAGATTTGATTCAATGGTGTTTATAATTTGATGCTTGAAGTGTTGCAGCAATCCCTGGTCCATACTTTTTGTAGCTAGCTCATTGTTAGTTCCTTTGCAAAGTTAGCTTGGACCTTATATTCATTGTGCTTAGTTCAATTGTGGAGATTTATTCATTTCAATTGTAAATGGGTTGTCTTCGATGAATGCTCATGATCTAAAAATATTTAATACGTTGGAAGATTGCACTATTTCTATAAGATTGCAAATTTATCTTGGTCAAGCAGGAATTAGTTTATGAGGGATTGGTCCATTTCAAGTATTTCATCATTTGAATTGTTAATCTTAGGAGTAGTTAAATTTAGTAATCTATTTGAAACCCAAACCTTTTGTTATTTCTTTATTATTTGAGTTGGATTTAGGATTGAAGTATTAGCATATTGCTAGATCTGATAAGTTCAAGATTTAGTCTTTGCTTGTAGTAAGGCCCCTTTGTGATTAACAACATTTTCACACATTATCTGAGTTGTTTATGCATCATCAAGACTTGACATTAGAGACCTTGGGGTTATCTCTTGAGGCTTGCTGATAGAGATTTACCTTTCAAGAGAGATAGGATTTTGTATTATGTTTAAGTTGTGCAGAAAACATCATCAACAGATTGGCGCTAGAAGGAGGGCCTGAAAAAGCTAAGTTGGATCGATTTATGTCTTCCATATCTCCTAAAATATTCAAAATAATAATTGGATCTACTCTAGGAGAGGAGGAATTTCAAGAATTGCTAGCCCCTACTAGGTCAAGAAGGACCAACAGAAGGGGAGAATCATCATCCATCTAATCACCTCCATCATCTCCATCATTCTCATCTTCATCAAATTCATCTGATTCTAAGTCTGAGAACATTCCCATCCAACAACCTCAGCTAGCCATAAATCATCCATTACCACCCCCACCTTCACCAATGGCTTTCCTTGCTAATAACCCATCTCCATTGACCTTTTCTAATTATAATGTCATGCCCAAGAACCTTGATCACTTCTGTTCAAAGTTCCATGTTAATGATCCCAATAGAGCTATTGAGGATCACATTAGGATCTTTTAGACTTTCCTTAAGGATAGAGGGATTAACCATGAAGATGTAGCACATAGGCTTTTTCCTTATTCCCTAGGAGAGGATGTGTTTTATTGGTACAATCATTTTCCTTTTGGATCTATTCAAAATTGGACTGAACTAGAGACTGCATTTTTCCAAAAATTTAGGATCCCCATCAGTCCCAGTGAGCTCTACCATTAGTTCACTAATGTTAAGAGAGAAGTCCATAAGCCTATAGGGTCCTTCAACAATCGGTTTCATCATGCCTATACTAGACTTCAGGCCCCTTATGTTGTTGATGTACCCACTACTTTAGAAGTCTATTATGAGGGACTTGATAGCCTGATGGCCACCTTCATGAAATGGAGAAAAAACCCTCCTACTACCCTACTTGATGCATATGTTGAGGAGTTGAAGGTGAGTACTGCTTTAAGGAAACATTTTTCTAGCCCTTTTCCATCATTAGGACCCGCTGCTCACCTAGGGCAGGTCCTAGATCTCAATTAGGCTCTCACCAATCATACTCCCATCATGAATCCAGTACCTCATTTTCCTATGGTCCCTCACCTAGGACCTCTTGTGAGTCAAGTTCCACCCATAGTCAGCTATCCCCAACAAAATGTAAATCAACCTCAACATCCACAACCTCATGCTAGCTATCCCTCATATCTACAGAATTCTGAAGTCTTGAGCTAGTCATTGAATGCCATCACTACAATAGGATATTCCCAGAGTAATGTGAACTAGCCTCCATACGAAAATTTTGAGAAGGGACTAGATGAATAGTCCAAACAAGTGAAGAAGTTGAATAGGGAGGTAACTTATTTGAGAAACTAGAATAGTCAGTTGCAAGTTGCTCAAAGAAATACACAGTCCAATTATAGTAGAGAAAGTCAAGAAATCAACAGGGACAATATTTTGATAGGGGGAAACATCATGACAGAGGATACAACTACAATAGAGGATATAATAATGAAAGAGGGTACAATAATGACAGAGCACAAAATTTTGATAAAGGGAAATCCTTAGGCCAGAACTTTGATAGAGGTCAGGCTAGTGGACTAGGATTTAATAGGAGACAACCACCAAGACAAAACAGGACTTGGAATACTAGGCCTAACAATGGAGGAGTCCCAACCCCATTGGATCAACTAGTTAATCAAGAGAAGTCTTCAAATGGTGTATATTTAGCTGAGGCTGCATTATTAGGATGGTGTAGGCTCCATAAAACTAGTCAACATTCTAAATTAGATTATCAGGAGTTCCAAATAGCACCTTCAATTTTTTAGTATGAAGTGGAGAACAATGCAAGTGGTCAGGAGATGGTGTCATCTACTCCCTATGATTCACCAATGTTATTACTGAATTATGCTCCTTTTCCACTGAGTAAAGACAATGTTCCTAAAGAAGTGTCAGAACAACTTGAGGAAGGGGTAGATCAAGTGTGTAATGGAGATGAGATTTCACAGTTGTTTGATGAAAATCTAGTAAATGGCAATGGCCCCATGGATGAAAAAGAAGTTTTTGTTGAAGAAGTACAGACATTCTAGAGGCTTGTTAAGAAGTATGATTTGAGAGACATGCCACATAGACATCCATAGGATGGAGGTCCATTCACTACTTCCATTCCACCAAACAACTTCACAACACCTCCAGATCCTAATGCCAGCAATAATCCACCATACCCTCTGGTGTCAAGGAAATACTTCTCTAAAGATCAAGCACAAATGGATCCATCAAAATGAAAGAGTGTTGAAGAAAGCAAAGATAAGGTGGTGGAATACCCAAAGAGACTCTTACTGATCTGAGTGAGGAACAACTAGCCATATATGTTGCAGAAGAGCTCAAGAAGCTAAAGGTAAGTCTATCTACATTTGAGTTATTCAGAGTTCCAACTATTAGGAATGAAGTTCTAGGAGCTTACAATGCAAGTTCCATATCACAAGATAGAACAATTAGTGAAATTATCAATAAAGCATCTAGCTCTCAAATAGTAGGAAGACAAAATCAGACTCATGATCAAGCTCATGTGCCTCTTGGAGATAAGGGAAAAGAGAAATATAGGACCGATGTTGCTCAAGTGGATACTCCTATGACTCTGTTTCAAGGGAAAACAGAGACTCCTCCATTCCTAATTTTTGTCCACATATTTGGTAAACACTTGCATAATTGTTTGTTGGATTCATGTGCTTCCACCAATGTAATGCCTTTTGGTGTCTGTAGAGCTTTGGGTATTACTCTTGCTAATTCCCAAAGGAAAGTTACACAATTGGATAGAACTAAAGTTAATTTTGTAGGGGAATTAAACATGATTCATATGCAGGTTGCTTCTGATCCTAGGATTCAACAGGTTATTAATATACAAGTGGCTGATATACCTAATGCTTATGGCTTGATCTTGGGGAGAGACTTTACTAGGGCTCTGAATGTATATGCCTCAACTGATCACTCTCATATGTGGATTCCCTGGAAGGGAGTGCCAAATCAGATTAGAATTGAAAGGGAACCCAGGATGAAATACATGATTAAAAAATATCAAAATACCTCTAATGAAATTTTGATATTCGAGGTAAGCATGGGGAATTATGTGCTTGCAACCCCTTTTGAGGAATCTGATGTAGAGGAAGTCCTTGTATTCCACACAGTGCCTGTTGACCTTACAACATACAAGGAATGCAAATCTGAGGCACTAGATTTACCTATGGAGATCAAGGAGGATGTTCTTATAAAGGTTAGTCAAATTCCTAAAAATACAGTGGAGGATGAGCTGCAAGAAGGAGTTACCATGCAAGTTCCTCCCATTTAGAATAGGGATCTAATACATAACATATATGAAGAGTTTGTTTTCAAAAATTGAGAGAGATTGGTCAAGCTTGAGTTATAGAATCAACCTAGAGGACTTGTTGTTACCAGCTTGGTGTAGGATACATGAGGAGGAGCATTCAAAATTCACATGCTTCTGGTTCCAGGTAGCCATAAAAGAGGTGGAAGAACAGATGTAGCTACTACCACATGCGAGGGATACACAAAAAGCTCCAATGGAAGAATTTCAACAAGTTGTTGATGAATGTATTGAAGAACATGAGGAAGCACTTAATGGAGTGGTCAACATTCTTGATGATTGTGAGCAAGAGTCTCAACCAATGCCAACGGAGGAAGAATTCAGGGAGTTCTCTCATTTATAAAATTCTACTTTTGCTCTGCCTATTGTTGAATTAGGCACTGAGCATTTACAAACATTATACATCAATGATGAGATAGCTAATGTGGTTCATATTGATATGTAGTAAAACTTGAGTGATGTTGGACAATACTTCTATTAATTCTTTGTCGATACCTCATGAAGAAAATCCAATAGGTGAAAAGTTCCATGTTGATAATTATGGATTTGTTGAATCTAAATTACACTTTCCATTGCATAGTGATGCCTTCAATTTTGTTTTGCATGTTTCCAACACAAGGGGATTGTTGTACCATCAATGGATACCTCTTGATGACATAGATGTTAGCTCTTCACAATTGAAGAGTGATGAATACCACATCCAGTCTACATCAGTACAAAATCAAGTTGTTTCTTTCTTTACTACAAATTCAAAAGCTTATCAATTCAATTATGGTAGTTTAGGAAAAACAGTTTGCATATGGGTTGATCATGGTTTCAATGAGTTATCTGAATTATTGATTATTCCTGATTATGAGATTGAATTTGAATGTTGCATTTTTGAGATCTATTTTTCTGAATATAAATATAAATTTGCATTTTTGAGGACTGTTACTTTCACCTTATTGCTTGTTCATGCCCTGAAAATTCAAGTAGTTGTAGGCCTCAGTTTATCATGTCTGGTGATGAGTAATTTTGGTGTTTCTTTGTATATAGTTTGATTTGAATAAATGCAGATTGCTCTACTCTCTTTAAGTTTTATTTTTTGCTCTTGCTTTCTTTAGATTAGGTTACATTAGTTTAGGGTTTTCTTTTGGTTTGGTGCTCTACTTTTACTTTGGAGGTTTCCTTGTTTTCTTCTGGATGTGTTGCACCTACATGGAAAATATTCTTTTGTCTGGGACTGTTCAGAGTATTTCCTTGTTGAACTTTGATTATGTGTCTTGAATGGATGGTTGAGGTCTTTGTTATTGTCACACAGTCTAAATTTTTGATTTAAAGAGGATGATTCACTAGTTTGATATGAATTTGAAGTATTTTGAAATCTTATATCTTTTATACATCTTAAAATTACTGAAGTTGTGGTAGGATCCTTGTGAGTTCTTGTCAGGTGAAAAATCTTATTTCTGCTTCAGTGCCACTGTGCTTCTCAGCCCTGAGTGTGAAATTCATTATTCACAGGTTGAAATGAAAAGTGAAGAAAACAATATCAAAAGAAAAGAAAATTGAAAATATTAAAAATCAAAAGGATGAATTCAACTTATCAGGGGTACCCAAATATCTCTACTGGGGCTATGGACGCTTGGCTAGTATTAGAGCTATGTTCTAGAGAGTCACAATGATAACATCATTAGGGCTATAGATGCCTGACTGGCAGTGAGGCTCTATCTAGGTAGCTTTTGGAGTTAGAATCTTTACGTAGCCTAACCTAATTGAACTTGGTTTCTATAGTAGCTCAAGGAAGGAAATGAACTCATGTGCACACACTTGGATTTTCAGTCTATGGAAGGTTTAATCTGCCTTTGGTTCTGATTCTTTGATCTGGAATTTTGATTTGCTTTTCTGATAGTGGGATCAAAACTAGAGATTCTAGGTTCCTGATTCCTATTTTTCATCAAAATGCTCTGGAGCATTTTCCCAGCAGAGTCACCATTTGTTGTGCAATTTTTGCACACACACCCCATTGAAAGTAGGGACCCTCTTTTTCTTTCACTTTTGTATTTTTCTCCCTTTGATTTTGAGGATTTGCACTGCCTTGGCATGGGATTAAAGTATTTATCTTGCGTTCCTAAGTGCCCCCTCTAAGTTGCATACTAAAAAACTTAAGTTTTGGGCTAGGTTCAGGTTTTTTTCCAAGTTTGGGATTTTCCACCCCGTTCGGATTTTCTCGAATTTCTTTCAAACTCCAGTTTCAATGCTGTTGTTTAGGATTTTTGGGTCTTCATAGAATTCTGCATGGGCCGGATTTTCTTGTAAGTCCCTTGTCTCGTTAGGTTTTCGAATTCCTTCAACTTGTCTAGTCAGTTACATTTATGATTACTTCTTATATGAATCATATTTAGTCGATCTTTGGGATATTTTCTTCCCATTTTGCTTTCTCATTGGTGTCCTTTTGAGTTGAGATACTTGATCTAGTTGTGCTTTGGCATTATGGGCTTGCTTTGTGCATTCATGGTTAAAATTTAGGGTTTCATGCCTAGGGCATCCCCATTTCATCTTAGCTTGCTTTTGAATGAGCCTAGAATTCAAAGAAGATCTATAGGAGGTTCAGGTTAGGCTGGTTCCATTCTCAGGGTCCTCAAATTTGCAATCTTCAATGAATTTGAGCGAAGTCGTGTTAGATTGCCAATTTTCACATTTTCTTCCATATTTAGGAATTTTCTTTAGTCCTGGATTTTCCCAATTCCTCCTTTTCCCCCCCATTTCCCCAGAGTTCATGTAGTGATTATCATTTTTGCAGAAATCCAGTCTAACTGGATTTTTTCAGATTTTCTGGGAAACTTGGTGGAACTCAAAAATTTGGTGAAGTAGATGATTCTAATGATAAATTCTCGTGGTTCCATGTTCTAAATTTATGGATTGCACTGTTATTTACATCTTTTATGTATTTTTAATGATCTATGGTCAATTTTATGCCTTCTCAGCGAAAATCTGCCTAGCCCAGATTTCCCCAAAATTCCTTTCTGGCTTGGATTCTATGGTTGGCTTGAAATCCTAGACTGTGAATATTGCGACTTAGTGACGTTTCTGAGTTGATTTCAATTTGTATTTGAATTTTTTTGGATTATGAATATATTATTGATGTTAGAATAATTCTTCATACTAAATTGGATGTTATTAATGGTGTTTTTGTTGAGTGCAGGCTAAGTCTAGCTAGGTAGCAGTTGAAGGAGGGGTGGTGAAATGTATACTTCCCAGTTGTTAAGCCCAGTTTGATGATGTGGCTACTTGCATTTCCATTATAGATTGTATCAGTCCCTTAATTTTTATTAGGAGGAGGTCGTTGGGCACACAGGAGATGAAGTTGAATCTATGAAGGAAATTCAAATACTGGTTACTTCCCCTTGGTCGACTTGGTGAGGTGCACTCAGGATAAAGGAAGTAGTTAATTTTGGGCTGCATTGAAACTTGTGCCTTGGTTCAAATTATATTGAAGATCCCTTGGCCGACTTGGATTGAGTTCATGTATTTAATGCCTATTTTATCTAATTTTGAATTCTCCTTGGGCCGACTTGTTTTGGCAATTTTATTATTGTAAATCCCTGGATGGGCCGACATGCTTTGGACGTTCCTATAAATTGGGCACTTTGCCTCATTTGGAACATATAGAATAGAGATAGACACATAGATAGAGATGGTTCTTAGAAGTGAATTAAGAAATAGAGCAGAGTTAGAAGTTAGTCAATTTCTGAGTAAGTGTTGTAACAGAACATTGGAATTGTTAAGTGTTGTAACAGAACATTGGAATTGTTGCTATAATTTGGTGACTCAATACAATTGAAGACATTGTGATTTTTCTGGTGATCTATGTTGTGTTGACTTATCTTGCATGGTTCTTATGATTCTATCTTTCAAATTTCTCAAGGTTATTAGATATATGTTAGATTTAGATTTAGATTTGATTCAATGGTGTTTATGATTTGATGCTTGAAGTGTTGCAGCAATCCCTAGTCCATACATTTTATAGCTAGCTGATTGTTAGTTGCTTTGCAAAGTTAGCCCAGACCTTATATTCATTGTACTTAGTTCAATTGTGGAGATTTATTCATTTCAATTGAAAATGGGTTGTCTTGGATGAATGTTCATGATCTAAAAATATTTAATACATTGGAAGATTGCACTATTTCTGTAAGATTGCAGATTTATCTTGGTCAAGTAGGAATTAGTTTATGAGGGATTGATCCATTTCAAGTATTTCATCATTTGCATTGTTAATCTTAGGAGTAGTTAAATTTAGTAATCTCTTTGAAACCCTAACCTTTTGTTATTTCTTTATTATCTGAGTTAGATTTAAGATTGAAGTATCATCATATTGCCAGATCTAATAAGTTCAAGATTCAATCTTTGCTTGTAGTAAGGTCCCTTTGTGATTACCAACATTTTCACATATTATCTGAGTTGTTTATGCATCATCAAGACCTGACATTAGAGACCTTGGGGTTATCTCTTGAGGCTTGTTGATAGAGATTTACCTTTCAAGAGAGATAGGATTTCATATTTTGTCTACGTTGTTGATGTGCAGAAAACATCATCAACAGTGGGTTAGGTGTACATACCGCTGGCTTTAAGCCCTTCATTCACCTAAAGATCTGCATGATCTCCTTGTAATGCTTAGTCACTTGAATCACCATTGTCACTAAGGTCCTCCTCACTTTGAGCTCTCAAAATAACTAAGGTAAAAAGTGAAAATGATCAATTGACTTTTACCCCATTTTCAACCTATTTATAAAGTCAAAATGGCATTTGTCAAAAAAATTTATTACTGTAGGCTCTTTTGACCAACTTTGACCACACTTTTGGCTATCTTAAACTCCTTAAAATTAGAAACCGTTTGCACCATTGTCTTTCTAGTCATCATATTGGCTTATCGAGACACTTTTCAAATTTTTTTATCGTCAGCCCAAAATTTGAAAAAAATTATGAGGGGGCATAGATACTCTATATCTTCATTGGGGCATGACTTTGACTTATTTTCTTTGTCACAATGCAATAGGCTGCATTATGAGAAAGAGGGGCAAAATGTAGACACATAAAAATGACCTAGGCCTACAAGCTCTATTTTTCCACCATTTTCTTCCTAGCATAATTAAGACATTTTAATTATGTCCTTGGTCCACTTCTGGCTATTAATTAAATAACTTATAAATATTTAATTAATTCATGTCCTTCTTATTCCTCCTAATTATTAAATAGATAAATTTTATTTATTTATTTATACGTCACTAATTGTCTAAAGTCCTCTTATAATTAAATAAATTTCTTAATTTATTTAATTATCCTAGTCGATTATTCTTCTTGATTATTAAATAAATAAATTTTATTTATTTATTTAATATGTCACTAATATTGAAAGTCTTCTCATAATTAAATATTTTTTAAAATTTATTTAGTTATTTGCCATCTTCTCTAATTAAATAATTATTTTAATTATTTAATTACCCCATTTTACATTTTCCTCTTTTTAGTAAATAATTAAAATTAATTATTTACTATCATGCGGTCCCACCTTTTGAATTAAAATTACTTTTTTAATTCAAAATAGTTTTTTCTCTAAAAATTAAATTAATATATATTATTATTTTCTTTTCCAAGTCACCTCTTTTTCTGTGCCAGTCTTATCTCTTGTCACATGCATTATCTGCCCTTGATTTGATTATTTGAAAATCAATCTTTTCCACTAATTTTGAATTTTCCCTAATGTTGTCCTAACCCTAATTGTGGGTTGTCAAATTGAATCTTGTCCATTGATTTTAGGGAACTTGTCAACTTTTAATCTTGGCCATTCCCTCAAAATTGCATTTTCTATAAAATGACAATTTTGGTCTCATTTCTCATCTCATGTCATCTTGTAACCTCATGCTATCTTGTCTTTGTCATACTTTTGCAATCTTTTCATACTCTTGCATCATTGTTATTTTTTTCAGTCATATTAGCATCGCATTTGGTTTAATTTGGATATGGTTTCATGCTCACTAGTTGCATATTATCATAGATTTTGCATGTTTTCACCTCAAATCCTTCAACATTTTTTTAGGGCTTGTCATTGTCATTATTTTTCTCATCACAAATCTAAGGGAAACATCATATTTGCAGCAAGTTGAGAAGGTGTAATGGAGGTCAGCTATGGAGATTAAAGACTTTTGGTGAGATCTTTCATTTTGTTTTCTTATTTCTCCTTTGCACTTTATTATTACTTTGGTTTTTTATGTTTATGGATTAGATCTACAAACCCTAGGATAATTTTTCATAGTTACACATGACATATAGGAAACATTGATCATCTCATATGCATTACATTTTTCATCATTGCATAATATAGATTGGTTATTCTAAGCATCTCATAAACCATACATTTAATTTCATTACATAAGCATAAAAAGAATCATCACATAGGCATTATTAACTCATATCATGTACATCATCAAACCATTCATTACATCATCACATATACATCATAATATCATTCATTTGAATTTGTTTCATAATCATATAATGTCGCATACATATCATCCATTTGCATCATCATATAAGCATTGTCATACCATATTAGGTCATATACATAAACATCATCAAAAAATGCATCATCACATAGGTATCATTATAAAAAATCATTGCATCATAGCATATGTATCACCATGACATCCATAAATACATCACCATATCATACATGAGAAATATAATGAAAAGGAAAAAGATTGCATCTCATACATTTTATCATCATCCATTAGGTGCACAATTCACTTATCATAACATTTGCATCATCCATACATCATCATAAAAGTGCATAGAAAAGATACTAAAAAAGAAATTCATCCATAAAATCACTACATCACATCATAACATCATACATCACATTGCATCACATATAGACCATCACATATAAAAATTAAAAACATCTATCCATAATGCATAAATAAGATAGGACACAACATACATTAGATTGAATCATCTCATATCATCTCATATATCATCAAAATAATAATATTTTGTCATGGTACAAAGGATCAAGATCAAGCATATAAGTATAATCAATACAAGTATAATCGCCTACTGGGATATCAAAAACAAGCCTGTGGATCTCAACAGAATGGTAAATAAGCTAGCTCTACTAGCTGTTCCCCTCACCACTTGACCTCTCCTCATGCTCCTTTAGTGGCCTGTATCCTATCTGCTATGAATAATTTGGGACTCGTCCCCCTTGAGGCACATCCTAATGGTAATGCACATGATAATACTCTGCCTCTTGGATAGCCTCTCTATATGCCCACATGGATACGATGCTTTGGGAGGAGGATGTAACTAGAATCTCTAACTATTGTCTTTAGTCCATCTCTTATGCATCTTGTAACTTAGCATCCTATAGCTATTGAATAGCCTAATCCCACTCCACTATCAAGGTCAAGACCTGTTGACTCACCTGGTCTCTCTCCACGGTCAACACCTTATCTAAGCCTAAAGTTGTAATATCTAACTATCCCTAGGGTCTAGCTGTGGTGGTGGCTAGATGTGTGTCTAGTCTTGGTGACCATCTTTAGGTGGGAACCTCTACCTATCCTAGTCCTAGCAACCATCCATGAGCTGATCTTGATCACCATCCCTTTGACCCCTATCCTACTCAGACTATTGCTCTGGCTACCAAAAAGGTGTGTTGTCTCCCCCTCTACCTTTCCCTCTACCTCCATCCCCATCACCATCATTTTCCCTACCTCCTCTACCTCCTCATCCCTTCCCCCACCCTATAGATCAGCTTCTCAGTCTCCTCCATGATAGAAGTGCACCAAGTACTGTCAATCGAATTGGTGGTCAAAACCAATCCCTATATGCTTGCATCATCCCCGAGTCTACCTATCCCTGATCATAAGGCCTTGGTCTGGCCACTAGTTGCATGAAACTATGTACTGCATCTACTGCTAGGATCATTTGACCCCATGTCATCTCCCTCATAGTACGTGTGAAGATGGCCACATACTAGTCATTGGGACAGTCCTAAGAATCCCAAAATTATCAAGCCATGTGGTCTGGTAGATATCTCTCAATCATGGTATGCTCTCAGCCCTACATTAGACGGTCTTGCCTAGTGAAGAATAATTGCTATACATCATCATACTAGGCTGACATCCTAAAATAAGGTCTCCAGGTGAAAATTGTCATCTCGTTGATGACCCACCGCCAATGTCAAATTCTTGTCGCCCCTATGTGTGAAAAGGTAATAGCACCCTTGTACCTCCAGATAACTATATCCTTCAGCTCCATATCAATTGATGTAACTCTAAAAGGGTGGGGCACTGCAATCTACTCCCAGGCCTAAATATGTAGTAATGTCACCCTTGATCTAATAGCTTGGCTATCATAGTAATAAAACTCGTGTAGATCATGGTATAGTGAGGCCATTATCATTGACCCCTAGGAAAAGCACTCCCTCCATCAGAGCATCTTCTCCCATGTAAGCCACCATCCTAGGCTAAAGTATTGGTTGAGTCAATCTAGTTCCATGAGTCTCAAAATAATAGTAACAACTATCAATCTAAATGATTGTACCACAGTCCTGTACCACTCGAGCTTAATTTTTCCCTCTTAGAAGATGATCTTGTCTAAGCCCATGATTTCATGGTACATGTCTCTCTTATAATCCACATCATAGATAACTCACTCTCCATGGATAGGAAAACATAGAATGCACCACATGTCCTCCACGGTCACTGTGGCCACACCTATGGGAAGGTGTAATGAAGAAGTCTCACTATGGCAGCACTCTGCTAGTGCTTTCATCATGCCTAGGTGCATCCTAATAACTAGGGAATAAGCAACATACCATAATCCAATCGCCCCTAGGTGCTCCTAGAGTACCTCATGTAGTGGAGGGTCCTCGACCAGTTTGGTCAAAATGGAAGATCTATGCTCATGAGAATGGATTAGCTCCATGTCCTCCTGCTTGAAGAAAGTCACCACATCAAGTTTCATAAAAAAATTGATATCTTGTTTGAAGTTCATGCAACCAAAATAGAAAATGTGTCAATGTTTAGGAACTCCAAACTGCACCACTGGAAGCCAAAAAGTTCTAAACTCCACTACCACAATATAGCTTGAAAGCAACCTAGTTTGACCCCTAAGCCTAAATTTCAAATAGTAGTGTCACGACACTATTTGCAAGTACGGTGTACTTTAGCCCCTAAACCCTAAATCCTAAACTAAGTCGTCATTGAGCAACTCTAATAAATAGCATAGTTTAGGCCCCTGGGGTGCCGATTTGAGGTTTTCAATGGTGCTATATGGCTCCACTTGACTTTTTTGACTTTTAAACCCTAATAAATGCACTCAAAAATTAAAAAACAAAGTCAAGACAAGATGAATTTCCATTGGTCTTGTGTTGAGAAGCCTCTAGAAAACTCATACATGCTCAAAAATATGCCATTAATGCATTTGTTGCACCATCTCGATCAAGGCTTAGAGCTCAAATCATAGGAATTTTAAAAGGATAGGTGTGCAAATGAATTGGAAATGGCCCTTCAGGCCTATTTAAGCCTAAAAGTTAGGGATTTTTGACCCTGTTTAGCTTCCTAGCTAGGGTTTTGGACCCTTGAGCCTATTTTCACCCAATCAAAGGCTTTTTTTCATTGGTTTTTTTGCATTTTTGCATGTTTTTGGCATTCTGGAGCCTTTCTAGACCCGTCAGGCACCTTGTCCTCTTTTTTCGTGAGATCACCAAAAAATCAAATTTTTTGTCTAATCTCTCATGGGGGTTGTATACTAGCATAATTCTATTGTCGAGGTAGTAGTGGGGCATTTTAAAAGTTGAGAAAATTTTGAATTTTGATCATGGCAGTTTTTTCTTTCAACCAATGTAGCAGGTTCTTTGCTTCAAAGAGGGGCAAAATGTAGACATGGAAAATGTATCAATTACACTTGATCCTAATTACT
Organism: Sequoia sempervirens; assembly: GCA_007258455.2. Classification (NCBI taxonomy): domain Eukaryota; kingdom Viridiplantae; phylum Streptophyta; class Pinopsida; order Cupressales; family Cupressaceae; genus Sequoia; species Sequoia sempervirens. The sequence continues at coordinate 418,575,299 of VDFB02193867.1, forward strand.
AACACCAATTCATCCTAAATCATCTCCTTTAATAATAATTTAATTAAATATCCCTTATTTGATTAAATTCATCACATTCCACCTCTTAATTAAATAAATCATCATCTTCTATTGATTAAACAGATCATTTTATTTAATTAATCCTCTTGTCTCCCTTTAATTAAATAATTTAACTTATTTAATTAATATCTAAGGTCATTCTATTAAATTAAATAAATCAATCTTTATTTAATTTAATCTTACATCATCTCCTTAATTAAATAAATCAAAATCTTTATTTAATTAAGTCTAAATCATTTTACTCTCATTTTGATTTAAATCAATCTAAAAATATAAATCAAATTATCACATCAACTAATCTCTCTTTGAATTAATCAAATCTTGATTAATCTTAATCTTAATCACTCTAATCCTCTAGATTTTGCAACTTGCTCAATAAATCATTTCTTTTAATTTATTAAATCTTCTAATTTCTCTCAACATGACATAAAAAATGGAATATTCTTCCAAATTTGAAAATTCCTCCAAAGGGATTTGTCCTTCCAACAAGGCATTCAATATCTCTTACATGTCCTTGTGCATTTAGCCAAGTGACATTTAATTCACTTCTTTCTCCCTCCAACATGTCATTTCATAAATTTGAAATTCCACCTAATATCATTTATTGACACATTCATCAAAATGCACCCCACCTTTGTCCACTCACATGTTGACAAGTGGCTTCATGCTATTGGTTCGTCTTTTATCCCACATTCATCCATTTTTCATCATTCTCTATCACTCTCATCTATAAATAAGAGGCTCTCACTTTGACTTTGTATCCACAACTTCATTGCAAAATCACTATCTTCATATTTAGAGCTAATTTCATCAAGTGTTCAAAGTTTTTATAGTTTCATAGCTAGGTTATGCCAAAATTTCATCAAGGAGCTTCAATCATCAACAAATCTTCATCAAGCTTACAAGGGATTGGGAAAGGGCCATTTGCCACATCAAAATGGAATCAATTCCCCCATGGGATTAAGAGTTTGCTTGCTTTAATAGGATTTAATATCTTTCATTATTGTGTTCTTCATTTATTTCTTATTTTATGCATTGTAAATGAATTCTATGGGGAATGTTGATTTAACTTGCATATGAATCTAATTGTGTGATTGTTTGTTGCGTTTATGTAGGTCTACAATCGATGTTTACAAGAATAATAGTAGGATACATAGTTGAACTCTATCAGAGATAACTTTGTGTTCATAGTCAAAAGAATTTCTCAAGATCCAAGAAAAAGTAGTCTGAATGAGTCAATAAAATATGGTTAGAAGATTATAGTCATATCAGATCTTGCAATTATTTTTGGACTCAAATACCAACATATTGATCCATCACAGAGAAGTGTTACTGGTAGAGAACAAATTTTGATAAGCTAAGAAAATATCTTATATTATCATCATCATGTAGTTATTACCATGCTGACATCAATGAAAACATAACCAACACAACCATTCATACTTCATGCCCATGTTGTAAGACTTCCAACAATTTTTTCCTTGAGTGCATCACTAGATTATTTGAAATGTTAATTGCACTTGTATTATCGCATAATATAAAAATAGGATCATCATACATTACTCTGATATTTATCAATTTCTATTTGATCCACAACACTTGTGTACAACAATATGCAACAACAATATACCTAGCTTTAGTAGTAGATAAAGAAAATTAATCTTTCTTTTTACTTAACAAAGCCACCAATCTGCAACCATAAAAGAATGCACTGCCACTTGTACTTTTTCTATCATCTACACAACCTACCCAATCTACATCTATATAAGCACTAAGTATAAAATCAATATCCCTAGGATACCACAACCCACAATCCAGAGTTCCATTCAAATATTTGAATATCCTTTTAATAGTAGTAACACGTATTTCTTTAGGGTCTTCCTAAAATCTAGCCACAAGAAAAACTACAAGCATAATATTTGGTCTAGTAGTAGTTAAATACAGTAATCCACCAATCATAGATCTATATTTTCTCTAATCAATCTTAGGTGAATCATCATCTTTACTCAATTTACAACTAGTCACCATAGGAGTGCATACCAATTTGGAACCATCTATCCCAAACTTCTTCAACATTTCTCTTACATACTTTGACTATGAAAAAATTATCCCTTTCTCTATTTGATTAATTCGCACCTAAGAAAGAAGTTCATCTCACCAAACATAGACATCTCAAATTACTTTTGCATCTCTTTAGCAAATATCTTGTACATAGTTTCATTTCTTCTAGAGATAATTTTATCAATTTATACAACCACTATCAATATCTTTTCATTTTCAATTTTAAAATATAGATTACTATCTATTGTACCTTTTGTAAAACCTTGTTGAATCAATTAACTTCTCAACCTTACATACCAAGCTCTAGGAGATTTCTTCAATCCATATAAAGCCATCTTCAATTTGCAAACCATATCTAGTTGACTTGATAATTGAAATCCTTCCAGTTGTTCCATGTAGACCTCTTCTTCTAACTTTCCATTCAATAAAGCAGACTTAACATCCATTTAATAGACCCTGAAATCTTTATGAGAAAAAATTACCTAAAACTTTCTAATAGCTTCCATTCTTGTAGGACCACAAAGATATGTAAGAATCAAATCTAGTAGTCTGGTAGTAGATTGTTCCTTTGACCTGAAGTTGTTTCTCACTTGCTTTCCAAACTAATAATTCCTACAAATAACATTAAAATGCCTTGTAATCCTTGCAAAATCTCTTACGAATTGCACAACACCGATTCTTGCCAAATTATCAACATTTATGACACATTCTCTTATGCCATAACCAATTTTCATTAACATGAGTCACAAAGAAATTTCCATCATAACCCTTAAGTTGATATATATTTCCTTCAAACTTCTTTATGATGTTGAATAGGGGTTGGTATTAGGCAATTGATACCATATTTTGCAACAAATGGACTAATGCTCCTTCAAGGCCATAAAACTCCAATAATGCACCAGTGCTTCAAACCCTTCATACAACAATAAAAAAATCTTAGAAAATATTAAAATAACATGTGAAAACCAACAATGAATCACAAGATTTCATATTTCTCAAACTACTTGGCATTCCCTTGCAAATAGACCTAATTCCTAGTAGTACTCCAAAATGACAAGTCTTGACACAACTTTCAAAAGATACCTCATACACAAATTAAAAAAATATTAAGATACCCTTTTGTCTCTTATTTAACATATCCAAAAATTAGGTTGGGTTGTTTTGTATGAACATGCCCTAATTTTGACTTTCCTACTTCTTTAGGCCTTGAAGCTAGGGCAACAAATTGAGTTTTATTGATATAAATTTCATTGTAGAAATCACACCTAGATTGTAAAGGAATATTTAGATACTCATTTGGGCTTTATACAACATTATTTAGAACCAAGCTAAGTTACTTTGTACGGAACCCTTCAAAAATTGATTTATTTTCTCATTATTACTCTAACTAGGGATTCAGACTTGTTTGAAGTAAAATGGGAACAACTTGATTGAAACATAATTAAATTGGGTGAAATAAAAATAATTAGGAAGTAGAATCAATTATCCTTCATTTCCAATTTATCTCATGCCATGAAATGACCACACAAGTCCGTACCAATCACCAGAATAGAGAAAAATGTTTCAAAATGCAAAAAAATTAGATGTTTTATTATTCCAACTTCAAGATTTTCAATAACCACCACCTCCCACCATTTCTTTGACCTTATAAATCCTTTTTTAGTAATTTCCAATAGATTTAAAATAGTTACAAACTAATTTCCAACTTCCAACGATTCACCTTCCACTTGACAACAAAATACAAAAGTTGCTTTGTGCAACTATGACAACATTTGACAACTTTTATATTTACCAATTCCTTTGCACCTATATAATGACTCAAATTGGACTTCTACAGCCATAAAATGGTCTAAAAGACCTTATAACATTAAAAAAAACACAAAACCAAAACCAAATGACTATTTTTGCCTCTTGGAGGCATGAAATCTCATGGGTTCCCTTGCACCACTTTCCTACAACAATTACTATTTTGGATCCTTTCCTAATTTCACATCTCTTATCCTCAAATACAATTTTATATCCTTTACTACATGTTAGTGAATGAAATAAGCCTTGATAGATAATCAAGTAATGAATCTAAACCTAACTTGGCACTGATATAAATCCACTAACACCTATGAAAAGTGCATAATTGCATTTGTGGCTCTTCTTTGAATTCTATTGAGGTACAACTTGTAGAAGTTGTAAGACCAACTTCATAGTCCCCAAGAATCACCTGCAAGAAAATCACCTATCACATGCAACAGATATTCATAACAAAAATGAAAGATGTTCTGTAAACTCTCAGAGCAAGTTTGTGCAAGCAAAAACCAGAATAATGATTACTAAAAGTAATTGTTTTACAAATAATACAAAAGCCTTCAAAAAGGACATAATGCAAAACCCTAATCTTATCTTGAGCAAAAAGACAACTCAATAAGATAAGGATAATAATTAACTTAGGAAATAAAATATTCCTAAGTAAACTTATGCTATAGTGTAATTAAATAATTAATTACACCAACACCCCCCCATAAGTGCAACTTAGGGAGAAGCAAATTATTATGCAAAGATGAGTCCTAAAAACAAGGCTTGATCAAGTACTCATTTACAAATGCAATGAAAACTAAATCAAACAAGGTAAAGGAGAAAACTACATGGGAACAAAACTCCTCCCCAAAATAGAATTAAAAATAACTAAGTGATAAAAGATGGAGGACTCCATAAGACCCCCCAAGGACACCATCCATCACAAAGATACATAAAAGAATCCCTCCATAAGAGAGGAAGAAAAAGACCATAGATCCCCCCCATAATGAAGTAACTCCAAAAGAACTGAAGAAACTACATCTCCTCAAAGAAGTGAGAGGGAAGAGGCGGAATGAAATAAATCTCTGAAGGTGAAGTAGGTGTAGCCCAAGATGTTTCCAAAAAAGTAGGTGTGACCTCAACAAATGAAGAAGTCAAATTAGTTGAAGGCTCAATAGAAACCTCCAAAGATGGATGATCAATAGGATCCTGCTACACTGAAATAGAAGAAGCCACATTGGTAGCCATAACAATACCAATAGGAGGTGGAGGAGATGGAATGGAAGGCTCGAGAACAAGATCTAAAGTGAGAAAACCAATGTTCAAGAAGCCAAATCTCTCCTCTGAATGATGATGCACACTAGAAGTGTGAGGAATAATTGTAGGAACAGAAGCACCATCAGTAGTAAAATCAGTGAAGGAATACAATCGAGATGAGTGATCCAATATACCGTTAGCAATAACTGCTCTACTCTCCAAGTCTTTGATGATAACTGAATAAGGTGTGAACTCCACAGATCTCTCAGTGCCTCCATGTGTGATTTGATAAATGGAAAGAAGGTTGTTTGTCAAGTGAGGGACACACAAGACATCCTGAAAGGAGTGGTCCCCCAAACTAATTGACCCCTTCCCTGTAACACTCATGTAAGTGTTTTTTCCCATCAAAATGGGAGACATAGTGCAAGGCTCAAAGGAAGTGAACATAGTCTATGAAGATGCCATATGATGAGATGCTCCTGAATCTAGAAGCCATCTCCCTGATCCAATACTTGAAGAACCACAAAAGCATGTCCCTTCATATCTGATGAAGTATGTAAACTAGTTGTGCCCCTGTCATGTTTCTCTAAAGAAGAAGAATGAGGAGAAGAAGATGATGCAGACAGCCTAGAAGGAAAATCAATCTGATGTTTCTGAAGAAGATGTTTCAGCTCATTAATGTCCTTCTTGTAACAATTATGTTCTGCATGTCCTTCCCTCTTGCAATATGCACATGTAGTCTTCTCCTTCCTAAATGATTTCCCCTTAGAAGAGGAAGATGAATCTGAGGACTCCTAATGCTCATGAGGTTTGGAATCCTTTTTCTTTTGTTTCTTTCCTTTGCCTATAGAAGCCTTCTGATCTGTGGGCTCCTGTGATGCAATATGTGACTATGATGAGGAAGAAGGTTTCATTGTGCCCATGCTAGCTAACTTAGCTTTCTCTCAAGTGAGAGATGAAGCAAAGTCATCAAGATATGGCATAGTGAATCTAGTACCGAGTGCATCCATAGTGGCATAAAAGGTAGATACAAAAACTAGATAATCTGGTCCAAGCTTAGAAAGAATAGACAATATCAACTGAGACTCTTCTTTCTGAACACCACACTGTGACAACTGCAATCTAAGAGACTTGAGTTTGGTGAAAAACTCCTGGATGTTGTCAAAATCCCTAGGATTTAAGCCAATAAGCTCATTCTCTAACTAAAACCCTCTCATAGTATCCTGCTTCCCAAACAATGACTCCAAAGTAGTCCATATCTCATTTGGTGTAGTATAAGACTCAATGTGAAAAAGAAGGTCAGATGAAACAGAAAAACATAATGTACCATAAGCTTCATCAAACTTATTAAACCACTTTCTATTTTTAGTAGCACTTGTAGGTTCAATTTTTGTACCCATGGTTACCCTATACAACACTTTGTGTTTCAAATGAATCTCCATTTGTTTTTTCCAACCAAAATAGTTGAATGGAGTAAGGGGTGCAATGTTATGTAAATCCATGATAGAATACAGTAATATATACTCTCAAATAAAAAAAAACAATGCTCGCTGATCTCAAAAAAAGAGCCTGATTGTATGCTTCCCAAGAAAATAACCCAAAAAAAGCTGAGTTCTGATAAAAAACTGAAGACCTAGAGAAAATTCTTAAAAAATTAGGTTTTAGATCTTAGAAGATGTCAGAAGTAGCTTTCTAATGCCTATTTTTTTAAAAAAACAAAGCTAGGACGCAGAAGTTACTCCTCTCAGAGTGAAAACAACAACTTCTAGCTTTGACAGGCGAAAAAGTTACCAAAATGGAAAAATCAGAAAAAAATACCAGCACCACTGGATCCGTCATTGAATCGACTTTCCGACAATATCTTGTTTTTGAAAAATACCTCCATTTGCAAAAGTTATGAGCAAAAGAAAGAAAGCCCTATAAAAAGGCCTTTCAACACTAACTAGGGGCAAAAATTTGGCTCCTTCACATATAGCTCCTGGTCGCGCATAGGATCACCGCTGGGACTCAAGGGCTAGATCGATCGCTCCTAGTCACACATGTGACCTCCACTGGTGCATAGGGGCTGGATTGGCCACTCCTGGTCATGGATGTGACCTCCTGTTGAGCTGTTTGGCCCACGAGGACTGAGAAACCTAACGGGGGCATGTAGGCGAAGCTCCTAGCCTGTAAGGTGACCATCAGTTGGGGCGAAAATCAAAGCAGTGGTGGAGAAGCGGCATTGAGGGGTGGTAGATGGGAGGCTGTCGAGTGGCAGTGTGGTGGCATACCCCTTTTGAATGAGCGGCATAGTTTTTATGAAAAAAACTACATTTTTTTATATTTTATATATATATATATATATATTTTAAAATTTTGCATCGGTCTGCGTGCACTAGGGCCGTATGGCCTTGGGGATAATTTTTTTCCTTTTTTTCAACTTTCATCTAAATTGACGAAATGAAAGGCATTTTTGGGGTTTTTGGATGCTCTGATGGCAATGGCAACGTTCATTTGCCCAAAAATGCACTAAAAATTAGGCTACCCACAAATCTACAAAAATCAACCTGGCTTCAAATCCTTGCACAAAAAAAGATGTTGTAATAGAATATCTTTAGATCACGAATAGACAACAACAGGTCTGGATCTCTGATACCATGTAGAAGTTGTAAAACCAACTTCACAGTCCCCAAGAATCACTTGCAAGCAATCACCTATCACATGCAACAAATATTCAAAAACAAAAATGAAAGATGTTTTATAAACTCTCAGAGCAAGTTTGTGCAAGGAAAAACTAGAATAATGATTACTAAAAGTAATTGTTTTACAAATAATACAAAAGCCTTCAAAAAGGCAATAATGCAAAACCCTAATCTTATCTTGAGCAAAAAGACAGCTCAATAAGATAAGGATAATAATTAACTTAGGAAATAAAATATGCCTAAGTAAACTTATGCTAAAGTGTAATTAAATAATTAATTACACCAACACAACTTCCTCACAAGATCTTCAATGAATTTATTATTCTTAAGAAGTAACATGTGATTTTAACTAGAAAGGAAAAAAAGTGACTAACACTAGCTCATAAATATGAGACTAGTGCGAGGGCAGAAAACATAACCATTTACGATCAATGAAAAGATTAAAAATCATGACCATCAAATGTAACTAGTGTGAATAGATTAGATTGCAATAAATAAAGACATATAGCTCATTTTTTAAAGAAAACACAGGGTATGTGTAGGATCATGATGGGCCAAAGAGTGGCAATATGATGGGAATGTGTAGGGTATGTGGCTGATAACTTTTTTTTTACCCAAAATTGATGAAACAAAAAGGGTTTTTAAAGGGGATTCTCAACTTTCCATCAATATAAATTATTCTTTACTTTGAATTTAATAAGTAATTATTATTCATTTTCTATTTGAATTACAACTAAAGTCCTATTTGATAGGTTGATTGAAAAACATCTATATCTTTCAAACAATATTACATTTTTTGAATCCAAAACATGTGTCACATTCTAGGCTTTGCATACTATAGGATTAAAAAGAGAAAAAATGAATTTCATGAAGTTTTGACCAAGTTAAGGTGGTTAGGCACACAATTTTTTTATATTTTTTAAAAGTTGTCATAAAAAAATCATAATTAATTATTTACTTGGAAAAAAATTACAAAAAAATATGCATCACATTGAGACATGTCCTTTACTTATATATAAAATCTTAGAAAAAAAATTATCATTTGATTATGGTTAGGGTGGTTAGAGAGACGCCTACTTTTTTATTTTTTCCCTGAAATTTAAGTACTGCTACATTGAAATTTCAAATTTTCACCAAATAGATTTCTTTTTTTAAAATAAACCTAGTAGTTTAGAAACTACATTCAATTTGCTACAGATTTTATTCTTACATATTTTTGAAATAATATAAATAACTTATTCAAATTTTTACGTCAGTTTTCCTAACTCTGATTTTTTTGAATTTTTTGCCACTTAAGGGCCTATTTTTAGCATGATGATCCTAAACATACCCCACAACTATATCGTACATATAATAATCATGTTTGCATACTTCAAATTATTTAATTTATAATACACATATTATAAGATATTGCAGACTGTAATTAATATCATTCCTCCTTGAAAAACACCCCCAGATGTATCTAGGAAGATTCAAAAGTCCCCTCGTCTATGTTTAATTTTTGTTTTATAGTATAGCCAAATCCATTGAAAAGACACTAAGGCCGTTACTAAATTGGTGACCTCTTGTATCTGGAATGCTTATCAGAAAATTGATAAGACAATTTGAATTTTTGCCAAGAATAGATATCAACAGAGAAAATTGATCATCACCTAAGCAACAACTACCAAGGGGCCAAACATTTCATCCATCTTTAATGTAATGTATAAGGAAACCAAGCGGTAGCATGTGCGAGTTGTCCGATGAAGAATTGCAATCCAATCAACACAAATTGGCCATAAATGTGAATTAAATTCACATCTTATCAATCATGAATGAATGCACCCATGTCTAACCAAAATTCTATAAATTCAAGTAGTGTCATTTCTCTCCCAACATCAATTGCACCCAATATGGCAAGCTCCCAAAGCGATGAAAATTCTGTGAATGATTACATTGTTCTAGAAGAGATTGAGTGCAATCCTTTATTCACACATATTTCTGATCAACTAAAAGAGTTCTTCATCATGCAGAGTGAGGTGGAAGAAGAGGTACTCTGAAGCACCCTAGGCAAGGCATCTTTGAGCCAAGCTCATGTGCATAATACTATCATGTTGGAGTGATTTATTTACATAGTTGTTAGGACTTTTAGTTGTCAAAATTGGGGCATGAAGGCACTAGTGCATTTGGTGAGACTTGAATTCCATCACCATGGCAGGATGGCGATAAATGGACTTAGCTACTATCCTCAAATTGGGTTGGTTGTTGATGCCATTTGCATTGCATTTGCTATTCAGGATGAGATTTTGGAGGATGCCATGGCCTTGTTGTGCACTGGAGTAGTGAGAAATGACATGGGGTTGTCCATGCAATTCCTCCAGTCACATGAGAAGCCGCTTTCACCTACTCAAATTGAATGCCCGCATGTTGTTATCGAGAGCATCTAGGTCTTGATGTTTACCTTATGCACCTGAAATATCTTCTTTTTTCCTCTTTTGTGTCCACTAACTTAGTTTTTGTACTCGAGCCAAGTGATTATAGCTATACCAACATAATGTAAAAATGTTTACATATGAATAAAATATCTCTTTTTGGTATTATTTATGTTTTCACATATATGGTTTGTTGGTTTATGTTTATGTTGTGCTTGGAAAATTACTATTTTTATTCTATTTAACATCTTAATTAAATAAGTGGATTGGAAATAATTTGTTTTAATCAAGATAACTCTTTGTGGGCAACAAAACCTATGGTTCGCATAACTTAACAAAACCTTGCCTAGGTTCAAAATGACTTAGAAAATGTTGCTTGAGGCATAAATTGTGAGTGAAGTTTTCAAAATTACACTCATGGCTCAATCGGTTTCGTACATGAACTTTGGAAGATAAGGAAGTTCAGATGTGACAGGAGAACACCACCCAATGAAAGATAAATAAAGTAGGAAATAAAATAGGAGGTTCGACAAACCTAACAAAACACTACCTGAGTTTGAAATAGGTGACAAAAGACTGTTGAGAACTAGATTTGGTCCATGACTCAAGCAAAATAATCAGATAACATCCAAAATAATGACTTAAGGAAAATTGATGGATAATAGTGGCTCTAGTTAGGGATAAGGGCTACAAAGGATGAATCAATGAACCCAAAATCACAAGTGTAGACCAATCCTTATCCATTGGGCACATAGTCAAGGAGGAGGGACAACAAAAGAAAGCCAAAAGTGGAACAGAACCAAGAAAGAAACATCTAGACTACCGACACAAAAAAATTCAATTATGTACATGGTAGGAAAAACCTACCTCAATTGAATCTTGAGATAATTATGCAAATCCATTGATAGATTGGGAGAAGTAGCTACCTATACAAATTAATGTTGAGTAATTGAAAATTTCATGTACAACCAACTACCAAATTGCAACCACTATTGTTAAATAAATAAACCCAACACCTTGTAAGGACTTCTTAAACAAAGTCTTCTATTTAAAAATCCATCCTTGATTACATGCCTCAATAGTCAAAAGGTCCATATTAATGATTTCGTATGTATGTTCACTTGAATCTTCCTGAATAAAATCCAATCCAAGATTGTTCTGCACATCTTGCACCTGACACTCTGAACAAAAATAAAAGAGCCCTCAAATTGGACACCCCACATATACATTATGAGGAAAAGGAAACTCTTGGTCACCTTATATAGAGACAATTACATTGTCTAAAGTTTTAGGATCCCAGTTTATAGTTTGTACAACATTAGACTCATTAGTTTCCATTGCTGATCCATCAATTGCAATTCCTCTCTTTCAATTTCATCAACTTCACAAGTTGATTCTAATAATTGCACTAAAACTTTTGAATCTTGTATAATTTTTCTTTCAAAATGATAATATTTTGAAACAAAATGCTCAACTATTTCACTTATAGATGCTCGACCTTCATTAATTTCACTAGAAGACTTGAACTTCTCCTAACTGAATTGTGTGCCAAGAAAGATGATGTCTGAAGATTTAATTACCTTTTGGAATTGACCCTAATTTTCTCATTTAGTTGGGAGATTAGTATTTTCCTTTTTTTATCTCTGATCATGATTAATTGTAGCTCTGAGTAAAAAATTTTCTCCTTTTAACATTAATGATCTTCTAAATTCATGAAAAGATAGTTATCATATATCTCAAATTCATCAAAATCAGAGAGAGGGTTAGAATGAATTAACCACCATTCTTTCTTTTGAAGATAATTCTACCTAAAATCACCATCTCCTTCCAAACTTAAGCATATATCCTTATTCTCCACTTCTTTGAAAAGGAAAGACTCATATTTAGGAGAAATAAGAGAAGACGATGCCAAAACTCTCAAGTTAACCCCTGAAGGAGAGAGCTTACCAAGAGGAGAGGTCAGAGTCAATGGTGACTTTACTGGTAGCTCCTCATCTTCATCAACACTTGATGAGCTATAATCACTTTTAATTTCAGTGAAGGTGCATAAGTTTGAGGATAAATCAACACAGGGGTGGTTATGCTTTCCATTAGGCTGATGTAGATTATCAAGGTTCATTAAATTCATGTTATCCATAGTAGGATTGCATCTAACTAGAAGCTTAGGAAAGGTTTTATAATTTTTTTTGAAATTAATACTTGAATTTACCTTCCATTCACCTACTATAATGAAATCATCTTCATCCTTCACTACCTCTTGTTGAGCTTGCTCAATTCCTTGAATTTTCTCTCTTTTCAAAAGTAATTGTATATCGGGTTCAAGAGTAGAAATGAATATGTGGTATTGAATCTCTGCCCTGGGTTTTTCTGGGGTAGGAATCTTTTAGAAAAACCAATTGAAGCAGTGGAAAAAATCTCTCATCATTTCAAATCTATGTTTCATAATCTAGAAAAAGTGACAGAAGGTAGTTGCAACATTAGTTGGGGCTCCGTAGTGTTGGAGATATTTTTTCTTAAGAACCTACCAACCAGTGATGCTCCCCTTTTCCAATCCTCTAAACCATTCAACAACTTTCTCTACAAAGTTTTCAATAAAAATTCTTACAAACACATCTTCATCTTGAATTCTTAAAACTGCACTCATAGCCATCATAGCTAGGATATGATCCTTAGGATCTTGTTCATCCTTACCTAAGAATTTAGGAAATCCCCTCCAGGATCCTTTAGGTAGATCATGGTATTGTGATAAAGCAAGAGGGCCAAATTTCTTGCACAAGATATTTGAAGCCATAAATAATAAACAAATTTGCCAACTCACTTGGAGTAAGATTAGGAAAGGAGGTTATTGTGGTGGACGAGCTAGAGGTGGATTTTGAGTCTGGTATGCAGGTGGGTCCCTTGGTTGACATGGAGGAAAATTGGTCTGATGATTATGATGATGAGGTGGATCATCATAATATTCGAATATAAATCTTGGGGATGGTTTGATCACAAGTACAGGTGGTCATTGGGTCTATTCCTCTTCCTCTTCCAAGACAAAATTCACTCTAGTATAATTTTCCACACTCCTTCTATACCTCCACATGAGTGTATTTAATTGTGAAATGATATCTTCTTGTTTTGCTCCAACCCAATCTAAATCTGGCTACAAAATATGGAATACGTCATTATGCAAAATTACCATTTTGCTGCATGATGTAATGGTGATTTTCAGACTTCCAACTAATTTATTCCCTAGCAGAGTCGCCAAAAATCTATTATCGAATGAAATAAGCCTTGATAGATAATCAAGTAATGACTCTAAACCCAACATGGCACCAATATAAATTCGATAATAGCTCTGAAAAAGTGCACAATTGCATTTGGGGATTTTCTCTGAATTTTATTGAGGTACAACTCCCTTACAAGATCTTTAATGAATTTATTATTCTAAAAAAATAACATGTGCTTTTAACCAGAAAGCACAAAAGGTGACTAATGCTAGCTCATAAATACAAGACTAATGCAAGGGTAGAAAACACAACCATTTATGATTAATGCAAAGATTAGAAATCATGACCATCAAATGTAACTAGTGTGAATAGATCAGACTGCAATAAATAAAAGACATATAGCTTATTTTTCAAAGAAAACAAAGCTATATCATGCACATAACACTTAGGTTTGCATACTTCAAATCTTCTAATTTATAGCACATAGATTATAAGCTATTGCATACTGTAATTAATATCATTCCTCCTTGAAAAAAACCCCCCAAATTTATTCAAGAAGATTCAAAAGTCCCCTCATCTATGTTTAATCTCTATTTTATAGTGTAGCCAAAGCCATTGAATGAACAGTAAGGTCGTTACTAAATTGGTGACCTCTCATATCCCAAAATTTTATCGGGAAATTGATAAGTCAATTAGAAGTTTTTCCAAGAATAGATATCAGTAGATAAAATTGATCATCACCCAAGCAACAGCTACCAAAGGACCAATCATTTCATCCATCTTTAATGCAATGTATAAGGAAACCAAGTGGTAGCACATGCGAGCTATCCGATGAAGAATTGTAATTGAATCAACACAAATTGGCCATAAATGTCAATCAAATTCACATCTTATCAATCTTGAATGAATGTTCCCATGTCTAATTTTTTTTTTATAAATTCAAGCTATGACATTTCTCTCCCAACATCAATTGCATCCAATATGATGAGCTCCCAAAGCGATGGAAATTCTACAAATGATTACATTGTTCTAGAAGAGATTGAGTGCAATCCTTTGTTCGGGCACATTTTTTATCAACTAAAAGAGGTCTTCATCATGTAGAATGAGGTGGAAGAAGAGGTACTCTGAAGCAACCTGGGTGAGGTGTTTCTAAGCCAAGCTCATGTGCATAATACTACCATGCTAGAGAAATTTATTTACATAGTTGTGAGTGTTGGAAACACAAGGGTAGACAACTGAGAGGGGGGGTGAATCAATTGTCACATAAATTCAAAACTTATTCAACTTTTTAATCTTTATTCTCAATTATGATAATTAAATATGAAAGCATAAATCATCAACACATCATAAACACACATAACATCAAAAATTTTTATGTGGACTCTATTAGGGAAAAACCATGATTGAGGTTAGTTGACAAGATTATACCTTGTTAAAAGTATAATGAAAATGAAATATGGGGAATGCACGTGCATTCAAGAACACTACCTAGAGCTCACTGCTCCATTACAAAGGAAGACACACTATCTTATAAAGAGATTTGGATTACAACCATCCAGATTTTGAACTGAGAAAATAGCATCTGCTAATGCCTGATTACAGTTCCAGTTAAGTACATGAACAATTATTCACTTGTATTTACTCTTCTTCACACTCTGCTCTACATTTGAATGATATTCACACATACACACA